>CM033470.1:332751063-333117678 GCA_019447015.1 Hymenochirus boettgeri
ATTGCCACAGATTCTTGTACAAGTCATTCTGAATTGAGAAAGCCAGTCGGATGACTAGCGAAACGTCTTCAAGAACTACATTTCAAGTCCAGTTGATCTAATTGAATACAACAGATATAGCAATTTTAGTTTATATACACAATATTGTATTATATAGCGATAACCGTGTATATTTACATTATTGTAATGAGTGGCCGCGGCCGACAGTTCGCACGGCCGATCGTGTGGCCCCGTAGGGAAACGCACAATCGATCTTGATTAACCCACATGTCGGATCGCCTGTTAGCCGGATCGGACGCGGCCGGCCTGCCCACACCTACATATATTTTTGGCCGACAGACCGATAGTGCCGTGGATCGGTTAGTCGGTCAATAATATCTGCTGGTGTGTACCCAGCCTAAAAGAGTCCATGCATTTAAGCGATCATCTGATGACAGATTCTATTGGAACATGTGGTGGTTATGGCATCCACGGCCCTGACCGTTCCCCCATAAGTATAGTGATCAGTCGCCCATGTGCCCATACATGGTTCAATCATATCCGCTCTATCTACCATCTACTATCTACCTATTTTGATGGTACTATCTACCATCATTGATGGTCATTTTCGGCTCCTACATCTTGCCGATATTTGGGATTTGGTGACTATGGGCGATGCGTATGGCCCCTTTTAGTTCAGTTGATTTGCCGTGGATTCAAGACCTGGGTGAGAATACATTCCTGAAAGAAATTTTATGGAGTATCGGTAAGTTTCCAAACGCACCAATCATTGTTATATGTGTGGGATTTAGTGGCTTATCGAGCTTGAGCATGCGCAGTGGGACAGCTAGTTAGAACTAGAAAAAAAACAGGACATTGAGCAGCATTTCATTTTCATTCAAAAAATGCCTGTTTCCAAACAATGTGCTAGATTTAATTGAGTGAAGTTATTCTAAAAGGCTGTTAATTTATCAGTCTTAATATTACTCGTTTAATTTTTGTAATTTAAAAATGTTATTATATGGTCAATTATCATAATCTATCTAGACCTACATTTTGGCTTAATGCTAGGTATAATATGAGAAAAACTTTAAAGTACAAAAATTTCATCCATGAAAAAATAAAAACAAACCAAAACTGTTAAAAAGAAATTAACTTGCGACAGGAAAAACACACAAAAACCCGGGGGGTTATGTGTTTCAAATAAAGCATTTGAACGTTTTCTTTACGAAAAGATGAAACAAGAACCAAGAGAGACCCTGGGCATTAAAGACCCTGTCTGTGCACAAACCTTGTGGATTTTTAGATCCGTAAGTCTGCAAGCAAAAAGTGATTAGTATTCCAAATTTCCTGTTCCAGACTTTCAACTGCCTGTTTCAAATCATAAACTTCTTTCTGATAGTGAAACCTGTGGACAAAGCAAAGGGGAGATCACGATAGCCAATATTGGAGGAGAGAGGGAAGTTGTCCATATTCTAAATGTCTACCACTTCCTATAAAAGATCAAAAAGAATCCCCAAGCACTATCGGTGTTCTAGGTCCAATCAACAATTAAATCCAACCTAGTGACAAAGAGAGAAACTAATCGTATTTAAGTTCTAGCTCATATTCTGCATCGTCAAACTTGAATAATTTCCGGATTGTTCATTGATGGAGCTGTACTTAAGTCACCCTTTGACCTTCTATATTTGCACCTGGGCCAATTCAGAAAGGCAGGTGCAAGTTTGCAGCGGTTATTAAGTGAAACGTGCCCTAAAAAATCATCTGTGGCGCAAACACCAAATTATTGCACGATAATCTGTTTGGTATTTCTTATTGGTGGAATATAGGGACGAGTGAAAATTACTGATTGTATGTGTAACCATTTACCAATACTGTGGGTTTTATCAATGGACCCTATACCAAAATTAAAACCTACCATGAAATCTGTTTTTAATTCGGCAGTAGACATCTACAACATCCCTCTTTGTTAAACATCATTTTCTGAATTTCTTATGGATTTCAGTGTCGATTCCCTTGACTGCGCTCGTAGGATAAATATATGTGTTAGATAGTAAGAAGTATATCCTGCATCCCTCGTAACAGGTGTCACCACATTACTCTGGTATTACACTGCGGTGTATAGTCAGGCCCATAGTTCAGGGAGGGTTTAGTTAGTAAAGTAATTGGAGTAGAATGAGGATTATGGTACCAAAGGTGGTTTTACCCCCATACCTGGAAAACGTGATGTAGTTAATTGGTATTAAAGGGATGGCCGCACTCAAACTTAAAAATTGAACCCACTTACTGTTTTTTTTTTTATTCAAACTTTTTGGATTTTTTTGTTCACCATTTGGCTTTAAAGGACAACTAAAGGCCACATAACAACACTGAAACGAAAGGCAGAACACCGTGATATACAACCGAGTAATCGTGTCGACCCTCTCATTTATACGGGCCGCTGGAAATTTACCCTAAATAACTAATGGTTTGTGCTGTACGCACAGCATTCTCGTATCACCACAGTTTGGGTTAACGACCATTATGTTCTGCAATGCTCAGTCATGGATAGGCAGAAAACACTTGTTACAGTTGGTCACACCCTTAATAATCTTAAACCAATCCTTGTTACAGGACAGATTAATAAAGGAAGATGTCACTGAGGTCAGGAGGGTGGCCTGACACTGCCCATACACCAGATACTCCCCCAGATCTTTACCGTGTTTACATTTATTTAATATAATCCAATGAAGTGGGATTTACGCTTATTGGTGTTTTAGGGGGGTTGTTTTAGATCGGAGTATAAAAAAATTGGGTTTAGTTCTCCTTTAAATTTGCCAGATTTCGTATTTTTTCAGAAGATGAAAATTCCAAAAATTGGATGGAAGAGACGTTTAGCAGTGCGGCCATCTCTACCCAACATGTGTCTTTGATCGGCAAACCTAACTCATAGAAAAAGGAAGCTTATGTACGCAATTGGTCTTGGCACAAATATTTAGGTCATTTGGTCATTAGTCCATTGGGCCCAAAATGTATGCTGCTACCCTTACAATGGAAGTCAAGGGGTTGGGTAGTAAAATGAATAAAGAAAAATATTACCAGAGAGTGCCAGAGTTTTTTCTTTCCTCCATTAACTTCCTCTGTTCTTGCCAATTTCCCTTTTTGTGTTTCAGATTTTTCCTGAAAATCTATTCTAGGATAATGACCAAAAAACAGGAACAAGATCAAACAAACGGCACTATGGGAAGCACAGAGAAAACCATTTATCTATAGACCCAAAACACAGACTTGGGAATGGCTAAACGCCAGCTTGGCAGATGTTTTATTGTTCTGTCAAGTTTGCTTTGATCCCTCTTTAGATACACAAAAGGCACATTGCCTTCCAGGCTTAAATGACTAATCAGGTGGTGGTGGTTATGGGATGTTTTGTTCTGCAGCCATAAATAAAATGGCTCCCTCCAAGAATAAAATCCCAAGAATGACAATGAGTCTCTTTGGGCTTAGGCACAATATTTTTCAGATGCAACACCAAAAACCCAGCACATTAACACAAACATATTCCAAATAACTGAAACTAGACAGGTCTGGACGGGAATCGGTACAGTAGGAGGGAGGATATGGTTATGAATGTTGACAACCAACATTAAAGAACATTGTGCCCTGGAGTTCATAATGGTTTTTCTGTAATTCGGGATGGGAAATAAACCATAAGGAGGAATAAAAGTTGATTGACGATGAAGATGGACCAGATCTGTTCGCACTCTAGACACACAAACTCCCGGTTCTGAAATCATAAAGTCTTTCTATAACTTTCGGTTTCCGAGACTCAGTATTTTGGATAATCTCGAAAAGTACAGAGCTACTTTTAAGGGTTTTCAAACTACTTTTGTTAACCAAACATTCTAGGCTACTTTTGGTACACCCTCAAACATAGGGTGTATTTATACACTCGCAGTATCACTTTTATCATATTGCGGGTAGTTAATGTACGTTTGCGGTCGTAAATGTACGACCAACAAAACATTCGGTATTAACAAACGTTTGGTCGCAGAAATTACGTGCAGTAAGTTAAAAGGAAACTCCTACAATGGTATTATATGGGGAGCGTTTGGTTATTGTAGATTAGGATCAGTACGTTAACTCACGATTTTTGATCGTAATTTTATCGGAAATTAAAGGATTGTTAAACCGATCAGAAATTAACGATCGGTTTTAAACTATCGTTTGACCAATCGTTAAACTAAAAAAGCGATCCCCAAGGCTGTCTTAAATACGCTCATAACCTTTGTAATTTGGTAACCCTCAATAGTAGCCTTGTAAACTTCTGGTAACCCTTGGAAGTAGCCGCGTATATTCGGTAATCTTTGAAAAGTCAAGCCTTGCTATATTTTGTAACCTTTGAAAGTAACCTTGTATATTCGGTAACCTTTGAGAGTAGCCTGTATATCGGGTAACTTAGAAATAGCTTGTTATTCCGGTAACCTTTGAAAGTAGCCTTGTTAATTTGGTACCTTAGAAACGTAGCCTTGATATTGAGCGCTAACCTTTGGAAGTACGCATTGTATATTTGGAAACCTTTGAAAGTAACCTTGTATATTCGGGTAAACCTTTGAAAGTAGCCTGGTATATTTGGTAACCCTAGAAAGTAGCCTTGTATATTCAGGAACTGTGGGTGGAAGTAGGCTGTATATTTGGCAACCTTTGAAAGTAGCCTTGTTATTGGAACATTTGAAAGTAGCATGGTATATTCCGAGTAAACCTTAGAAATAGTAGAAGTAGCCTTGTATATTCGCGTAACCGTGAAAGTAGTCTGTATATTCGGACCTTATAAAGTGCTTGTATATTTCGTAATCCCCCATTCCTTTGAAAGATACGCCTTGTATATTCGGTAACCTTAGCAAGTAGCCTTGTATATTTGGCCACCTTGAAAGTAGCTTGTACATTCGGATAACATGGAAAGTGCGATCGGAGGAAACATGAAATAGCTGCAGTGTACCAGAGTTTGAGGGTATTATTCCCAGGGCCTGAGCCGTTCTACTGTGTTACCATGCTTTTTCTACCCATACCATTCTCGGATTTTTATGGATTTTATTTCTCATTGACTTTATGGGTCCATTAGATTTTTCGATTTTTTTTTTCAATTTCCAAAATCTGATAACAAAACGAAACTCACTCTACAGTACACAGATTACTTGCCCGTGACCGATTGAAAACCACGTGATCAGCTAAAATTTACCATATTGCTAGTCTATTGTTGGGTCCAGCAAAAAATTTCCATATTTGACCCGAATGCTTTGGAAATATCATACCAGTCAGCCATGGGACTGTATCAACTCTGGTCTAATACAATTTATGGGCCCTTTGCGGTGGGATTAATGGGACCCAGTTAAACTCTTTACATTGAATGTTCTACTGCCTATTTTTAGATGATCCACTCTCACAGTGAATGTGAATTGAATTTAGCCCCCTGAAGTCCTTTCTGTGCCGTTAAGAAATCCGACTGACCATTTATTTCACTGAAGTTGTTTAGGTGGTTTATTTATGCTTCCAGGAGATAGATTTTTTCCTGTTTGGCCCTGGTCCTTGCTCCCTACATTCATACGTGGCCCAGTAATCCCTCTCAGACGTTCTGTTCTCGTACTCTTCAGAAGATTTATTCGATCCAGCGGATCTCTGAAAGGCAAATATTTTAGAAAAAGAAGACAGGAAAGTATTTTTTATCCTCCCAGTAATCAAGTATCAGTTGGGCGAAAAAAGAAAATGCAGAGTACTGAGGTTATTTCTGCCAATATTAAAATATTTTTAAAGGAGAATAAAGTGCAGGAAAATAATACATTTTTAATTGTAAACCCCCCAAAGAGAAAAACAGTTGTTTTGATAAAAACCCAAGGAGGTTGGTTAAAGGCTCAGGCCCTGACCAATGAACAAGAAGCGCTTCTCCCATTGGATCGTTGCCAGACTTAGGTCAGTCGGAGCTGAACAATACAGTTTTCCTTTCAATGAGGAATTTAGCTACAGCGAGGAATAGTTTAAATTGTGCTATCGTTTCACCAAACATCAAATGGAGGGCATAGAAACTCGACACGTCCTATTTATGTTAGGAAGTTTTATAATTCCTCTACCTAGTTTTTACAATAGTTAAAATGATAATCTACACTGCCTACATCGCAAAGGGAGGAAACCCACAGTCTGCAATCCAAAGTATGGGACATGAAGATTTCTTATCGATGTTACATGTTTCCAACTTCACCTTGCTGCGACACAGCCTTTTCTTCACTTAACTCTAGTGGACTAGGGCCTATTTATAAAGCCTTAAAGGGGGGACTTAACGATCGGCATTGTAAATTACTATTGTTGTTTTAAACCTATCGGAGATTATAAATCACCATAGAATCCATTGTGGTAGTTTACTACTGCATGGGGATTCTCCGATCGAACGTTCGTCGTAAATGCTACGGGGCCGCGATCGTAAATTAACTTATCGCCTTTATATAAATATGGCCCCTCAAGGGTATTTGTTGTGTTTTTGGGGTGTTACCCTCCTTCCCCCAAAAAGAGTAACAATTTCCATCAGAGCAAATCCTGTATTTGGGATCAGACCTATAGAATGGGGCTTACAATTAACAGCACAAGGACCCTGGGTAAACAAAGGAAAGGGCCAAAATGTTTGGAATGTTTTTTTAACTATTTTTTTAAGCATTCGCAACATTAATAAAGCAAAATGGGTTCTCAGTACACTGGAATAATTAACCTCAAGTTTATTATTCTCCTTAAATAACGTGGTTTTTTAGGTCTTTCTTTTGGCCTATCTCTAAGATGGCCACACCACTTGGACCTATGTTACACAGGAAAGAAAAGTGCACCAATCCCGGGAGCGCTGAGCAGTTAACATATGAAATAAACTTGGGAAAACAAATTAAAGGGCATCGCATGTCCACCAAATAAAACTAAAAATGGCAATTGTCACTTATTTGGTCCCAACCACAAACGGATAATATTGCCACTGTATTACCTGCATTACTAACAAGCCATCTTAATGCCCTGCAAAGGTATGTCCGTTCCAATTGGTCCAACTCAATCAAGGCAGCACACCACATATTGGTCAAACTCAATCCTTTCCTATTGGTCCAAATCAATCACGTTTGTACGCACACCACATATTGGATCAAACATCAATCCTTTCCAATTGGTACCAACTCAATCTAGGCATGAACACCACATATGGTCAAATCAATCCTTTCCAAATTGGTCTCCAACTCAATCTAGTGCATGCCACCACATATTGGTCAAAACTCAATCCTTTCCTATTGGTCCAACTCAATCAAGTGCATGCACACCACATAATGTTCAAAAACTCAACCTTTTCCTAATTGGTCCAACTCATCAAGTGTACGCACAACACTAGTGGTCAAACCAATCCTTTCCAATTGGTCCAACTCAATCTATTGCAGCTGTACACCAACATATTGGTCAAACTCATCCTTTCCTATTGGGTCCTCCAACTCAATCAAGTGCATGCCACCACACATGTTTATGGTCAAAACTCAACTTTCCTATTGGTCAAATCAATCTGTTGCATGCCACACCACGATTGGTCAAACCAATCCTTTCCTATGGTCCAACTCAATCAAGTGCATGCACACCACATTAAAAAAAAAAAAAAAAATGGTCAAACCAATCCTTTCCTATGGGTCCAACTCAATCAAGTGTACGCCACACACATATTGGTCAAAATCAATCTTTCAATTGGTCCAACTCAATATAGTGCATGCAACCAATATTGGTCAAACTCAATCCTTACAATTGGTCCAACTCAATCAAGTGCATGCAACCAAATATTGGTCAAACTCAATCCTTTCCTATTGGCCAACTCAATATCAAGTAGCATGCCACACCAACATATTGTCAAAACCAATCCTTTCCTATTGGTTGCACACCCCCACACATTTGAAGGAAGACTTGACAGACAGGACAGATCAGTTTAGTCCACAGGAAGCTAGCCACAGCAGCAAGGACTTTTAGCTTCATATAAAAAGGAAGTACTGATTAGAGTAGGACCAGCTTGACAAAGCAAACCTTGAAGTGGTGACTGGGCTTTAAAAATTTGGCCAAGTTATTGAACTAATTGCTTATTTATCCAGAGGAGAAGGGCAGGCTTTTAAAGACAGCATCATAGAGGGGGAATATAAACACATGTCAGCAATTGAATGGGGTGGTTGGGTTGTGTGCCACTAGAGATTCTATTGCTATGTATACTAAATTAAATTGGTCACCTAGTTGCTTTCTATAATGAATGTAACTATCCCACACTTTATATAGTGTGTGATATAAATAGATAGATATCCTTTAAGGTGGCCATACACGTCGTACTTATGATCTTAAAACCGACCGATATTTGATAGACAGATGTACAGTGTTAATTGTATGTAGGATGTACACCATAAAATATTGTTCGACATTCAATTTGTTTTGTGATTAATGTCGAATGTCGTCCATCTGTGAGGTTTACATTACATTTACATTTAATTCGGAACTCAGGAAAACACTACGGATCATTTTACCATCGACTTAAAAAACAACTTCCGATCGTTTAATTAGGATTATGTTACGATCTAATGCGCATAATAAGATCGGAAAATGGTACAATTTTGGCAACAATCGATGGGAAATGTCTGATTGCAAAGTCGGATTGTTAAGAACAACTTGGCTAGTGCTATGGTCACCTTTAGCCTTACGTCCCCTAAAGTGTCTGTCACAAACCTCACCAACTGCCAACCATTTAATCAGTCGTGTGCCAACCAATTTATCAGCCTGTTGCCAAAGATTTCTGATTTGTCAAGTGTCTGTGTGCCAAAATTCAATCAGAGTCTGGCCGATGATTTGTAATTATCGGTGTCTGTGTGCCAACCAGTATCAGAAACTGTGCCATGACTTTATGCCTATCAGGGTCTGTATGGCCAACCCATTTATTAGAATTGGGTGCCAACCATTGTTTTTACAGAGTCTAGGTGCAAAACTATCATAGAGTCTTGTGACAATTGATTTAGATTATCAGTGTCGTGTGCCAAACCATTTATCAGAACTGTGCAATGGATTTTTTATGTTTGTGCTAAGTGTAATATGTTTGTGTTTAGTTGTGTTGTTGTGTGAAACGTGCCTGAGTGGTGCGTGCTATGGGGGGCCCAGATAGGGTCAGGAAAAGTCGATATTACCTTTTAAACGATGTTAATTTACGCAGAGTGTCTGCTAGTTATTGAAAATCATGACCGCGATGTAGATTTGATTGACGAGATGGATTATGGATGAATCGTGACAGGGAAATAAAAAATACTTCCATGCGTTTGCCGGTTTCCCAGAAAAGAAACACAGCCCCGATCGCCATGGCAACCGAGCAGCATTAGCAGAAGCTCATTCTGTAATGGCCGTCAGCCATTGGCCGTGACATCACTGTGGATGACAGCCGCCATAACAAGGAAGTAGCTGGGAGCCGTTGGTGCTGGATCGCGGGATAGTAAGGTCTGTTTCCAGTCAGGAGCGCTTTGGTAACTGAAGTAAAACGGATCCTGATTTTTGGGGGGTGTCGATAAATACTAAATTATTGCAATAGGGGTGGATATGCACCTTTAACTATGCAGGGAGAAATAGGAAATGTTTATCTCCTCAACCAGGGCAACTCCATAGTAGGGTTGATCTGCAATACAGACCTGGGGCATTGGTTTTTATACAATTACCATCTTTGCTTACAAACTTCCCCCAAAAATCAGGTACTTTTAGAAGTTTCCAACCAAAGCAGGTAGTTGGTAGTAGATCCTTTACAACAATGCCACCACTTGGGTTGTCTAAGGTCAGGTACGACAAGGTTGGAATTTCATTTTAAACATGTTCTAACATGAAAAATAATAAAAGAAATAAAAAGTCACTCAATAAGGTCTCTCCTTCTCTTGGGTATTCCCCTTCGCTTGAATGGCCAGATCTACTTGTTCCCGGATTGAATAACTTCCTTTTTGGCCAGTTCCTTCTCTTGTACCTTGGCTCACTTAAAAGAGTTTTAAGTGTCCGTTTGTTCCGTTCAGACGTTCATTCTGTATATGGGAAAGAATATTAACTCTTAAAGGATAACTATCGTGTGTATTTTTTGTTGTAAGTTTTTTAAGTTTTTTTTTTTTAATACAGTTAAAAGAATAGTACTGGACAAGGGATATGGACTGGATCCATACCGCCACAGTTTGTCTGGAGGACACCGCCCAAAGAAAACCAATTCTGCCAGTTTACCTGATGGCGTCAGCAATATCTTTAATCCAGGAATAGTCAGGACTAACCCTGGCAAATGAAAATGTTAGGCTGTAGCTCCTCAACGAAACAATATTGCGAGGGTTGGTGGTAGGAATAAATCAATCGATCTTCATGTTCCCAGGTATTTTAAATTTTTAAAAGGTACATCTTTTCCAGAAAAGATGGAATCCGTAAACAAGAACAGTAATATGGTTCCCATGGCAGTGTATGATGCGAGCTTCCAGTCTGGTTATAAAACCACTAAATACATTTTTATGGCGTGCACGTGAAACTATTTAAATTTATTATTATTACCATAGCCAGAATTACAAACTAGCACCCCGATCTCTTGGATCTTAAAAGTATCTCCATACATAAAATAGAATTTTTTTCAGTTAAATTCCACTCTTACCCCACCCCCAGTCTTCACAGTCTTACCTATTGTTCTTCAATGAAAATGACCAGGAGAAGACAGGGAACACTGAAAACTATCTGCAATTGTGGAAATTGCAAAGGTTCGTTGGGACCTGTCAGGAGAAACAGCAGAGGAGTGTGATGAGGGAAAATACTTTCACTTCCTGCTTGCTGCGCTGATTTTTTCATTTAATTGGATCAACAAAGGTTAAGACAGAGCTGCTTTACATTCCCGTCCTTCAATATTTTAAAGAAAAAAACCAGTCTTTTTTATAAGGAGATACCCTTTAAGTTATAGGCTTGTAAAGTTACATTCCTTTGTTGTCTGTGACAAGCACCAAAAGTTCTGTATAAAAAGCCCCACCCCCCAAAATGTATCGTTTGTAAAAGCCTAGTTACAGACTGCGTGGTGTGTGATTGTCACAGCTCACAGTATAGTAGGAAAAGCCGCCACCTTTATACTGCTGTACTTTGAAAGGACTGCAGCTAGATGCACTATCCTGAAGTTCATTTTTGTTAAATGGTATTAGTGGGGTCCTTTTAATAAAAGGACACTTGTATGGGACGGATACGGTTCCCCCTGTTAATCTGTATTTCCTACCTATTTTGCAGGTTCATTCAAAGATTTTAAAGGAAATGGTTTGGTGAATTTCTAAAAAAGATTATAAACTAACGATCATAACCGTAGTATTTTATGATACAGCGTTTGTATTTTACCACATCGCTATTGTTACTGGTTTAATTTTACTATACCAGGCTTTATTAGTTTGCCCATAACCACCTTGAACACCTGGTCCGTGATGGCAATAATTTGCAAAGGGATTAGATGTTATTCACATGTTCTTGCAAAGTAATGCACTTTAAATTAAAAAAAGGAAACAGGCTCATCTAAAAAAAAGTCATTATCTGAGATCGATCTTCGACCACAGGACAAAAAATGCCCGGTATTTTATTACACGCTAGGTCATCCATTGATGGCTGGAGGCATTTTTAGTAAGGTTCTGGTGCGAAAAATAATGCTGCGTGGTAAAATACTGATGCACTATCTGTTACGACTGACGCAAAAAACGGCTGCATCGGTAATAAGATCAATAATTGGTATTTAGAAACATCCCTTTACAAACGAGAAAAAATGGTTTTTTTAAGATTAATATCCCACAATGCGGATTAAACATACCATTGAATGTGGAGCTCAGGCATCCTCCGGAGGAGAGACGTAAATCGAGATGTATTGTAAGTACTAGCGTTAGCTGACATGGGGCCATCTGCTAGAACAAACTTTATGCAAATATCACACGAGAACAGAAACAGCTTTAATGAGCTTTATCGTTAATGGAATTGCTACGTTTTTTGCTCCCCAGGGAAACGATTACATTTTCTGACTCCTTTCTTATTTTTCTTTTTTTTATTATAAAAATGATGGATGTAGTATATTTTATCCTGATTCTGCTCCCACTGTATGAATTATCATCTCTGGTTAATAATACAGAAAGCATATGAAGGAGGAAAACACAAGATTAGACTTCAGATTACACAGTATTACCCCAGCCCATTAATTTAGACTGTAAATGTTAAAGGAAATAGCACACCAATTTATGTAATAAATAGACTTTGACCAAGCATAGTTTTTTTTAAAGTGCTACTGACTACAATGGAACCTTATAATTACCCCTTAAAATGACATTGAAGGCCGCTGGTAAGATATGAAAAAAAGTTTATTTCGCCAAACTGTGCGGTACAGGTTTAAGATTAGAACTGAGTGATATTAAAACCAGGAAGATCTGTGTGGGTGAAAAATGTTTGTTTTAAACTTGTGACTGCAGAGCTATTTATTAATATAGAGAATACAACTTTACTCTTTAAAGGCATCACCACATTATTAATTATTCGGACAACAGAGTATCACATGAAACATCCCACAGTGTTGTGGAAAAATGTGGGCTTATTCTTGGTGGTTCTTTACAATACATACAAACTTACTTATCACTGATTGAGGTGTTCTCGGCCAACCCAATGGAAAACACTAGCTTATAGTTTCTTGCAGAATTCAAATTGGTTTGACAGGGACCGCAAAAAGAAGGCGCACCCAGACCAGCCCCAAGGGGAAAGATGATACAGATGGAATCTTCCATGAAGTGGTTTCCCAGGGGTTAAAACGGGGATGTTTAAATTTTGATTCACTGGTTGAATTGATTTACATGGACTTACTCTTGTCTTTATATCTTGGTTCTCTCTTCGTTGTTTCACCTCTGCCCTTAGTTCAATATATGGCGCTCTCTCTTCATTGATCTGAAAAAGCCACAAAACTCCAACCATTAAACTGATCTTTAGTAAATAGAGTCGGTAAGCACTAGTGGGGGTTTATAAAAGTATCAACGATGGAACCACTGTATATAGATTCTATAACCTACCCCTGTAGGAGTTCTATGGGAGGAACTGTAAGATTATAGCAGTATAATGTTACGTTCCAGGAGGGAAAGGGAAACCAGAAGCCCACCAAAGGGGTTAGGTTATATAAATATGGCACCCCAAACTGTAAATTAAAATTAGAAGTCACCTTGGAGTTCCGTGCCCTGTATAAAAGGTACTCGGCCTGACGGGCTTGTGATTTTATATGGTCAGGAAATCCTCGTGGAATTAATATCCTATTAAGTTACAGTTGGGGGGTACATTATCCACTATTTATCCACAATGTTTGGACTTTGGGCCATATGTTAAACCCGCGGTATAGAGTTTTGCCCCAATGGCTGTGGAGTTAAGGTTAATTAATGTAAGATTGCGGTTGGTCGCAAATTTACGAGTCATTGAACATGCCCCAAAACGTTCAGTTGTTTAGAATACCGTGAGGTAGTAAAACTACCGCAATGGTATTATCTGTGGATCGGAAATCTACGATTGCATATCGTAGATTTACGATTGGTGCCAATAACTTACGATCATATCGTAATTTTACGATCAGTTAAACCGATCGGAGGGTTTATACAACGCGAAAATTAACGATCATTACACCGATGGAAATTACAAGATGGTTTAGCGATACCGCACTTTATAAATACGGCCCTTTGTATTATTAGTATCACTGCCACAGGTGTGACCAACAAATGCCTGCAAGTATGTAGTTAACATCAAAGAAGAAAACCATGAAAAATACATCGTGCTGTATTTTACCAATAAAACTCATTCTTACAATGCATAGGTTCCAGAAAGGATTGCCGATATATCTTGTGCCCAGGTGGGTAGGCGTTAGGGCCATTCTGGGGTGGAGAGTGAGCTTTTTCGGGGGGCAGGGCTGCCATGTCGTACGTAGGACAGCAATTTCAGCCCTCCCTGACGCGTGACTGGGATTTTGTCCCTGCCGTAGGACAATCCCACCCAAATAGTGATGCCGGCAAACTGTAGTTCCAGAACCTGTTGGGGTTCCCTGTCAACCCTTTGTTGGGAAAGGGAAACATCCCTTTAAGTAGTAGTTCACTCAAAAGGAACTATGGCCTTTAATCATGGATGAGAGCGGAAGGCATAGTAGCTATGCCTTACCTCCCGTTCTTCAATGAACTCACCAGGAGCGACGGACGGAAGAAGCTTACCTTACAGCAAGCAGTGTGGGTAACATTGACAAGTTGATGTTTGGTGTCTTAGACTACCGCCTACTTACTTGCTGCGCCAGGTTATTCCGGACTTATATATATTCCTAGTAAAATATACTTGTATTTATATAAGGGCTTGCTCCCTCCTTCTTCAGGTACTGTTGATCCGAACCCCATCAACCTTCTTAGTTGGGGGACGGCAATAAGTAAGTCAGCCTGGGGGGGAGTTATAAATATGTCCTGGGGAAATATTCTAACAGGGCAGTCATGGACTAGAGGTGGCTTAATATGCTATTAATATATCTGTTTGTGAATCAAGGACGGGCAGTCAGCCACCGAGTTTAACCATAATCTGGTAGGTCGGTTCGGACACTCTACTGGTAGGCCAATAGAGCGCTCAGCAAAGGTTATTTTCTTTCTCCCGAGCCACGGGACCCTTCTTTTCTTCGTCCCTTCTTCCCATGTAGGAAATAGCTGCAACACGTATAAAGTACGAAAAATAAAACTGCATATCAGGGTAACTGTATAGGTAGTAGAATGATATGGGTCGCAGCGCTGTACATATTGTGGTTATCTGACCTTAGCTAGACACACAGATATCAGGGGGATAAGATGCAGCTGACAAAACCATTTTACGACAACAGATGTCTTGGCAAAACCCTGAGGATGTCAAATTAAGGGCATGTCCACCTTAAAAATAACTTTTATATGCTCTCCTCATGTTGGAGCCCCAACCACATGAGTAGTATTTGCAAAAGCCCCCAAATTCTTACTACTCCCCTCGTTCTCCGCTGCACGGCCGGCCCTCTGTTGTGAGAATGCAAGCAGAGGGGGGGACCGGCAGTTCGCGGTCTGTGATTGGCTGAGCGGCAAGCCAATCAGAGCGGTGCACGGTCATTCAGCGCAGCGGAGGAAAGAGGAGAGGTTTAAGTAGGAGTTTGGGGAGCTTTTGCAAAAATACTAACATGCGGTTGGGGCTACCATACATGGGGGAGAAAGAAGCATATTAAAAGGATTTTACGCTAGGGGGAGGGAGAGTAGAAACGGGAGGAGAGGGGAGGGAGTGAGGGAGAGGGAGGGGGAGGGAGGGGGGAGAAGCCTGCAGTACGCATGACAATATCTACGGGAGGCAAGGTGGTGCAGGCAGAGCCATTATATGTATGGACTCTGCTAGTTCCTCCTGGGGACTGTTTTTGGGGGACTTTAGGGGGGGTATACAGGAGAAACCCTATGGAGTGGGATGTAGGTAAGATTACACACACACATGGTGGGGCCATTAATGGGGGGATTATAGTTTGGGGGTGGACATGCCTTTAAAGGAGAACTAAAGTCTCAATAAATATAATTTTGGTTATGCACCCTGCGATGTTGTAAACCTCTAATTGCTATAGTTTTACCTATAAAACACATTAATGACCTGTCCTTTCTTTATGTTTCCCATAGTCCTCTGTGGGCTGGTGGACATCATAACCCATTCAGTTTTTATGCAGCCAGGTTTTTTTTTTGGCCAGACACAGATGGGGATCCGGACAGCTGATTGAAGAGCTTGAGAAATAAGAGGAGGAGGAGCGTCCAAAATATGGATATGTGTAATATAGACTGATACTTTCCCTTTAAGTGCATAGTGCCTCAAAGGATCTTGGTTTGTATATTCTCCTAGCAGCGGCGGGTTATGGAAGTATTTTGTTGGGCCCTTGTAAGCAGGGGTCCATCCAACCTCCTTCCAGCCTTAGTTGACCTTCCTCTCCAATATTGTCTGTCTCCAGGACTAATTCCAGCTGTCACCTTTATATATTAATGGGGCGACAGGTTATTTCTAGAACAGTTTCTTAGCGGCCGGAGCCAGGGAAGGGCTGATGTCCTAATTAGGAGTAAAAGAGGCAAAAAGAATAGGATCTTCATGCAGGCCCATAGAAATCGATTGCGTTTTGGCAAGGTCGCGTTCTAATGTGCGGAGAGCAGCTAAGCAGGACAGGAAGGGAAGTGGAAAAAAAATGTTCCCCTATCGCGCTGCTGCCAATAAAAAATCATTGCGACCTTGTTTCTGGCGTGAGGAAAAACCTACGCGTTTTCGCACCGCTGCTAAGTAGTTACTGGGAGTTTTAATGTGTCATGTGGGATTAGGGGATCAAAGGGCTTTTCATTGGGCAGTCAGTTGTCCTCAGGATACAGTCCAATTGGCCCATTTCAGTATGGAACAGATGTGCGACTGTAGCCAAGGACATTGAGGGGATGTATGATATAATTCTGGCTAAGATTATGCAGGCAATTTATTACACACCGGCGATATTTTAACTGACATATGATATTCCGGTTTTCATTTGATTTTTGCCCTGTCTGAAGATTATTTTGACAAACGCCGGCCATACAGTCATAGGATTGGTCGAAATATCCCTTGCATTAAAGGGAAATGTCAGATAATATCATTGCCTTGGAATTGGAACTGATACGAATTGCAGTTCTCCAGTCCTGATGAAGGACACTGTAACTCTCAACTATATCGTATAATTCAAATGTTCCCTGTAATTGGCTAATCACTGCACTAATTCCTATCAAACTGAACAATTATTATTGTGCCCGGGTGGGCCTGTGTGTACCAGGCCAGCATGTACCCAATTAAATACCAATGAAAGCTATGCAGTGATACAGTATCATACTTTTACCAGACCGGTCTATATGTCTATGGTAGTGCCCCCATGCTATAGGGAGCACGGCAATAGAGTTGGCACTAAAGGCTTTCTCTCTGGGGACGGTTAGGTTAAATATTTTGCAACTGTTAAAGGGGGAGTATGTAGGTATGTATGTATGTAAGTAGGTAGGTATGTATGTAGGTATTATAATTTTACTTTATAAATCACCACTTGGTACGCAGGCTGGTACATTATAAAATACAGAGTATACAAAAACAGGGGGGATGGGATAAGTGCAGCCTTATACAGATAGATATAAATTAAATTAAATACAATTTCAGAAATGTTAAGAAAGCAGGATATTACTTATATATTAATTATATATGGTTTAAATGATATAGGCAAACAGGCCCCCCAACACCTAGGATGGATCCCTGCCCAAAAGAGATTACAATCTAAGGAATTGAATTTAGATCCTAAAGAACAATCCAACTCAACACATACAGTACCCACCGTGCCATTTGATGATCGGTGCTCTCTCCCTATCCCACAATGATTACAATGTATCTCCAGCAACCAGCCAACATCCACAGTTACCGGGGGCCAACGGCAATGTCTCCAAGGGATAGGTTCAGACAGGAATTCTAAGGTTTAGACAAGGTGGTATGCTGCCACCTGCTGGCACTGAATGCGGTACTGTTTTGTGATACTTTATTGACTAACTAAATTAAAAAATGAAGCGCGCTTTCGGGAGTCTAAGCCCCCTTATCAGGCTGAAGGTTACAAAAGAAACTGAGAAATCACAAACTTATATACACCTGGGGACAGTAAACATCAAACAAAATTGAACAGATGACCAGGTACAGATTAAAGACGGGATACAGTCGGATATGTACCTGGTCATCTGTTCAATTTGTTGATGTTTACTGTCCCCCTGCTGTATATAAGTTTTGTGATTTCTCGTTTCTTTGTAACATCCAGCCTGATGGAAGGTGGGATTTAGGACTCCGAAAGCTTGGCTTAATTTTTATACTAGTTAGCCAATAAAAGGTATCCACCGCTCTACTTCTTTCTCTTACTTGGGGCTAACAGGTACAAACCTCAACCATTGTAATGTTTCTGGAAATATACCAGATAGGATTCAGTTGGATTAAAGGACAATTAAACCCACTTGTTTTCACTCCTTTACGTCAAGCCCTCTTGAGACAGTTACATTATGAAATATATGTATTGGCTACTGGAAATCAAGGCAGTCTGCATCATGCTTTCTAATCTAAATACCAACCAGCCTTTCTGCATGTTTGGTCTTAAAGGGGAAAGGTGATGGCTGGGTTTGTGGGATCATTCATTTTATTACACATTAATGTGATCCGCCATGCTGCCATATGTCTAATGAACTTTACACAAGCCTTGTAATCTGATTGCTCAAGATTGCTTTTAAACTGTCACAGTATCCCAGATAATGCTTTAAATATGCCCGAAATATCTACAAATTGCCATATTAATATCCCCAGCTTCACAGATTGAATTCTCTGCACACCTGTAATAATTCTACTTTTTAACGGGCATGTTCCACCCTAAAACAAACTTTTGCATATGTACACCAAGTTTGGTTTCGGGGGGTGGAACTGCCCCTTTAATGAAACAAATAGTACAGAGCTGCGCAGAGGGAGGAAATGAAGTGATTTAGACAGCTCTGTGTAATGTATTTCTCAAATAGCGTCCCTACATTAAAGGGGGATGTTGGCGGGTATGTAACAACATAGAACAGAGTACAGGGGGAGGATAAGAAGTGACCCTTGATCTTTAGCAAGCTCTGTGCAATGTATTTCTCAATAGTGTTCCTATTAAAGGGGATGTTGGAGGGTATAAAAACATAGTACAGAGCTACAGGGGGAGGATAAGGAAGTGACCCTGATCTTAGCACAGCTCTGTGCAATGTATTTCTCAATAGAGTCCCTGTTAAAAGGGAATGTTGGAGGGTATGATTACCACAGAGCTGTGCTAAGATCAGGGTCACTTCATTATCCTCCCCCTGCAGCTCTGTTTGCTATATGTTACAACTAACCTCCAACATTCCCTTTAAATAGGTACACTATTGAGAAATACATTACACAGAGCTCGTGCTAAGATCAGGGTCACTTCATTACACCCCCCCCCCCCCGAGCCTGTAAATGAAAACAACCTAGTACAGAGCTGCAGGGGGCGGATAATATAGTGACTCTGATATTTAGCACAGCTCTGTGTAATGCATGTCTCAATAGCGTCCCAATTTATAGGGGAAGGTTGGAAGAGTATTGTAAAAACCAACAGAGTCAGAATGCAGGCAAGTAAATATATCTGGGGCCCGCTCTGGAAAGGAATTTCTCAGGTGGGTTCTATGGTACCAAAAGATCAGGGCATCATGGGCACAATTAAATACAGTTTGCCCACTGGGACTGGCACATACAAGTTTACCCATTGTGTGGACTGTGGATGGTATATACAAGAGGGGTTGGTTACATGATCCCTCCTCCATCTATGCCAGCGAATGCAAAACCGCCGGATTAGAGGCCCCTGAGTCCCCTTCTCCATCTATGCAGCGGAATGCAACCAACTTCCGGCAACTGAAACGGAAGTTCGGTCCGGTATTTTTACAACAGGCTGATCGGCAGATGGTTCATTCATACACCGTCATCAGCTGTTTAAAAAAATGGATGGTCCTAAGATATTGTGTGCTTGTGGTAGGCCTACTGGTAGTTACCACCCAGCATAAAAGTTTTGCCTCTATGAATGGTTTAGATACAAGTTTGCCCACTGTTGACTGGCACTGCAAGTGCCCCCACTCTGACCAGCCACATGCAAGTTTGCCCAATGGGACTGGCACATACAAATTTGCCCCCCCAATTACTTTGGTAGAAGACAGTCTGAAGCAGGAACTTTCTGTTCCGGTGCACGTGCCGGTCACGCACACACGCAATAACAGGGTTTTTTTTTTGCTGCCGGCTTGTCTCTTATGAAGTAGCAGGAAGTGCCGTCTGAGCCAAAAGGCTCAATACTGCCTCATGGAGGTGGCCCTGCCAGTTAGGAAATGGAGGGACCCAAAAACTACAGCTTAGGGTCCCACTCAGATTATTAATGATAATTACTTCATATCACACTTATATGATATTGTATTTTTCCAACAATGAACCATATCATTAACCTATCTGCGTTATCCCCGTGAGTGAAACTCCTACCACCTTTCTAAAGGTGTACAGATATCAAAATCACCTACACAACATTAATTAATCTTTACGCAGTGACCAGTGACATCAGATGGAAACAAACAGAGGTTAATCAATAAAGTTCTTATGACCACATTTAAATGGTTGAATTGTTTGGGGCAAAATTAGTAGCGCCCATTTAAAACGATTAAGAATTTTATGATTCTCCCTAAAGTCTAATAAATTAATGAAAACCATTGCCCATAATGTATATTAAACCGGCTGTGACTGTATCATACCACTCTGTTACACAAGTGCCTTGCTGCTGGTCAAACCTCTTAATGAGACAACCCTTCATTTGGCATTAACACACTTATAGATTTGATAGAGGGACTAGAGCTGACATCATAAGCTGCAGAGAATCAGGAAACAAGACGGAGGTGCATCGGTGGCCAATCAAAATAATAATAAGTTTTGATGTATGTGTTAGCATGTTTATAAAAGTTTACGGTATATAGTGGATCAGAACTTTATTATATGCAAAATTTCCTGACACTTTATAATTGATTAACGGCATTTATAATTTATAACTGGTAATTTATTTATAATTTGGAATAGGAAATTGTTTGCTTGAAGCAATAAATATGAACAGACATTCTCTCGTGATAAATATATTCGCTATTAGCCAAATACATCAAAAGGACCATCTTTAGCTGAACAGATCTATAGTGGGAGACTCCCACTCTCCTGACTAACTGGGAACCAAGTGCTCTTTTGTAGCCCTGATGTTATTAGGTCCTCTGGCCAGTTAATACTGTTTATTACTCTGATGTTGTCTGGACAGCAGCCAGGTCCGGAGGGCACATTATTGTAAAAGTCGGAACCATGTCAGGATTTCTCTCTCCATTTGTATATATTTTCAATGTTAGTTTTAAAGGTGGCAGTGGAATTGAAAGTGTTTTGGACTGCATTCTGCAGCATTGACACAGTTTATTTTCTACCGCTTTAGATTGTTATTATTTAATTTGTCTGAGAGCCCCAAAGTATGTTCTTTCTATTTCTTCTTCTTTCTTCCGTTTTATTCTTTTTTCGCTTTTTGGGACCGATCTTCCTCCCACAGTTTTTGAGTAGAGACATGAAAATCGGGTACAGGACGTGCGGGGGCAATAAGGAGAAGTGTGGCTATCTTCTATCTAAGGAATCCGCGGAAGCGTTTACGGCATTATCGGCGAATTTCCGGGACATTTTATCCCATAGAATATGATGGTAACAATCCTCAATGTGGATATTAAAACAGTTTGTGTCATGGTCAAAAATACAACAATTGATACCCCCAACACCCCACACAGGACCCCAGGTACAACCCAACCCAATTGACCCTACCTTTCACCTTCCCATGGAGCCATTACTTAAAGGGTAACTATAGTAAAAAAAACGAATTTTTTATCAATCATCAAAATAAAGTTAGTTATATGGTCAGACATGCAAAAACACATACCCCCAATCTCACACGGTTACAAACCTACTGACATACCCCTCCATTTACTGTGTAAGCCATACTTAAAGGGTAAATAAATTCAAAAAAACAATTTTGTCCCAATAATCAAAAAAGTTTGTTTTTTAACTTCCAACCTGATCCAAGGACACACAACAACTGCACCCTACTACACATCTCATTCAGTGACAGCCATATTTAAAGGGTAGGTAAAAACAACCTCATCAAAAAAAAATATCCTCATCATTGCGATTATTAAGTTGTACTTATGCAGCCAGTATGAGGGTTTTACTCTGCAGCACAAACACACACATTCCCTTCCCAAAATTGCGGCCTTTATACTTAAACTTTCTCTTTCTAGTTAGTGGATGTTACCTTTAAACGATGTTATTCTTTATTATAAAGGGTAGACATAAGGGGCAATTATATGGAGTTTAAGTCGTTGTAATCGGTTCGCACTCCCCCAGTAAATCACCTTGTAAATGTTGCGTTGCAAGAGAATATTGATTTGTTCATTCTATTATTGGTAAATTCTTTTAATATAAATTTTATTTTATAGGTTTTCCCAGATGGATCTCACTTTTAAGTTGTTGTGATGTCAAAAGTAAACCCCAGTATGTAAGGTTCTAACAAATTACCTTGGGGTTCATTTAATCTGGGCTGACATACCTGCTGGTTGCATTTTCTTGGGAATATGCTTGTGAAGGTTCTCATTCATTACAGGTCTGGTATATCTGTGAAGTCTCATTCATCTGAGCCAGGTTCGGTATATCTGTTTGAAGGTTCTCATTATCCAGGTCATGGTTTATATCTGTGAAAGCTTCTCATTCATCCGGTACGGTATATCTGTGTGAAGGTTTCATTTCATCAAGGGTCATGGTAATCTGTTGAGGTTCTCATTTCATCCAGGTCAATGGTAATCTGTGATGGTTATCATCATCCAGGTCATGGATATTGCCTGTATTCAATTAGATCAAACGGATGTGAAAGAGTTTAGTTCTTGAAGACGTTTCGCTAGTTATCGGACGGCTTTTAATTCACAATGACTTGTAACAAGAATCTGTGGGCCCCCTGGCAAATCTTGTACCCTGGAAAAATTTCCAATAGCATAATCCACAAGCCAGGTGTTGGGACCATTCTTGAAGAAATGTGTGATTGCATTATGGCTAAGAGGTGTTATAGGAACTGCCAAGGTTCTTTGTGTTGGGTCTTTCAGATTTACCAATTGCTGCCTCAGGTGTGGTTCAGTTTAAAGCAGACAGAGATACAGGGTTTTTTTTGAAAAATTCTTATTAATTTCTCGGAGGACCCCTGCTACTGGCTACATATGGGATGACCATGTTCTTCTACTGGTCTTGCTTTTCCCATTCACTGTTGGTATTCGTGGTTCTTGTCTATTCCTCTAATCTTTGACAAGCCCCAGTATGGGTATCCACAGGTTAAGGGCATGTCCACCCTTTTTTAACAATTCCCCAGGGCCAGTATAGAATAGGTTCCTCCCAGCCCAAACCGCCATAAAAATAATTTAAGAAAGTGGACCAGATCTTTACTTACCTCCATCTCTCCTCCGAGGCCCGGCCCGGCCTTCTGCTTGCAAGACACGGCAAGGGAAGGGGGGCAGGACAGCAGCCGCGTCCATGATGGCCTGAAAGGCAGCCAATCTAGGGACGCGGCTTGCGCTTCTCAGAATGCCGGTGGAGAGAGAAAGGTACGTAGAGTTTGGCACTTTCTTAAAATATGTTTTTGTGGTGGGGGATGCTGGGGACCTATTATATACATGGGCAAGGGGTTTTGGGTTTATGGTAGGGGGGAGGGGAGGGATAGCCAAAAGGTGAGGGAGGGGGAGAAGGGCTGCAGTACGCATTGCCAAACTTCTCCCGGAGTGCCAGGTAGGAGGTAGAGTCCTATATGGGACTCTGCTATCCTCCTGGTGCGCAGGTTTTGGGACTTTGGGGGTGACTACAGGAGGAAACCCTTATGGAAGCTGGGAGTGAAGGTAAGGCTTTTATTACACTACATGGTGGGGCCAGTAGTAGTGGGGGGAAAATTGGGAATTATAGTTTTGGGGAGGGGGTGGGACATGCCCTTTAAGGGATCATCTGAGATGTTTCTATTCTTTAGCCTTCCCTCGTCTAGTGGGGAGTTCTCGGATCTGTGCTGTTGCAGGGTTCTTGATGACACCAAGATTGTGTGATCTAAAGGGTGGTGTCGGGATTCAGAAAGAGTCCTCTTTACCCGGATTTTGTTCTGTTTTGAGCATTGTGGAATCGGGGGGGCGGTCCGGGCAGGGATTAAGGATTTTCTGTTTGTGTCCATAAATGTCAGCATTTCTTTCAGCTTTTCGCAATCCGCCTCTAGGAATGTTTTTTCAAAGTTCCCTCCCTCCGCTCTCGTTCCTTATACCCTCTGTCTTCTTGCGAAGATGGCAGCACAGCGTTTCAGCAGGTCAGAGTGCGGTTCGGCAAATCATGCATTCGGATTGGTGGCCATACTTCACTCATGCTGGTGGTCCTGTGGTGCGGTTTATTAGATTAAAGCATGGGATCATACATTGTAAGTGTTTGAGTGCCTGGCGTGTGTTGTGTTCCTGGCTGAGTCCGTCTGAGAAAGTGTGTGCGTGTCTGTCTGAGAGAAATTTGTTGATGAAAAGTGTTGAGTGTCGTCTGAGAGAGAGAGAGAGTGCATGAGTTGTTTTGTTGAGAGGGTTATGTGGGTGCTGGATGAGCCAGGGGCGGCCTACCATGAAGCACCTGAAAGTTTGCTTGAAGCCATTGCCCCTGTGAGTCCCGCTACAATAGGTGGAAGTCAGCTGGGAAGAATGCTAGGAAGGAATCCTTTTATGCGGCCCACTTCAGGCCCTGGCTATGGTTAGGTGCCTCTGTGTCTTGTGAGACAGTGTAAGGCAACTTATTTACAAGTCTGTTATTGCGCTGGGGAATATGTATATATGTAAGTAATCTGTGTGGGGGCTGAGGATGAGTGTATCGTATATGTACCAGTCTGTGTGGGGCTGAGGCATGGAAGGCATCTTATATGTACCAGTCTGTGGTGGGCCTGAACATGAGGCGCATTTGATATTTTATACACGTCTTGGTGGGCAGAGCATCTTATCTTTTGGTGGGCATCTTCTATTTTCCTGTCTTGTTTGGGCGGGCATCTTAACACATTAAGGTTTAGTTATCATCAGTTAACCAGCCAGTGTAGTCAGCCCCCAGTTCCATAGCAGTGTTAGTCAGCCCTCTCAGTTCCATTCGTCATGAGATACCTACCTCAAAAAAAAAAAAAAACAAAACTAATTTATATTAATAAACAATAGCACATTGAGCAGTTCTCGTTGGAATCGCCACAGTTTTGCAATAATTATCATACTAATGAGGCTGTAGTCAATGATGAATCACACAGCTGGAATGACAAGGGGGATGTGGACCAGTCCCTCTTGCTGGGAGGAAACCACATAAAGGATTTGACAAGGCACGCTCGCCATTCCAGTGGTCACCGCCAAAATGAATGTCCTGCCAGGTACAAGCGGAATCTGGGGGGGGGCGGGGCACACCCACCACCGACCTGGCGCGCCCCTCCCTTGTCACTCACTGGGCGGCAATTACAATGAACGCTTACTCAGGCAGCTGCCACTAAGGTGCTTGTTTACTGCTTCATAGGGGTCACTTGTGTGACCTGAAAAGGCGAAAAGGGAAAACAGGTCTGGTTCAGCGCAACGGAGCAGGCGTGCCCCAAATAAAACTACCGGGGACAGGAATGGGGCTGAGCCGGTTACCAGGACATGTGACTGAGCGTTCTATTTGTACATGTGGTGTTCTACAGTTTGGATGGCGGGTGGATTGATGAGGGGAGGGAGGCCAGAGAGAGGCCACCAGGATTGGATGGGGAATTCCTGATACTCTCAAGCAACCTTCCCCCTGGCCAACTTGCAATACAGGTATGGTACAATGTTCAACCAACTCACCACAGAGATGGATAAGATCATATGGGGGCCCAGTCGGGTATCATTTTAGGACCCCTTTTTTGCTACATATATTGTTAGAATATAATATTGTTACTGGCTTCTGAAGCTGGGCCCCCTGAAGTTCTGTTGTGTTTACATCCGTCAAACACGGATTGTAATCAAAGACCACAAGCACCAATTATATAATAATTGATATTGTATAATTGAAAGAGGAATAGGAGTCTATGGACAATATAAAGGTAAACACAGGCAGATTTTTTGCGGGCCAATCGACCAATACTTTGTTTCAGCCGATCGCTGTTGTATCTGTTGGTAAATCACGGCGGGATCGTGCAACTTTGCCACAACCGACAGTCATTGTTCCAGGCCGCGCACTTTGCTAGTAGACAAAAAGTTCCCTTTGTGTCTACCCCCACCTTAAGAACGCAGGCTGAGTTATAAGGTAAGGGATCTCAAGGTAAAACTTTTATGACCTTATAGTATAAAAAATAATAATAATAAAATTAATAATATAAATTAATATATATATAAGTAGGGGGGGGCAACCAATTGAACTGATGACATAGCTAAACAGTGATTATAACTGATGTCATAGCTAAACACTGATTATACTGATGACATAGCTAAACACTGATTATAACTGATGACCTACTAAACATGATTATATGATGGACAAGGCTAAACACTAATTATAATGGATGAAGCTAGGGATGTTGTACTTGGGTTCTAATAGAACCCAGTTCGAATCGAATCCGGCGGTTTCGAAAGTCCCGACGAAACTTTGGAACTACCGGATTTTGCGAAACTATAATTTTTCCAGTTTTCGAATTTTTAGCGAAAAATTCGATAATTATCGAAATCGAAAGTAGATGATTATCGAAATCGGAAACGTAGTTGATTACATCGGTAACCCGAATGTATGTGCCGATTTCGCCAACCCTCGAATGTACAGCTGATTTTCGCGTACGGTACCGGATTTGTGATATCGGGAACCTTCGAAAGTAATGTTCGATTTCGGTAAACCCTCGAAAACAGCCCGATTGTGAGAAAGATAGATTTTAATTAATTTTACTTATAATTTACGGGTTCCCCAGACCATTCCCCGGTCCCCTGTGTTAATTTACGTAACTACTATTACATTTCACCCTCAAATTGATTAGAAACTTTAAATTGTTTTCTCCCATTAGACTTCTATGGGTCCATTTGAATTTTCGATTTAACTGTAAATTCGAAATTCGAAAACGGGACGAAAACTCATCCGTTTCGAACATTCTCTAATGACAGATAAAAACACTGATTATAACTGATGAAATAGCCTAACACTGCTTTAAAATGTGTATAGCTCTAAACACTGATTATACTGATGACATATGTTAAACACTGATTATAATGAGACATAGCTAAACCACTGATTATAAGATTGACATAGCCTAAACCACTGATATAACTGATGACCATAGCTGAAACACTGATTATAACTGTGTAATAGCTAAAACACTTATTATATAAACTGATGTAAATAGCAAACACGATAAACTGATGTCATAGCTAAAACAGGATTATAACTGATTGACATAGCCTAAACACGGCACCCAAATGCAACCAGGGGACCATGTTAATATAAAGACACGCGAGGCTACTTCACACTACAAAGATGCAAAGCAGTAAAAGTATAAAAGCATGGTGTTCTTTGTACAAAACACGTCTAGTGTGACAAAAAACCTCAAGGTATAATTTCAAATTAAATCACTAACACCGGCCATCAGGGACATCTCATTACGGGATCTGCTGGGGTTACTGAAAATAAATGTATGGAAATGGGAATGTCCCTTATATGTTAAGTGATTGGATATGTTAATTAACTGATTATGGTGCCAGGAATTTTATGGATGGTTTTAATTTTTTAAAAAAAGATGTTTCCATCCACCGACCTCGGGACTTAGCATAGATACAGCTTCCAAAATTGCTATTCTCTAGATTATAAAAAAGTAGAGTACTGTGGATACTAGGACTTAAGCTTCTTACCACGTGTGATTGTGGGGGCCAACCCGCGACACACGATGCGTATGAGCGCCCATTAGTCAGACATCGTTGCGGTGTATGGGCACTTTGTCAGCAAATTGAACATCTGTCGGGACTTGGTGATCGCTAGGCGAATTGGTCAACCAGGTTGACCGGAAAATCCGTTTCACCTAACGAAGTCCTAAGACCAAGGCTGAGAAAACACTATTTGGCCGAAAATGGTAACACGCAGGAAAGGATCTTAGCTTCTACTTGTGCTGCGTTAATTGGGAGCTCAATCGATTTGCAAAAAATGGTGATTGCGTGGCGTTCTGAAAAAGCAGGAACAGTGCCACTTTCCTTGTGTGGCTTGCCAATTGACAAGCTTTCGGGGGTTCTACCTTCCTTCGTCAGGACCACTGCATGGAAACTGACCTTGAAAGCTTATGTCACTAACATAAAAGTTCGTCTTATAAAATTATCACAGTACATTTTTATAATATCTATATGGACTTTTATATATATATATATATATATATGGCGTAATCAGGGTATATATAAAAATATGTATTAATATATAGCAATATCAATGTATTATATATATACCAATATCAGATAAGTGTAGGTTAAAAATGCCTCCGCCCCCCCCCCCCCCCACCCACTCCGTACTATAGTAATCTAGCATGGGGAGCTGCTGTGGTTATCATATGCAAACTCTCATGTAATGCAGAAACCTCCTAGGAACTTCACCTACAATTTTTTATTGTTACATAGTATAGGAACTGCTAAAAGCCGATATCAGTATATATAAAAATATTGTAAAATATTGTGATAGGTATACTTTTACAATACTTGTGTAATATTATACCAATATCAGTGTATTACAATATTGATAATATATATACCGTATGTGTTGTATATATTTCCAATATTGTAATATAATATATATACTGGATATCAGGTATATATACAATATTGTGTACTATATGTATACCGTATCAAGGTCTACAAATTGTTTAATATATATAGATATCTATATATATATTATATATATAGCGATCAGTGTGTATACCACAATATGTGTAATATATATCCAATATCAGTGTATTACAATATTGTATTAATATATATACCGATATCAGTTTGTATATATACAATGATTGGTAATAATATATATATATACGATATCAGGTCTACAATTTTGTAATAGGTATAGATATCAGTGGATATATTCACAAATATGTAAAATATATGTATATAGAATCAAATAGTGTATATAAACAAATATTGTATAATTTAATATAGCGACATAGTTTATATACACAATATTGTATTATATAGCGATAGCAGTGTATATATACAATATGTATAATATTATAGCGATATCAGTGATATTATATAAAATCTTAGCGAATCAGTGTATTATACATTATAGTTACAATTATATATAGCAATTTTAGTGTATATACACAATATTGTATTATCTAGCGAAAACCGTGTTATATTTACATTATTGCCTCGGCCGGGGAGAAGAAGAAATGAGTTGTGCGCGGACGACAGTCTCGCGGCTCATTTATTTTATTACAGTATTGTATATCATATATACCAATTATCAGTGTTGTATATATACATATTGTATAATATATATAACGATAGCAGTTGTATTAAATCTTGTAAAGTTATATATAGCGATCAGTGTAATATACAATATGTATTAAATATATTATGATGTCAGTATTATATACAATATTGTTGTAATATATAGATATCAGTGTATTGTATAATAACAATATTGTAATATAAGAAGATATCAGTGTATATTAAATTATGATGATATATATTATGATATCAGTGTATATATACATATTGTGTAAATATAGAGATATCAGTGTAATAACATTAGTATAAAATATATAGCATATCAGTGTTGAGATTTCATTAATTGTATGTATTATATACCGATATCAGGTATATATACATATATTGTTAATATATTAGCGATCAGTTGTATAGATTACAATATTGTGAAATATAGAGCTCAGTTATATATACACTATTGTGTAATATATAGATCATCAGTGTATTAATACAAATTGTGAAATTATATAATATCCAGTGTATATATACAATATGTATAATATACTTTTTATAGCGATATCAGTGTGATATTTACATTATTGATAATATTATACCGATATCAGTTGTGAATATACATATTGTATACATATATAGCGATATCAGCTATATATACAAATGGTGTAATATATAGATATCAGTGTATAATATTCAAATGTGTAATATATATAGCGATTTATCAGTGCTATTTTACAGTATGTATGATATATATTACCATATCAGGATATATTAAACAATAATTGTAATAATATATATTAACCGATATTCAAGTTAATATACAATGATTGTGTAATATATATAGCGATATCAGTATAGATATACATAGGATTAATATATATAGCGATAATCAGTGTTATATATACAATAGTGTGTATAGATATAGCGATATCAGTGTATATTTAATTATGTATGATAATATTACCGAGATCAGTGATATAAATTGTAAATATATATAGCGAATCAATGTATATTTACAGTATTGTATGCTGAGATATATACCGATAACAGTTTATTTATAAATATTGTATAATATATATAGCGATATCAGTGTATATATACAATATTGATAAGATAGATAGCGATATCAGGTTTGGTAATATATATAATTATTGTCTATATATATAGCGATCTCAGTGTATATATACAATAGTGTATAATATATATAGGAGATCAGTGGTATATATATAATATTGATAAATTTATATATAGCGATATCAGTGGTATATATAATATTGTATATATATATAGCGATATTCAGGATATATATACAAACTTGTGTATAGTATAGATATCAGGTGTATAATACATTATTGTGATATATATACTGATTATGTTGTATATATAAATATTGTATATATATTATAGCGATCAGTGTTATATATACAATTGATAATATATAACCGAATATTCAGTGTAATATACAATTGTCTAATATATATACCGATATCCGTGTATATACCAATATGATTAAATATATATATAGCCGATTCAGTGCTATATGTACTTATTGTATGATTATTATATAACAGATATCAGTGTTTTATATCAATATGTATAATATTATCCGATTCAGTGCTATATAACAATATTGTGTAATAACTATAGCGATATCGTAATATATACAATATTGTATAAATATATATAGCGATATCAGTTATATTACAATATTGGGAATTAAGATAGCGATATCAGTGTATATTTAACATATTGTATGTATTATCTACGATATAAGTGTATTATATATTGATAATATATATAAGCGATATCAGTGTTATATATTTACATTATTGTATATATATTATACCGATATCAGTGTATAGATACAATATTGATAATATTATAGCGATATCAGTGTTATATACCAATATTGTATTTTAATATTATATAGCGGAGATCAGTGGATAGATACAATTTATGTTAAGATAGTATAGCGATATCAGGATAGTGTATATCTACAATAGTGTGTAATATATAGATATCAGTGTATATATACATTATTGTATGATATTATATACCGATATCAGTGTATTATATCATATTGTATAAATATATATATGAGCGATCAGTGTAATATATACAATAGTGTAAATATATATACGATATCGTGTATATATACAATATTGTATAATCTATATCTAGCGATATCAGTATATATATATACAATATTGTGTAATATATATAGCGATTAGTGTATATTTACATTATTGTATGAATATATACCGATATCAGTTGTTATACATATTGTATATATATAATAGCGCTATCAGTGTATATTCTACATATTGTATGAAAGATACCGATTCAGTGGTATGATCTACAATATGGTCTAAAATATAGCGATATCAGTGTATATTACCATATTGTCTATATATATTAGCAATTTAATTGTGAAGGTTTTCTATTCAATCCAGCTCATGTATATCTGTGATGTGGTTCTCATTCATCCAGGTCATGGTATATCGTATGGTTATCATTCATCCAGGTTCATGGTATATATGTGAGGTCTCATCATCCAGGTGCATGTATATCTGTTGAAGGTTCTCATTATCCAGGTCATGGTTATATCTGTGAAGGTTCTCATTCATCCAGGTCATGGGTATATCTGTGATGGTTCTCATCATGCCAGGTATGGATATCTGTGAAGGTTCTCAATTTCATCCAGGTCATGGTATATTTGTGAAGGTTTCTAATTAATCCAGGTCATGGTATATCTGTGAAGGTTCTCATTCATTCCGGTCATGGATATCTGTGAAGTTCTCATTTCATCCAGCTCAGTGTATATCTGTTGTATTCAATTAGATCAACGACTTGAAATTGTAGTTCTTGAGGACGTTTCGCTAGTATCCGACTGGCTTCTCATTCAGAATGACTTGTACAGAATTTGTGGCAAACTAATCTATATTAATCACTATTTCTAATCACGCCCTTAACACCTGGCTGTGATATGCTAATTGGGATTTTCCAGGGTACATAATTGCCAAAGAGATTCGGTACAAGTCATTGAATTGAGAAGCCAGTCGGATGACTAGCGAACGAAACGGTCTTCAAGAACTACATTCAAGTCCAGTTGATCTAAATGAATACAACAATATAGCAAAATTGACCAATTTAGTTTATATACACAATATTGTATTATAAGCGATATCACCGTGTTGTATATTTACATTATTGTAAGGAGTGGCCGCGGCCGACAGTTCGCACGGACCGATAGTGTGGCCCAGTAGGAAACGAACAATCGTTTTTTCTTGGGGATTAAACCCAATGTCGCGCCTGTTAGCCGGATCGGACGCGGCCGGCTGCCCCACACCTACATTATTTTTGGCCGGACAGGACCGATAGTGCCGTGGATCGGTTAGTCGGTCAATAATATCTGTGGTGGTTTGTACCCAGCAGAAAAGAGCCTGCATTCTTAAAACAGCCCGATATCTGGTGGACAGTTATAGTGGAACATGTGGGGTTTATGGCATCCAACGGCCCTGGAACGTCCCCCATAAAAGTATAGTGAATCAGTCGACCCATAGTGCCCATACATGGTTCCATCATATCCGCTCTATCTTAACCATCTACTATTCTACCTATTTTGATGGTCTATCTACCATCATGATGGTCATTTTCGGCTCCACACTTGCGATATTTGGGGGATTTGGTTTGACTATGGGCGATGCGTATGGCCCCTTTAGTTCAGTTGATTTGCCGTGGGATTCATTCATTTTGAATACGTTTACTACCAAAACCACCCTACCCCCCACCCACAGTAACAGAAACAAAGACAGATTAAAATGTGAGGTTGTAAACACTGGGTGTCTGTAAATTAAAAATGGATTTAAAGGGATAAAACTATTGTGGTTTGTAATAAATTATTGGATGAAATGAGCTATTTGGCTAGAAACCAGTCGAGTGCTAGTAAATCTCTATTTATACATACAAGTAAAAATAATAAGTCAACACTGGAAAGAAAAAAATATTCAACAATGTGATTTAAGTTAGAATTTTTTATTAATAAATATTACATAGATACAGAAATACATACAGAATACATATAGAAATACATATATAATACATGTAGAGTACATACATAAATACATATAGAGTACATATAGAGTACATATAGAATACATATAGAGTAAGACCTGGGTGAGAATACATTCCTGAAAGAAATTTTATGGAGTATCGGTAAGTTTCCAAACGCACCAATCATTGTTATATGTGTGGGATTTAGTGGCTTATCGAGCTTGAGCATGCGCAGTGGGACAGCTAGTTAGAACTAGAAAAAAAACAGGACATTGAGCAGCATTTCATTTTCATTCAAAAAATGCCTGTTTCCAAACAATGTGCTAGATTTAATTGAGTGAAGTTATTCTAAAAGGCTGTTAATTTATCAGTCTTAATATTACTCGTTTAATTTTTGTAATTTAAAAATGTTATTATATGGTCAATTATCATAATCTATCTAGACCTACATTTTGGCTTAATGCTAGGTATAATATGAGAAAAACTTTAAAGTACAAAAATTTCATCCATGAAAAAATAAAAACAAACCAAAACTGTTAAAAAGAAATTAACTTGCGACAGGAAAAACACACAAAAACCCGGGGGGTTATGTGTTTCAAATAAAGCATTTGAACGTTTTCTTTACGAAAAGATGAAACAAGAACCAAGAGAGACCCTGGGCATTAAAGACCCTGTCTGTGCACAAACCTTGTGGATTTTTAGATCCGTAAGTCTGCAAGCAAAAAGTGATTAGTATTCCAAATTTCCTGTTCCAGACTTTCAACTGCCTGTTTCAAATCATAAACTTCTTTCTGATAGTGAAACCTGTGGACAAAGCAAAGGGGAGATCACGATAGCCAATATTGGAGGAGAGAGGGAAGTTGTCCATATTCTAAATGTCTACCACTTCCTATAAAAGATCAAAAAGAATCCCCAAGCACTATCGGTGTTCTAGGTCCAATCAACAATTAAATCCAACCTAGTGACAAAGAGAGAAACTAATCGTATTTAAGTTCTAGCTCATATTCTGCATCGTCAAACTTGAATAATTTCCGGATTGTTCATTGATGGAGCTGTACTTAAGTCACCCTTTGACCTTCTATATTTGCACCTGGGCCAATTCAGAAAGGCAGGTGCAAGTTTGCAGCGGTTATTAAGTGAAACGTGCCCTAAAAAATCATCTGTGGCGCAAACACCAAATTATTGCACGATAATCTGTTTGGTATTTCTTATTGGTGGAATATAGGGACGAGTGAAAATTACTGATTGTATGTGTAACCATTTACCAATACTGTGGGTTTTATCAATGGACCCTATACCAAAATTAAAACCTACCATGAAATCTGTTTTTAATTCGGCAGTAGACATCTACAACATCCCTCTTTGTTAAACATCATTTTCTGAATTTCTTATGGATTTCAGTGTCGATTCCCTTGACTGCGCTCGTAGGATAAATATATGTGTTAGATAGTAAGAAGTATATCCTGCATCCCTCGTAACAGGTGTCACCACATTACTCTGGTATTACACTGCGGTGTATAGTCAGGCCCATAGTTCAGGGAGGGTTTAGTTAGTAAAGTAATTGGAGTAGAATGAGGATTATGGTACCAAAGGTGGTTTTACCCCCATACCTGGAAAACGTGATGTAGTTAATTGGTATTAAAGGGATGGCCGCACTCAAACTTAAAAATTGAACCCACTTACTGTTTTTTTTTTTATTCAAACTTTTTGGATTTTTTTGTTCACCATTTGGCTTTAAAGGACAACTAAAGGCCACATAACAACACTGAAACGAAAGGCAGAACACCGTGATATACAACCGAGTAATCGTGTCGACCCTCTCATTTATACGGGCCGCTGGAAATTTACCCTAAATAACTAATGGTTTGTGCTGTACGCACAGCATTCTCGTATCACCACAGTTTGGGTTAACGACCATTATGTTCTGCAATGCTCAGTCATGGATAGGCAGAAAACACTTGTTACAGTTGGTCACACCCTTAATAATCTTAAACCAATCCTTGTTACAGGACAGATTAATAAAGGAAGATGTCACTGAGGTCAGGAGGGTGGCCTGACACTGCCCATACACCAGATACTCCCCCAGATCTTTACCGTGTTTACATTTATTTAATATAATCCAATGAAGTGGGATTTACGCTTATTGGTGTTTTAGGGGGGTTGTTTTAGATCGGAGTATAAAAAAATTGGGTTTAGTTCTCCTTTAAATTTGCCAGATTTCGTATTTTTTCAGAAGATGAAAATTCCAAAAATTGGATGGAAGAGACGTTTAGCAGTGCGGCCATCTCTACCCAACATGTGTCTTTGATCGGCAAACCTAACTCATAGAAAAAGGAAGCTTATGTACGCAATTGGTCTTGGCACAAATATTTAGGTCATTTGGTCATTAGTCCATTGGGCCCAAAATGTATGCTGCTACCCTTACAATGGAAGTCAAGGGGTTGGGTAGTAAAATGAATAAAGAAAAATATTACCAGAGAGTGCCAGAGTTTTTTCTTTCCTCCATTAACTTCCTCTGTTCTTGCCAATTTCCCTTTTTGTGTTTCAGATTTTTCCTGAAAATCTATTCTAGGATAATGACCAAAAAACAGGAACAAGATCAAACAAACGGCACTATGGGAAGCACAGAGAAAACCATTTATCTATAGACCCAAAACACAGACTTGGGAATGGCTAAACGCCAGCTTGGCAGATGTTTTATTGTTCTGTCAAGTTTGCTTTGATCCCTCTTTAGATACACAAAAGGCACATTGCCTTCCAGGCTTAAATGACTAATCAGGTGGTGGTGGTTATGGGATGTTTTGTTCTGCAGCCATAAATAAAATGGCTCCCTCCAAGAATAAAATCCCAAGAATGACAATGAGTCTCTTTGGGCTTAGGCACAATATTTTTCAGATGCAACACCAAAAACCCAGCACATTAACACAAACATATTCCAAATAACTGAAACTAGACAGGTCTGGACGGGAATCGGTACAGTAGGAGGGAGGATATGGTTATGAATGTTGACAACCAACATTAAAGAACATTGTGCCCTGGAGTTCATAATGGTTTTTCTGTAATTCGGGATGGGAAATAAACCATAAGGAGGAATAAAAGTTGATTGACGATGAAGATGGACCAGATCTGTTCGCACTCTAGACACACAAACTCCCGGTTCTGAAATCATAAAGTCTTTCTATAACTTTCGGTTTCCGAGACTCAGTATTTTGGATAATCTCGAAAAGTACAGAGCTACTTTTAAGGGTTTTCAAACTACTTTTGTTAACCAAACATTCTAGGCTACTTTTGGTACACCCTCAAACATAGGGTGTATTTATACACTCGCAGTATCACTTTTATCATATTGCGGGTAGTTAATGTACGTTTGCGGTCGTAAATGTACGACCAACAAAACATTCGGTATTAACAAACGTTTGGTCGCAGAAATTACGTGCAGTAAGTTAAAAGGAAACTCCTACAATGGTATTATATGGGGAGCGTTTGGTTATTGTAGATTAGGATCAGTACGTTAACTCACGATTTTTGATCGTAATTTTATCGGAAATTAAAGGATTGTTAAACCGATCAGAAATTAACGATCGGTTTTAAACTATCGTTTGACCAATCGTTAAACTAAAAAAGCGATCCCCAAGGCTGTCTTAAATACGCTCATAACCTTTGTAATTTGGTAACCCTCAATAGTAGCCTTGTAAACTTCTGGTAACCCTTGGAAGTAGCCGCGTATATTCGGTAATCTTTGAAAAGTCAAGCCTTGCTATATTTTGTAACCTTTGAAAGTAACCTTGTATATTCGGTAACCTTTGAGAGTAGCCTGTATATCGGGTAACTTAGAAATAGCTTGTTATTCCGGTAACCTTTGAAAGTAGCCTTGTTAATTTGGTACCTTAGAAACGTAGCCTTGATATTGAGCGCTAACCTTTGGAAGTACGCATTGTATATTTGGAAACCTTTGAAAGTAACCTTGTATATTCGGGTAAACCTTTGAAAGTAGCCTGGTATATTTGGTAACCCTAGAAAGTAGCCTTGTATATTCAGGAACTGTGGGTGGAAGTAGGCTGTATATTTGGCAACCTTTGAAAGTAGCCTTGTTATTGGAACATTTGAAAGTAGCATGGTATATTCCGAGTAAACCTTAGAAATAGTAGAAGTAGCCTTGTATATTCGCGTAACCGTGAAAGTAGTCTGTATATTCGGACCTTATAAAGTGCTTGTATATTTCGTAATCCCCCATTCCTTTGAAAGATACGCCTTGTATATTCGGTAACCTTAGCAAGTAGCCTTGTATATTTGGCCACCTTGAAAGTAGCTTGTACATTCGGATAACATGGAAAGTGCGATCGGAGGAAACATGAAATAGCTGCAGTGTACCAGAGTTTGAGGGTATTATTCCCAGGGCCTGAGCCGTTCTACTGTGTTACCATGCTTTTTCTACCCATACCATTCTCGGATTTTTATGGATTTTATTTCTCATTGACTTTATGGGTCCATTAGATTTTTCGATTTTTTTTTTCAATTTCCAAAATCTGATAACAAAACGAAACTCACTCTACAGTACACAGATTACTTGCCCGTGACCGATTGAAAACCACGTGATCAGCTAAAATTTACCATATTGCTAGTCTATTGTTGGGTCCAGCAAAAAATTTCCATATTTGACCCGAATGCTTTGGAAATATCATACCAGTCAGCCATGGGACTGTATCAACTCTGGTCTAATACAATTTATGGGCCCTTTGCGGTGGGATTAATGGGACCCAGTTAAACTCTTTACATTGAATGTTCTACTGCCTATTTTTAGATGATCCACTCTCACAGTGAATGTGAATTGAATTTAGCCCCCTGAAGTCCTTTCTGTGCCGTTAAGAAATCCGACTGACCATTTATTTCACTGAAGTTGTTTAGGTGGTTTATTTATGCTTCCAGGAGATAGATTTTTTCCTGTTTGGCCCTGGTCCTTGCTCCCTACATTCATACGTGGCCCAGTAATCCCTCTCAGACGTTCTGTTCTCGTACTCTTCAGAAGATTTATTCGATCCAGCGGATCTCTGAAAGGCAAATATTTTAGAAAAAGAAGACAGGAAAGTATTTTTTATCCTCCCAGTAATCAAGTATCAGTTGGGCGAAAAAAGAAAATGCAGAGTACTGAGGTTATTTCTGCCAATATTAAAATATTTTTAAAGGAGAATAAAGTGCAGGAAAATAATACATTTTTAATTGTAAACCCCCCAAAGAGAAAAACAGTTGTTTTGATAAAAACCCAAGGAGGTTGGTTAAAGGCTCAGGCCCTGACCAATGAACAAGAAGCGCTTCTCCCATTGGATCGTTGCCAGACTTAGGTCAGTCGGAGCTGAACAATACAGTTTTCCTTTCAATGAGGAATTTAGCTACAGCGAGGAATAGTTTAAATTGTGCTATCGTTTCACCAAACATCAAATGGAGGGCATAGAAACTCGACACGTCCTATTTATGTTAGGAAGTTTTATAATTCCTCTACCTAGTTTTTACAATAGTTAAAATGATAATCTACACTGCCTACATCGCAAAGGGAGGAAACCCACAGTCTGCAATCCAAAGTATGGGACATGAAGATTTCTTATCGATGTTACATGTTTCCAACTTCACCTTGCTGCGACACAGCCTTTTCTTCACTTAACTCTAGTGGACTAGGGCCTATTTATAAAGCCTTAAAGGGGGGACTTAACGATCGGCATTGTAAATTACTATTGTTGTTTTAAACCTATCGGAGATTATAAATCACCATAGAATCCATTGTGGTAGTTTACTACTGCATGGGGATTCTCCGATCGAACGTTCGTCGTAAATGCTACGGGGCCGCGATCGTAAATTAACTTATCGCCTTTATATAAATATGGCCCCTCAAGGGTATTTGTTGTGTTTTTGGGGTGTTACCCTCCTTCCCCCAAAAAGAGTAACAATTTCCATCAGAGCAAATCCTGTATTTGGGATCAGACCTATAGAATGGGGCTTACAATTAACAGCACAAGGACCCTGGGTAAACAAAGGAAAGGGCCAAAATGTTTGGAATGTTTTTTTAACTATTTTTTTAAGCATTCGCAACATTAATAAAGCAAAATGGGTTCTCAGTACACTGGAATAATTAACCTCAAGTTTATTATTCTCCTTAAATAACGTGGTTTTTTAGGTCTTTCTTTTGGCCTATCTCTAAGATGGCCACACCACTTGGACCTATGTTACACAGGAAAGAAAAGTGCACCAATCCCGGGAGCGCTGAGCAGTTAACATATGAAATAAACTTGGGAAAACAAATTAAAGGGCATCGCATGTCCACCAAATAAAACTAAAAATGGCAATTGTCACTTATTTGGTCCCAACCACAAACGGATAATATTGCCACTGTATTACCTGCATTACTAACAAGCCATCTTAATGCCCTGCAAAGGTATGTCCGTTCCAATTGGTCCAACTCAATCAAGGCAGCACACCACATATTGGTCAAACTCAATCCTTTCCTATTGGTCCAAATCAATCACGTTTGTACGCACACCACATATTGGATCAAACATCAATCCTTTCCAATTGGTACCAACTCAATCTAGGCATGAACACCACATATGGTCAAATCAATCCTTTCCAAATTGGTCTCCAACTCAATCTAGTGCATGCCACCACATATTGGTCAAAACTCAATCCTTTCCTATTGGTCCAACTCAATCAAGTGCATGCACACCACATAATGTTCAAAAACTCAACCTTTTCCTAATTGGTCCAACTCATCAAGTGTACGCACAACACTAGTGGTCAAACCAATCCTTTCCAATTGGTCCAACTCAATCTATTGCAGCTGTACACCAACATATTGGTCAAACTCATCCTTTCCTATTGGGTCCTCCAACTCAATCAAGTGCATGCCACCACACATGTTTATGGTCAAAACTCAACTTTCCTATTGGTCAAATCAATCTGTTGCATGCCACACCACGATTGGTCAAACCAATCCTTTCCTATGGTCCAACTCAATCAAGTGCATGCACACCACATTAAAAAAAAAAAAAAAAATGGTCAAACCAATCCTTTCCTATGGGTCCAACTCAATCAAGTGTACGCCACACACATATTGGTCAAAATCAATCTTTCAATTGGTCCAACTCAATATAGTGCATGCAACCAATATTGGTCAAACTCAATCCTTACAATTGGTCCAACTCAATCAAGTGCATGCAACCAAATATTGGTCAAACTCAATCCTTTCCTATTGGCCAACTCAATATCAAGTAGCATGCCACACCAACATATTGTCAAAACCAATCCTTTCCTATTGGTTGCACACCCCCACACATTTGAAGGAAGACTTGACAGACAGGACAGATCAGTTTAGTCCACAGGAAGCTAGCCACAGCAGCAAGGACTTTTAGCTTCATATAAAAAGGAAGTACTGATTAGAGTAGGACCAGCTTGACAAAGCAAACCTTGAAGTGGTGACTGGGCTTTAAAAATTTGGCCAAGTTATTGAACTAATTGCTTATTTATCCAGAGGAGAAGGGCAGGCTTTTAAAGACAGCATCATAGAGGGGGAATATAAACACATGTCAGCAATTGAATGGGGTGGTTGGGTTGTGTGCCACTAGAGATTCTATTGCTATGTATACTAAATTAAATTGGTCACCTAGTTGCTTTCTATAATGAATGTAACTATCCCACACTTTATATAGTGTGTGATATAAATAGATAGATATCCTTTAAGGTGGCCATACACGTCGTACTTATGATCTTAAAACCGACCGATATTTGATAGACAGATGTACAGTGTTAATTGTATGTAGGATGTACACCATAAAATATTGTTCGACATTCAATTTGTTTTGTGATTAATGTCGAATGTCGTCCATCTGTGAGGTTTACATTACATTTACATTTAATTCGGAACTCAGGAAAACACTACGGATCATTTTACCATCGACTTAAAAAACAACTTCCGATCGTTTAATTAGGATTATGTTACGATCTAATGCGCATAATAAGATCGGAAAATGGTACAATTTTGGCAACAATCGATGGGAAATGTCTGATTGCAAAGTCGGATTGTTAAGAACAACTTGGCTAGTGCTATGGTCACCTTTAGCCTTACGTCCCCTAAAGTGTCTGTCACAAACCTCACCAACTGCCAACCATTTAATCAGTCGTGTGCCAACCAATTTATCAGCCTGTTGCCAAAGATTTCTGATTTGTCAAGTGTCTGTGTGCCAAAATTCAATCAGAGTCTGGCCGATGATTTGTAATTATCGGTGTCTGTGTGCCAACCAGTATCAGAAACTGTGCCATGACTTTATGCCTATCAGGGTCTGTATGGCCAACCCATTTATTAGAATTGGGTGCCAACCATTGTTTTTACAGAGTCTAGGTGCAAAACTATCATAGAGTCTTGTGACAATTGATTTAGATTATCAGTGTCGTGTGCCAAACCATTTATCAGAACTGTGCAATGGATTTTTTATGTTTGTGCTAAGTGTAATATGTTTGTGTTTAGTTGTGTTGTTGTGTGAAACGTGCCTGAGTGGTGCGTGCTATGGGGGGCCCAGATAGGGTCAGGAAAAGTCGATATTACCTTTTAAACGATGTTAATTTACGCAGAGTGTCTGCTAGTTATTGAAAATCATGACCGCGATGTAGATTTGATTGACGAGATGGATTATGGATGAATCGTGACAGGGAAATAAAAAATACTTCCATGCGTTTGCCGGTTTCCCAGAAAAGAAACACAGCCCCGATCGCCATGGCAACCGAGCAGCATTAGCAGAAGCTCATTCTGTAATGGCCGTCAGCCATTGGCCGTGACATCACTGTGGATGACAGCCGCCATAACAAGGAAGTAGCTGGGAGCCGTTGGTGCTGGATCGCGGGATAGTAAGGTCTGTTTCCAGTCAGGAGCGCTTTGGTAACTGAAGTAAAACGGATCCTGATTTTTGGGGGGTGTCGATAAATACTAAATTATTGCAATAGGGGTGGATATGCACCTTTAACTATGCAGGGAGAAATAGGAAATGTTTATCTCCTCAACCAGGGCAACTCCATAGTAGGGTTGATCTGCAATACAGACCTGGGGCATTGGTTTTTATACAATTACCATCTTTGCTTACAAACTTCCCCCAAAAATCAGGTACTTTTAGAAGTTTCCAACCAAAGCAGGTAGTTGGTAGTAGATCCTTTACAACAATGCCACCACTTGGGTTGTCTAAGGTCAGGTACGACAAGGTTGGAATTTCATTTTAAACATGTTCTAACATGAAAAATAATAAAAGAAATAAAAAGTCACTCAATAAGGTCTCTCCTTCTCTTGGGTATTCCCCTTCGCTTGAATGGCCAGATCTACTTGTTCCCGGATTGAATAACTTCCTTTTTGGCCAGTTCCTTCTCTTGTACCTTGGCTCACTTAAAAGAGTTTTAAGTGTCCGTTTGTTCCGTTCAGACGTTCATTCTGTATATGGGAAAGAATATTAACTCTTAAAGGATAACTATCGTGTGTATTTTTTGTTGTAAGTTTTTTAAGTTTTTTTTTTTTAATACAGTTAAAAGAATAGTACTGGACAAGGGATATGGACTGGATCCATACCGCCACAGTTTGTCTGGAGGACACCGCCCAAAGAAAACCAATTCTGCCAGTTTACCTGATGGCGTCAGCAATATCTTTAATCCAGGAATAGTCAGGACTAACCCTGGCAAATGAAAATGTTAGGCTGTAGCTCCTCAACGAAACAATATTGCGAGGGTTGGTGGTAGGAATAAATCAATCGATCTTCATGTTCCCAGGTATTTTAAATTTTTAAAAGGTACATCTTTTCCAGAAAAGATGGAATCCGTAAACAAGAACAGTAATATGGTTCCCATGGCAGTGTATGATGCGAGCTTCCAGTCTGGTTATAAAACCACTAAATACATTTTTATGGCGTGCACGTGAAACTATTTAAATTTATTATTATTACCATAGCCAGAATTACAAACTAGCACCCCGATCTCTTGGATCTTAAAAGTATCTCCATACATAAAATAGAATTTTTTTCAGTTAAATTCCACTCTTACCCCACCCCCAGTCTTCACAGTCTTACCTATTGTTCTTCAATGAAAATGACCAGGAGAAGACAGGGAACACTGAAAACTATCTGCAATTGTGGAAATTGCAAAGGTTCGTTGGGACCTGTCAGGAGAAACAGCAGAGGAGTGTGATGAGGGAAAATACTTTCACTTCCTGCTTGCTGCGCTGATTTTTTCATTTAATTGGATCAACAAAGGTTAAGACAGAGCTGCTTTACATTCCCGTCCTTCAATATTTTAAAGAAAAAAACCAGTCTTTTTTATAAGGAGATACCCTTTAAGTTATAGGCTTGTAAAGTTACATTCCTTTGTTGTCTGTGACAAGCACCAAAAGTTCTGTATAAAAAGCCCCACCCCCCAAAATGTATCGTTTGTAAAAGCCTAGTTACAGACTGCGTGGTGTGTGATTGTCACAGCTCACAGTATAGTAGGAAAAGCCGCCACCTTTATACTGCTGTACTTTGAAAGGACTGCAGCTAGATGCACTATCCTGAAGTTCATTTTTGTTAAATGGTATTAGTGGGGTCCTTTTAATAAAAGGACACTTGTATGGGACGGATACGGTTCCCCCTGTTAATCTGTATTTCCTACCTATTTTGCAGGTTCATTCAAAGATTTTAAAGGAAATGGTTTGGTGAATTTCTAAAAAAGATTATAAACTAACGATCATAACCGTAGTATTTTATGATACAGCGTTTGTATTTTACCACATCGCTATTGTTACTGGTTTAATTTTACTATACCAGGCTTTATTAGTTTGCCCATAACCACCTTGAACACCTGGTCCGTGATGGCAATAATTTGCAAAGGGATTAGATGTTATTCACATGTTCTTGCAAAGTAATGCACTTTAAATTAAAAAAAGGAAACAGGCTCATCTAAAAAAAAGTCATTATCTGAGATCGATCTTCGACCACAGGACAAAAAATGCCCGGTATTTTATTACACGCTAGGTCATCCATTGATGGCTGGAGGCATTTTTAGTAAGGTTCTGGTGCGAAAAATAATGCTGCGTGGTAAAATACTGATGCACTATCTGTTACGACTGACGCAAAAAACGGCTGCATCGGTAATAAGATCAATAATTGGTATTTAGAAACATCCCTTTACAAACGAGAAAAAATGGTTTTTTTAAGATTAATATCCCACAATGCGGATTAAACATACCATTGAATGTGGAGCTCAGGCATCCTCCGGAGGAGAGACGTAAATCGAGATGTATTGTAAGTACTAGCGTTAGCTGACATGGGGCCATCTGCTAGAACAAACTTTATGCAAATATCACACGAGAACAGAAACAGCTTTAATGAGCTTTATCGTTAATGGAATTGCTACGTTTTTTGCTCCCCAGGGAAACGATTACATTTTCTGACTCCTTTCTTATTTTTCTTTTTTTTATTATAAAAATGATGGATGTAGTATATTTTATCCTGATTCTGCTCCCACTGTATGAATTATCATCTCTGGTTAATAATACAGAAAGCATATGAAGGAGGAAAACACAAGATTAGACTTCAGATTACACAGTATTACCCCAGCCCATTAATTTAGACTGTAAATGTTAAAGGAAATAGCACACCAATTTATGTAATAAATAGACTTTGACCAAGCATAGTTTTTTTTAAAGTGCTACTGACTACAATGGAACCTTATAATTACCCCTTAAAATGACATTGAAGGCCGCTGGTAAGATATGAAAAAAAGTTTATTTCGCCAAACTGTGCGGTACAGGTTTAAGATTAGAACTGAGTGATATTAAAACCAGGAAGATCTGTGTGGGTGAAAAATGTTTGTTTTAAACTTGTGACTGCAGAGCTATTTATTAATATAGAGAATACAACTTTACTCTTTAAAGGCATCACCACATTATTAATTATTCGGACAACAGAGTATCACATGAAACATCCCACAGTGTTGTGGAAAAATGTGGGCTTATTCTTGGTGGTTCTTTACAATACATACAAACTTACTTATCACTGATTGAGGTGTTCTCGGCCAACCCAATGGAAAACACTAGCTTATAGTTTCTTGCAGAATTCAAATTGGTTTGACAGGGACCGCAAAAAGAAGGCGCACCCAGACCAGCCCCAAGGGGAAAGATGATACAGATGGAATCTTCCATGAAGTGGTTTCCCAGGGGTTAAAACGGGGATGTTTAAATTTTGATTCACTGGTTGAATTGATTTACATGGACTTACTCTTGTCTTTATATCTTGGTTCTCTCTTCGTTGTTTCACCTCTGCCCTTAGTTCAATATATGGCGCTCTCTCTTCATTGATCTGAAAAAGCCACAAAACTCCAACCATTAAACTGATCTTTAGTAAATAGAGTCGGTAAGCACTAGTGGGGGTTTATAAAAGTATCAACGATGGAACCACTGTATATAGATTCTATAACCTACCCCTGTAGGAGTTCTATGGGAGGAACTGTAAGATTATAGCAGTATAATGTTACGTTCCAGGAGGGAAAGGGAAACCAGAAGCCCACCAAAGGGGTTAGGTTATATAAATATGGCACCCCAAACTGTAAATTAAAATTAGAAGTCACCTTGGAGTTCCGTGCCCTGTATAAAAGGTACTCGGCCTGACGGGCTTGTGATTTTATATGGTCAGGAAATCCTCGTGGAATTAATATCCTATTAAGTTACAGTTGGGGGGTACATTATCCACTATTTATCCACAATGTTTGGACTTTGGGCCATATGTTAAACCCGCGGTATAGAGTTTTGCCCCAATGGCTGTGGAGTTAAGGTTAATTAATGTAAGATTGCGGTTGGTCGCAAATTTACGAGTCATTGAACATGCCCCAAAACGTTCAGTTGTTTAGAATACCGTGAGGTAGTAAAACTACCGCAATGGTATTATCTGTGGATCGGAAATCTACGATTGCATATCGTAGATTTACGATTGGTGCCAATAACTTACGATCATATCGTAATTTTACGATCAGTTAAACCGATCGGAGGGTTTATACAACGCGAAAATTAACGATCATTACACCGATGGAAATTACAAGATGGTTTAGCGATACCGCACTTTATAAATACGGCCCTTTGTATTATTAGTATCACTGCCACAGGTGTGACCAACAAATGCCTGCAAGTATGTAGTTAACATCAAAGAAGAAAACCATGAAAAATACATCGTGCTGTATTTTACCAATAAAACTCATTCTTACAATGCATAGGTTCCAGAAAGGATTGCCGATATATCTTGTGCCCAGGTGGGTAGGCGTTAGGGCCATTCTGGGGTGGAGAGTGAGCTTTTTCGGGGGGCAGGGCTGCCATGTCGTACGTAGGACAGCAATTTCAGCCCTCCCTGACGCGTGACTGGGATTTTGTCCCTGCCGTAGGACAATCCCACCCAAATAGTGATGCCGGCAAACTGTAGTTCCAGAACCTGTTGGGGTTCCCTGTCAACCCTTTGTTGGGAAAGGGAAACATCCCTTTAAGTAGTAGTTCACTCAAAAGGAACTATGGCCTTTAATCATGGATGAGAGCGGAAGGCATAGTAGCTATGCCTTACCTCCCGTTCTTCAATGAACTCACCAGGAGCGACGGACGGAAGAAGCTTACCTTACAGCAAGCAGTGTGGGTAACATTGACAAGTTGATGTTTGGTGTCTTAGACTACCGCCTACTTACTTGCTGCGCCAGGTTATTCCGGACTTATATATATTCCTAGTAAAATATACTTGTATTTATATAAGGGCTTGCTCCCTCCTTCTTCAGGTACTGTTGATCCGAACCCCATCAACCTTCTTAGTTGGGGGACGGCAATAAGTAAGTCAGCCTGGGGGGGAGTTATAAATATGTCCTGGGGAAATATTCTAACAGGGCAGTCATGGACTAGAGGTGGCTTAATATGCTATTAATATATCTGTTTGTGAATCAAGGACGGGCAGTCAGCCACCGAGTTTAACCATAATCTGGTAGGTCGGTTCGGACACTCTACTGGTAGGCCAATAGAGCGCTCAGCAAAGGTTATTTTCTTTCTCCCGAGCCACGGGACCCTTCTTTTCTTCGTCCCTTCTTCCCATGTAGGAAATAGCTGCAACACGTATAAAGTACGAAAAATAAAACTGCATATCAGGGTAACTGTATAGGTAGTAGAATGATATGGGTCGCAGCGCTGTACATATTGTGGTTATCTGACCTTAGCTAGACACACAGATATCAGGGGGATAAGATGCAGCTGACAAAACCATTTTACGACAACAGATGTCTTGGCAAAACCCTGAGGATGTCAAATTAAGGGCATGTCCACCTTAAAAATAACTTTTATATGCTCTCCTCATGTTGGAGCCCCAACCACATGAGTAGTATTTGCAAAAGCCCCCAAATTCTTACTACTCCCCTCGTTCTCCGCTGCACGGCCGGCCCTCTGTTGTGAGAATGCAAGCAGAGGGGGGGACCGGCAGTTCGCGGTCTGTGATTGGCTGAGCGGCAAGCCAATCAGAGCGGTGCACGGTCATTCAGCGCAGCGGAGGAAAGAGGAGAGGTTTAAGTAGGAGTTTGGGGAGCTTTTGCAAAAATACTAACATGCGGTTGGGGCTACCATACATGGGGGAGAAAGAAGCATATTAAAAGGATTTTACGCTAGGGGGAGGGAGAGTAGAAACGGGAGGAGAGGGGAGGGAGTGAGGGAGAGGGAGGGGGAGGGAGGGGGGAGAAGCCTGCAGTACGCATGACAATATCTACGGGAGGCAAGGTGGTGCAGGCAGAGCCATTATATGTATGGACTCTGCTAGTTCCTCCTGGGGACTGTTTTTGGGGGACTTTAGGGGGGGTATACAGGAGAAACCCTATGGAGTGGGATGTAGGTAAGATTACACACACACATGGTGGGGCCATTAATGGGGGGATTATAGTTTGGGGGTGGACATGCCTTTAAAGGAGAACTAAAGTCTCAATAAATATAATTTTGGTTATGCACCCTGCGATGTTGTAAACCTCTAATTGCTATAGTTTTACCTATAAAACACATTAATGACCTGTCCTTTCTTTATGTTTCCCATAGTCCTCTGTGGGCTGGTGGACATCATAACCCATTCAGTTTTTATGCAGCCAGGTTTTTTTTTTGGCCAGACACAGATGGGGATCCGGACAGCTGATTGAAGAGCTTGAGAAATAAGAGGAGGAGGAGCGTCCAAAATATGGATATGTGTAATATAGACTGATACTTTCCCTTTAAGTGCATAGTGCCTCAAAGGATCTTGGTTTGTATATTCTCCTAGCAGCGGCGGGTTATGGAAGTATTTTGTTGGGCCCTTGTAAGCAGGGGTCCATCCAACCTCCTTCCAGCCTTAGTTGACCTTCCTCTCCAATATTGTCTGTCTCCAGGACTAATTCCAGCTGTCACCTTTATATATTAATGGGGCGACAGGTTATTTCTAGAACAGTTTCTTAGCGGCCGGAGCCAGGGAAGGGCTGATGTCCTAATTAGGAGTAAAAGAGGCAAAAAGAATAGGATCTTCATGCAGGCCCATAGAAATCGATTGCGTTTTGGCAAGGTCGCGTTCTAATGTGCGGAGAGCAGCTAAGCAGGACAGGAAGGGAAGTGGAAAAAAAATGTTCCCCTATCGCGCTGCTGCCAATAAAAAATCATTGCGACCTTGTTTCTGGCGTGAGGAAAAACCTACGCGTTTTCGCACCGCTGCTAAGTAGTTACTGGGAGTTTTAATGTGTCATGTGGGATTAGGGGATCAAAGGGCTTTTCATTGGGCAGTCAGTTGTCCTCAGGATACAGTCCAATTGGCCCATTTCAGTATGGAACAGATGTGCGACTGTAGCCAAGGACATTGAGGGGATGTATGATATAATTCTGGCTAAGATTATGCAGGCAATTTATTACACACCGGCGATATTTTAACTGACATATGATATTCCGGTTTTCATTTGATTTTTGCCCTGTCTGAAGATTATTTTGACAAACGCCGGCCATACAGTCATAGGATTGGTCGAAATATCCCTTGCATTAAAGGGAAATGTCAGATAATATCATTGCCTTGGAATTGGAACTGATACGAATTGCAGTTCTCCAGTCCTGATGAAGGACACTGTAACTCTCAACTATATCGTATAATTCAAATGTTCCCTGTAATTGGCTAATCACTGCACTAATTCCTATCAAACTGAACAATTATTATTGTGCCCGGGTGGGCCTGTGTGTACCAGGCCAGCATGTACCCAATTAAATACCAATGAAAGCTATGCAGTGATACAGTATCATACTTTTACCAGACCGGTCTATATGTCTATGGTAGTGCCCCCATGCTATAGGGAGCACGGCAATAGAGTTGGCACTAAAGGCTTTCTCTCTGGGGACGGTTAGGTTAAATATTTTGCAACTGTTAAAGGGGGAGTATGTAGGTATGTATGTATGTAAGTAGGTAGGTATGTATGTAGGTATTATAATTTTACTTTATAAATCACCACTTGGTACGCAGGCTGGTACATTATAAAATACAGAGTATACAAAAACAGGGGGGATGGGATAAGTGCAGCCTTATACAGATAGATATAAATTAAATTAAATACAATTTCAGAAATGTTAAGAAAGCAGGATATTACTTATATATTAATTATATATGGTTTAAATGATATAGGCAAACAGGCCCCCCAACACCTAGGATGGATCCCTGCCCAAAAGAGATTACAATCTAAGGAATTGAATTTAGATCCTAAAGAACAATCCAACTCAACACATACAGTACCCACCGTGCCATTTGATGATCGGTGCTCTCTCCCTATCCCACAATGATTACAATGTATCTCCAGCAACCAGCCAACATCCACAGTTACCGGGGGCCAACGGCAATGTCTCCAAGGGATAGGTTCAGACAGGAATTCTAAGGTTTAGACAAGGTGGTATGCTGCCACCTGCTGGCACTGAATGCGGTACTGTTTTGTGATACTTTATTGACTAACTAAATTAAAAAATGAAGCGCGCTTTCGGGAGTCTAAGCCCCCTTATCAGGCTGAAGGTTACAAAAGAAACTGAGAAATCACAAACTTATATACACCTGGGGACAGTAAACATCAAACAAAATTGAACAGATGACCAGGTACAGATTAAAGACGGGATACAGTCGGATATGTACCTGGTCATCTGTTCAATTTGTTGATGTTTACTGTCCCCCTGCTGTATATAAGTTTTGTGATTTCTCGTTTCTTTGTAACATCCAGCCTGATGGAAGGTGGGATTTAGGACTCCGAAAGCTTGGCTTAATTTTTATACTAGTTAGCCAATAAAAGGTATCCACCGCTCTACTTCTTTCTCTTACTTGGGGCTAACAGGTACAAACCTCAACCATTGTAATGTTTCTGGAAATATACCAGATAGGATTCAGTTGGATTAAAGGACAATTAAACCCACTTGTTTTCACTCCTTTACGTCAAGCCCTCTTGAGACAGTTACATTATGAAATATATGTATTGGCTACTGGAAATCAAGGCAGTCTGCATCATGCTTTCTAATCTAAATACCAACCAGCCTTTCTGCATGTTTGGTCTTAAAGGGGAAAGGTGATGGCTGGGTTTGTGGGATCATTCATTTTATTACACATTAATGTGATCCGCCATGCTGCCATATGTCTAATGAACTTTACACAAGCCTTGTAATCTGATTGCTCAAGATTGCTTTTAAACTGTCACAGTATCCCAGATAATGCTTTAAATATGCCCGAAATATCTACAAATTGCCATATTAATATCCCCAGCTTCACAGATTGAATTCTCTGCACACCTGTAATAATTCTACTTTTTAACGGGCATGTTCCACCCTAAAACAAACTTTTGCATATGTACACCAAGTTTGGTTTCGGGGGGTGGAACTGCCCCTTTAATGAAACAAATAGTACAGAGCTGCGCAGAGGGAGGAAATGAAGTGATTTAGACAGCTCTGTGTAATGTATTTCTCAAATAGCGTCCCTACATTAAAGGGGGATGTTGGCGGGTATGTAACAACATAGAACAGAGTACAGGGGGAGGATAAGAAGTGACCCTTGATCTTTAGCAAGCTCTGTGCAATGTATTTCTCAATAGTGTTCCTATTAAAGGGGATGTTGGAGGGTATAAAAACATAGTACAGAGCTACAGGGGGAGGATAAGGAAGTGACCCTGATCTTAGCACAGCTCTGTGCAATGTATTTCTCAATAGAGTCCCTGTTAAAAGGGAATGTTGGAGGGTATGATTACCACAGAGCTGTGCTAAGATCAGGGTCACTTCATTATCCTCCCCCTGCAGCTCTGTTTGCTATATGTTACAACTAACCTCCAACATTCCCTTTAAATAGGTACACTATTGAGAAATACATTACACAGAGCTCGTGCTAAGATCAGGGTCACTTCATTACACCCCCCCCCCCCCGAGCCTGTAAATGAAAACAACCTAGTACAGAGCTGCAGGGGGCGGATAATATAGTGACTCTGATATTTAGCACAGCTCTGTGTAATGCATGTCTCAATAGCGTCCCAATTTATAGGGGAAGGTTGGAAGAGTATTGTAAAAACCAACAGAGTCAGAATGCAGGCAAGTAAATATATCTGGGGCCCGCTCTGGAAAGGAATTTCTCAGGTGGGTTCTATGGTACCAAAAGATCAGGGCATCATGGGCACAATTAAATACAGTTTGCCCACTGGGACTGGCACATACAAGTTTACCCATTGTGTGGACTGTGGATGGTATATACAAGAGGGGTTGGTTACATGATCCCTCCTCCATCTATGCCAGCGAATGCAAAACCGCCGGATTAGAGGCCCCTGAGTCCCCTTCTCCATCTATGCAGCGGAATGCAACCAACTTCCGGCAACTGAAACGGAAGTTCGGTCCGGTATTTTTACAACAGGCTGATCGGCAGATGGTTCATTCATACACCGTCATCAGCTGTTTAAAAAAATGGATGGTCCTAAGATATTGTGTGCTTGTGGTAGGCCTACTGGTAGTTACCACCCAGCATAAAAGTTTTGCCTCTATGAATGGTTTAGATACAAGTTTGCCCACTGTTGACTGGCACTGCAAGTGCCCCCACTCTGACCAGCCACATGCAAGTTTGCCCAATGGGACTGGCACATACAAATTTGCCCCCCCAATTACTTTGGTAGAAGACAGTCTGAAGCAGGAACTTTCTGTTCCGGTGCACGTGCCGGTCACGCACACACGCAATAACAGGGTTTTTTTTTTGCTGCCGGCTTGTCTCTTATGAAGTAGCAGGAAGTGCCGTCTGAGCCAAAAGGCTCAATACTGCCTCATGGAGGTGGCCCTGCCAGTTAGGAAATGGAGGGACCCAAAAACTACAGCTTAGGGTCCCACTCAGATTATTAATGATAATTACTTCATATCACACTTATATGATATTGTATTTTTCCAACAATGAACCATATCATTAACCTATCTGCGTTATCCCCGTGAGTGAAACTCCTACCACCTTTCTAAAGGTGTACAGATATCAAAATCACCTACACAACATTAATTAATCTTTACGCAGTGACCAGTGACATCAGATGGAAACAAACAGAGGTTAATCAATAAAGTTCTTATGACCACATTTAAATGGTTGAATTGTTTGGGGCAAAATTAGTAGCGCCCATTTAAAACGATTAAGAATTTTATGATTCTCCCTAAAGTCTAATAAATTAATGAAAACCATTGCCCATAATGTATATTAAACCGGCTGTGACTGTATCATACCACTCTGTTACACAAGTGCCTTGCTGCTGGTCAAACCTCTTAATGAGACAACCCTTCATTTGGCATTAACACACTTATAGATTTGATAGAGGGACTAGAGCTGACATCATAAGCTGCAGAGAATCAGGAAACAAGACGGAGGTGCATCGGTGGCCAATCAAAATAATAATAAGTTTTGATGTATGTGTTAGCATGTTTATAAAAGTTTACGGTATATAGTGGATCAGAACTTTATTATATGCAAAATTTCCTGACACTTTATAATTGATTAACGGCATTTATAATTTATAACTGGTAATTTATTTATAATTTGGAATAGGAAATTGTTTGCTTGAAGCAATAAATATGAACAGACATTCTCTCGTGATAAATATATTCGCTATTAGCCAAATACATCAAAAGGACCATCTTTAGCTGAACAGATCTATAGTGGGAGACTCCCACTCTCCTGACTAACTGGGAACCAAGTGCTCTTTTGTAGCCCTGATGTTATTAGGTCCTCTGGCCAGTTAATACTGTTTATTACTCTGATGTTGTCTGGACAGCAGCCAGGTCCGGAGGGCACATTATTGTAAAAGTCGGAACCATGTCAGGATTTCTCTCTCCATTTGTATATATTTTCAATGTTAGTTTTAAAGGTGGCAGTGGAATTGAAAGTGTTTTGGACTGCATTCTGCAGCATTGACACAGTTTATTTTCTACCGCTTTAGATTGTTATTATTTAATTTGTCTGAGAGCCCCAAAGTATGTTCTTTCTATTTCTTCTTCTTTCTTCCGTTTTATTCTTTTTTCGCTTTTTGGGACCGATCTTCCTCCCACAGTTTTTGAGTAGAGACATGAAAATCGGGTACAGGACGTGCGGGGGCAATAAGGAGAAGTGTGGCTATCTTCTATCTAAGGAATCCGCGGAAGCGTTTACGGCATTATCGGCGAATTTCCGGGACATTTTATCCCATAGAATATGATGGTAACAATCCTCAATGTGGATATTAAAACAGTTTGTGTCATGGTCAAAAATACAACAATTGATACCCCCAACACCCCACACAGGACCCCAGGTACAACCCAACCCAATTGACCCTACCTTTCACCTTCCCATGGAGCCATTACTTAAAGGGTAACTATAGTAAAAAAAACGAATTTTTTATCAATCATCAAAATAAAGTTAGTTATATGGTCAGACATGCAAAAACACATACCCCCAATCTCACACGGTTACAAACCTACTGACATACCCCTCCATTTACTGTGTAAGCCATACTTAAAGGGTAAATAAATTCAAAAAAACAATTTTGTCCCAATAATCAAAAAAGTTTGTTTTTTAACTTCCAACCTGATCCAAGGACACACAACAACTGCACCCTACTACACATCTCATTCAGTGACAGCCATATTTAAAGGGTAGGTAAAAACAACCTCATCAAAAAAAAATATCCTCATCATTGCGATTATTAAGTTGTACTTATGCAGCCAGTATGAGGGTTTTACTCTGCAGCACAAACACACACATTCCCTTCCCAAAATTGCGGCCTTTATACTTAAACTTTCTCTTTCTAGTTAGTGGATGTTACCTTTAAACGATGTTATTCTTTATTATAAAGGGTAGACATAAGGGGCAATTATATGGAGTTTAAGTCGTTGTAATCGGTTCGCACTCCCCCAGTAAATCACCTTGTAAATGTTGCGTTGCAAGAGAATATTGATTTGTTCATTCTATTATTGGTAAATTCTTTTAATATAAATTTTATTTTATAGGTTTTCCCAGATGGATCTCACTTTTAAGTTGTTGTGATGTCAAAAGTAAACCCCAGTATGTAAGGTTCTAACAAATTACCTTGGGGTTCATTTAATCTGGGCTGACATACCTGCTGGTTGCATTTTCTTGGGAATATGCTTGTGAAGGTTCTCATTCATTACAGGTCTGGTATATCTGTGAAGTCTCATTCATCTGAGCCAGGTTCGGTATATCTGTTTGAAGGTTCTCATTATCCAGGTCATGGTTTATATCTGTGAAAGCTTCTCATTCATCCGGTACGGTATATCTGTGTGAAGGTTTCATTTCATCAAGGGTCATGGTAATCTGTTGAGGTTCTCATTTCATCCAGGTCAATGGTAATCTGTGATGGTTATCATCATCCAGGTCATGGATATTGCCTGTATTCAATTAGATCAAACGGATGTGAAAGAGTTTAGTTCTTGAAGACGTTTCGCTAGTTATCGGACGGCTTTTAATTCACAATGACTTGTAACAAGAATCTGTGGGCCCCCTGGCAAATCTTGTACCCTGGAAAAATTTCCAATAGCATAATCCACAAGCCAGGTGTTGGGACCATTCTTGAAGAAATGTGTGATTGCATTATGGCTAAGAGGTGTTATAGGAACTGCCAAGGTTCTTTGTGTTGGGTCTTTCAGATTTACCAATTGCTGCCTCAGGTGTGGTTCAGTTTAAAGCAGACAGAGATACAGGGTTTTTTTTGAAAAATTCTTATTAATTTCTCGGAGGACCCCTGCTACTGGCTACATATGGGATGACCATGTTCTTCTACTGGTCTTGCTTTTCCCATTCACTGTTGGTATTCGTGGTTCTTGTCTATTCCTCTAATCTTTGACAAGCCCCAGTATGGGTATCCACAGGTTAAGGGCATGTCCACCCTTTTTTAACAATTCCCCAGGGCCAGTATAGAATAGGTTCCTCCCAGCCCAAACCGCCATAAAAATAATTTAAGAAAGTGGACCAGATCTTTACTTACCTCCATCTCTCCTCCGAGGCCCGGCCCGGCCTTCTGCTTGCAAGACACGGCAAGGGAAGGGGGGCAGGACAGCAGCCGCGTCCATGATGGCCTGAAAGGCAGCCAATCTAGGGACGCGGCTTGCGCTTCTCAGAATGCCGGTGGAGAGAGAAAGGTACGTAGAGTTTGGCACTTTCTTAAAATATGTTTTTGTGGTGGGGGATGCTGGGGACCTATTATATACATGGGCAAGGGGTTTTGGGTTTATGGTAGGGGGGAGGGGAGGGATAGCCAAAAGGTGAGGGAGGGGGAGAAGGGCTGCAGTACGCATTGCCAAACTTCTCCCGGAGTGCCAGGTAGGAGGTAGAGTCCTATATGGGACTCTGCTATCCTCCTGGTGCGCAGGTTTTGGGACTTTGGGGGTGACTACAGGAGGAAACCCTTATGGAAGCTGGGAGTGAAGGTAAGGCTTTTATTACACTACATGGTGGGGCCAGTAGTAGTGGGGGGAAAATTGGGAATTATAGTTTTGGGGAGGGGGTGGGACATGCCCTTTAAGGGATCATCTGAGATGTTTCTATTCTTTAGCCTTCCCTCGTCTAGTGGGGAGTTCTCGGATCTGTGCTGTTGCAGGGTTCTTGATGACACCAAGATTGTGTGATCTAAAGGGTGGTGTCGGGATTCAGAAAGAGTCCTCTTTACCCGGATTTTGTTCTGTTTTGAGCATTGTGGAATCGGGGGGGCGGTCCGGGCAGGGATTAAGGATTTTCTGTTTGTGTCCATAAATGTCAGCATTTCTTTCAGCTTTTCGCAATCCGCCTCTAGGAATGTTTTTTCAAAGTTCCCTCCCTCCGCTCTCGTTCCTTATACCCTCTGTCTTCTTGCGAAGATGGCAGCACAGCGTTTCAGCAGGTCAGAGTGCGGTTCGGCAAATCATGCATTCGGATTGGTGGCCATACTTCACTCATGCTGGTGGTCCTGTGGTGCGGTTTATTAGATTAAAGCATGGGATCATACATTGTAAGTGTTTGAGTGCCTGGCGTGTGTTGTGTTCCTGGCTGAGTCCGTCTGAGAAAGTGTGTGCGTGTCTGTCTGAGAGAAATTTGTTGATGAAAAGTGTTGAGTGTCGTCTGAGAGAGAGAGAGAGTGCATGAGTTGTTTTGTTGAGAGGGTTATGTGGGTGCTGGATGAGCCAGGGGCGGCCTACCATGAAGCACCTGAAAGTTTGCTTGAAGCCATTGCCCCTGTGAGTCCCGCTACAATAGGTGGAAGTCAGCTGGGAAGAATGCTAGGAAGGAATCCTTTTATGCGGCCCACTTCAGGCCCTGGCTATGGTTAGGTGCCTCTGTGTCTTGTGAGACAGTGTAAGGCAACTTATTTACAAGTCTGTTATTGCGCTGGGGAATATGTATATATGTAAGTAATCTGTGTGGGGGCTGAGGATGAGTGTATCGTATATGTACCAGTCTGTGTGGGGCTGAGGCATGGAAGGCATCTTATATGTACCAGTCTGTGGTGGGCCTGAACATGAGGCGCATTTGATATTTTATACACGTCTTGGTGGGCAGAGCATCTTATCTTTTGGTGGGCATCTTCTATTTTCCTGTCTTGTTTGGGCGGGCATCTTAACACATTAAGGTTTAGTTATCATCAGTTAACCAGCCAGTGTAGTCAGCCCCCAGTTCCATAGCAGTGTTAGTCAGCCCTCTCAGTTCCATTCGTCATGAGATACCTACCTCAAAAAAAAAAAAAAACAAAACTAATTTATATTAATAAACAATAGCACATTGAGCAGTTCTCGTTGGAATCGCCACAGTTTTGCAATAATTATCATACTAATGAGGCTGTAGTCAATGATGAATCACACAGCTGGAATGACAAGGGGGATGTGGACCAGTCCCTCTTGCTGGGAGGAAACCACATAAAGGATTTGACAAGGCACGCTCGCCATTCCAGTGGTCACCGCCAAAATGAATGTCCTGCCAGGTACAAGCGGAATCTGGGGGGGGGCGGGGCACACCCACCACCGACCTGGCGCGCCCCTCCCTTGTCACTCACTGGGCGGCAATTACAATGAACGCTTACTCAGGCAGCTGCCACTAAGGTGCTTGTTTACTGCTTCATAGGGGTCACTTGTGTGACCTGAAAAGGCGAAAAGGGAAAACAGGTCTGGTTCAGCGCAACGGAGCAGGCGTGCCCCAAATAAAACTACCGGGGACAGGAATGGGGCTGAGCCGGTTACCAGGACATGTGACTGAGCGTTCTATTTGTACATGTGGTGTTCTACAGTTTGGATGGCGGGTGGATTGATGAGGGGAGGGAGGCCAGAGAGAGGCCACCAGGATTGGATGGGGAATTCCTGATACTCTCAAGCAACCTTCCCCCTGGCCAACTTGCAATACAGGTATGGTACAATGTTCAACCAACTCACCACAGAGATGGATAAGATCATATGGGGGCCCAGTCGGGTATCATTTTAGGACCCCTTTTTTGCTACATATATTGTTAGAATATAATATTGTTACTGGCTTCTGAAGCTGGGCCCCCTGAAGTTCTGTTGTGTTTACATCCGTCAAACACGGATTGTAATCAAAGACCACAAGCACCAATTATATAATAATTGATATTGTATAATTGAAAGAGGAATAGGAGTCTATGGACAATATAAAGGTAAACACAGGCAGATTTTTTGCGGGCCAATCGACCAATACTTTGTTTCAGCCGATCGCTGTTGTATCTGTTGGTAAATCACGGCGGGATCGTGCAACTTTGCCACAACCGACAGTCATTGTTCCAGGCCGCGCACTTTGCTAGTAGACAAAAAGTTCCCTTTGTGTCTACCCCCACCTTAAGAACGCAGGCTGAGTTATAAGGTAAGGGATCTCAAGGTAAAACTTTTATGACCTTATAGTATAAAAAATAATAATAATAAAATTAATAATATAAATTAATATATATATAAGTAGGGGGGGGCAACCAATTGAACTGATGACATAGCTAAACAGTGATTATAACTGATGTCATAGCTAAACACTGATTATACTGATGACATAGCTAAACACTGATTATAACTGATGACCTACTAAACATGATTATATGATGGACAAGGCTAAACACTAATTATAATGGATGAAGCTAGGGATGTTGTACTTGGGTTCTAATAGAACCCAGTTCGAATCGAATCCGGCGGTTTCGAAAGTCCCGACGAAACTTTGGAACTACCGGATTTTGCGAAACTATAATTTTTCCAGTTTTCGAATTTTTAGCGAAAAATTCGATAATTATCGAAATCGAAAGTAGATGATTATCGAAATCGGAAACGTAGTTGATTACATCGGTAACCCGAATGTATGTGCCGATTTCGCCAACCCTCGAATGTACAGCTGATTTTCGCGTACGGTACCGGATTTGTGATATCGGGAACCTTCGAAAGTAATGTTCGATTTCGGTAAACCCTCGAAAACAGCCCGATTGTGAGAAAGATAGATTTTAATTAATTTTACTTATAATTTACGGGTTCCCCAGACCATTCCCCGGTCCCCTGTGTTAATTTACGTAACTACTATTACATTTCACCCTCAAATTGATTAGAAACTTTAAATTGTTTTCTCCCATTAGACTTCTATGGGTCCATTTGAATTTTCGATTTAACTGTAAATTCGAAATTCGAAAACGGGACGAAAACTCATCCGTTTCGAACATTCTCTAATGACAGATAAAAACACTGATTATAACTGATGAAATAGCCTAACACTGCTTTAAAATGTGTATAGCTCTAAACACTGATTATACTGATGACATATGTTAAACACTGATTATAATGAGACATAGCTAAACCACTGATTATAAGATTGACATAGCCTAAACCACTGATATAACTGATGACCATAGCTGAAACACTGATTATAACTGTGTAATAGCTAAAACACTTATTATATAAACTGATGTAAATAGCAAACACGATAAACTGATGTCATAGCTAAAACAGGATTATAACTGATTGACATAGCCTAAACACGGCACCCAAATGCAACCAGGGGACCATGTTAATATAAAGACACGCGAGGCTACTTCACACTACAAAGATGCAAAGCAGTAAAAGTATAAAAGCATGGTGTTCTTTGTACAAAACACGTCTAGTGTGACAAAAAACCTCAAGGTATAATTTCAAATTAAATCACTAACACCGGCCATCAGGGACATCTCATTACGGGATCTGCTGGGGTTACTGAAAATAAATGTATGGAAATGGGAATGTCCCTTATATGTTAAGTGATTGGATATGTTAATTAACTGATTATGGTGCCAGGAATTTTATGGATGGTTTTAATTTTTTAAAAAAAGATGTTTCCATCCACCGACCTCGGGACTTAGCATAGATACAGCTTCCAAAATTGCTATTCTCTAGATTATAAAAAAGTAGAGTACTGTGGATACTAGGACTTAAGCTTCTTACCACGTGTGATTGTGGGGGCCAACCCGCGACACACGATGCGTATGAGCGCCCATTAGTCAGACATCGTTGCGGTGTATGGGCACTTTGTCAGCAAATTGAACATCTGTCGGGACTTGGTGATCGCTAGGCGAATTGGTCAACCAGGTTGACCGGAAAATCCGTTTCACCTAACGAAGTCCTAAGACCAAGGCTGAGAAAACACTATTTGGCCGAAAATGGTAACACGCAGGAAAGGATCTTAGCTTCTACTTGTGCTGCGTTAATTGGGAGCTCAATCGATTTGCAAAAAATGGTGATTGCGTGGCGTTCTGAAAAAGCAGGAACAGTGCCACTTTCCTTGTGTGGCTTGCCAATTGACAAGCTTTCGGGGGTTCTACCTTCCTTCGTCAGGACCACTGCATGGAAACTGACCTTGAAAGCTTATGTCACTAACATAAAAGTTCGTCTTATAAAATTATCACAGTACATTTTTATAATATCTATATGGACTTTTATATATATATATATATATATATGGCGTAATCAGGGTATATATAAAAATATGTATTAATATATAGCAATATCAATGTATTATATATATACCAATATCAGATAAGTGTAGGTTAAAAATGCCTCCGCCCCCCCCCCCCCCCACCCACTCCGTACTATAGTAATCTAGCATGGGGAGCTGCTGTGGTTATCATATGCAAACTCTCATGTAATGCAGAAACCTCCTAGGAACTTCACCTACAATTTTTTATTGTTACATAGTATAGGAACTGCTAAAAGCCGATATCAGTATATATAAAAATATTGTAAAATATTGTGATAGGTATACTTTTACAATACTTGTGTAATATTATACCAATATCAGTGTATTACAATATTGATAATATATATACCGTATGTGTTGTATATATTTCCAATATTGTAATATAATATATATACTGGATATCAGGTATATATACAATATTGTGTACTATATGTATACCGTATCAAGGTCTACAAATTGTTTAATATATATAGATATCTATATATATATTATATATATAGCGATCAGTGTGTATACCACAATATGTGTAATATATATCCAATATCAGTGTATTACAATATTGTATTAATATATATACCGATATCAGTTTGTATATATACAATGATTGGTAATAATATATATATATACGATATCAGGTCTACAATTTTGTAATAGGTATAGATATCAGTGGATATATTCACAAATATGTAAAATATATGTATATAGAATCAAATAGTGTATATAAACAAATATTGTATAATTTAATATAGCGACATAGTTTATATACACAATATTGTATTATATAGCGATAGCAGTGTATATATACAATATGTATAATATTATAGCGATATCAGTGATATTATATAAAATCTTAGCGAATCAGTGTATTATACATTATAGTTACAATTATATATAGCAATTTTAGTGTATATACACAATATTGTATTATCTAGCGAAAACCGTGTTATATTTACATTATTGCCTCGGCCGGGGAGAAGAAGAAATGAGTTGTGCGCGGACGACAGTCTCGCGGCTCATTTATTTTATTACAGTATTGTATATCATATATACCAATTATCAGTGTTGTATATATACATATTGTATAATATATATAACGATAGCAGTTGTATTAAATCTTGTAAAGTTATATATAGCGATCAGTGTAATATACAATATGTATTAAATATATTATGATGTCAGTATTATATACAATATTGTTGTAATATATAGATATCAGTGTATTGTATAATAACAATATTGTAATATAAGAAGATATCAGTGTATATTAAATTATGATGATATATATTATGATATCAGTGTATATATACATATTGTGTAAATATAGAGATATCAGTGTAATAACATTAGTATAAAATATATAGCATATCAGTGTTGAGATTTCATTAATTGTATGTATTATATACCGATATCAGGTATATATACATATATTGTTAATATATTAGCGATCAGTTGTATAGATTACAATATTGTGAAATATAGAGCTCAGTTATATATACACTATTGTGTAATATATAGATCATCAGTGTATTAATACAAATTGTGAAATTATATAATATCCAGTGTATATATACAATATGTATAATATACTTTTTATAGCGATATCAGTGTGATATTTACATTATTGATAATATTATACCGATATCAGTTGTGAATATACATATTGTATACATATATAGCGATATCAGCTATATATACAAATGGTGTAATATATAGATATCAGTGTATAATATTCAAATGTGTAATATATATAGCGATTTATCAGTGCTATTTTACAGTATGTATGATATATATTACCATATCAGGATATATTAAACAATAATTGTAATAATATATATTAACCGATATTCAAGTTAATATACAATGATTGTGTAATATATATAGCGATATCAGTATAGATATACATAGGATTAATATATATAGCGATAATCAGTGTTATATATACAATAGTGTGTATAGATATAGCGATATCAGTGTATATTTAATTATGTATGATAATATTACCGAGATCAGTGATATAAATTGTAAATATATATAGCGAATCAATGTATATTTACAGTATTGTATGCTGAGATATATACCGATAACAGTTTATTTATAAATATTGTATAATATATATAGCGATATCAGTGTATATATACAATATTGATAAGATAGATAGCGATATCAGGTTTGGTAATATATATAATTATTGTCTATATATATAGCGATCTCAGTGTATATATACAATAGTGTATAATATATATAGGAGATCAGTGGTATATATATAATATTGATAAATTTATATATAGCGATATCAGTGGTATATATAATATTGTATATATATATAGCGATATTCAGGATATATATACAAACTTGTGTATAGTATAGATATCAGGTGTATAATACATTATTGTGATATATATACTGATTATGTTGTATATATAAATATTGTATATATATTATAGCGATCAGTGTTATATATACAATTGATAATATATAACCGAATATTCAGTGTAATATACAATTGTCTAATATATATACCGATATCCGTGTATATACCAATATGATTAAATATATATATAGCCGATTCAGTGCTATATGTACTTATTGTATGATTATTATATAACAGATATCAGTGTTTTATATCAATATGTATAATATTATCCGATTCAGTGCTATATAACAATATTGTGTAATAACTATAGCGATATCGTAATATATACAATATTGTATAAATATATATAGCGATATCAGTTATATTACAATATTGGGAATTAAGATAGCGATATCAGTGTATATTTAACATATTGTATGTATTATCTACGATATAAGTGTATTATATATTGATAATATATATAAGCGATATCAGTGTTATATATTTACATTATTGTATATATATTATACCGATATCAGTGTATAGATACAATATTGATAATATTATAGCGATATCAGTGTTATATACCAATATTGTATTTTAATATTATATAGCGGAGATCAGTGGATAGATACAATTTATGTTAAGATAGTATAGCGATATCAGGATAGTGTATATCTACAATAGTGTGTAATATATAGATATCAGTGTATATATACATTATTGTATGATATTATATACCGATATCAGTGTATTATATCATATTGTATAAATATATATATGAGCGATCAGTGTAATATATACAATAGTGTAAATATATATACGATATCGTGTATATATACAATATTGTATAATCTATATCTAGCGATATCAGTATATATATATACAATATTGTGTAATATATATAGCGATTAGTGTATATTTACATTATTGTATGAATATATACCGATATCAGTTGTTATACATATTGTATATATATAATAGCGCTATCAGTGTATATTCTACATATTGTATGAAAGATACCGATTCAGTGGTATGATCTACAATATGGTCTAAAATATAGCGATATCAGTGTATATTACCATATTGTCTATATATATTAGCAATTTAATTGTGAAGGTTTTCTATTCAATCCAGCTCATGTATATCTGTGATGTGGTTCTCATTCATCCAGGTCATGGTATATCGTATGGTTATCATTCATCCAGGTTCATGGTATATATGTGAGGTCTCATCATCCAGGTGCATGTATATCTGTTGAAGGTTCTCATTATCCAGGTCATGGTTATATCTGTGAAGGTTCTCATTCATCCAGGTCATGGGTATATCTGTGATGGTTCTCATCATGCCAGGTATGGATATCTGTGAAGGTTCTCAATTTCATCCAGGTCATGGTATATTTGTGAAGGTTTCTAATTAATCCAGGTCATGGTATATCTGTGAAGGTTCTCATTCATTCCGGTCATGGATATCTGTGAAGTTCTCATTTCATCCAGCTCAGTGTATATCTGTTGTATTCAATTAGATCAACGACTTGAAATTGTAGTTCTTGAGGACGTTTCGCTAGTATCCGACTGGCTTCTCATTCAGAATGACTTGTACAGAATTTGTGGCAAACTAATCTATATTAATCACTATTTCTAATCACGCCCTTAACACCTGGCTGTGATATGCTAATTGGGATTTTCCAGGGTACATAATTGCCAAAGAGATTCGGTACAAGTCATTGAATTGAGAAGCCAGTCGGATGACTAGCGAACGAAACGGTCTTCAAGAACTACATTCAAGTCCAGTTGATCTAAATGAATACAACAATATAGCAAAATTGACCAATTTAGTTTATATACACAATATTGTATTATAAGCGATATCACCGTGTTGTATATTTACATTATTGTAAGGAGTGGCCGCGGCCGACAGTTCGCACGGACCGATAGTGTGGCCCAGTAGGAAACGAACAATCGTTTTTTCTTGGGGATTAAACCCAATGTCGCGCCTGTTAGCCGGATCGGACGCGGCCGGCTGCCCCACACCTACATTATTTTTGGCCGGACAGGACCGATAGTGCCGTGGATCGGTTAGTCGGTCAATAATATCTGTGGTGGTTTGTACCCAGCAGAAAAGAGCCTGCATTCTTAAAACAGCCCGATATCTGGTGGACAGTTATAGTGGAACATGTGGGGTTTATGGCATCCAACGGCCCTGGAACGTCCCCCATAAAAGTATAGTGAATCAGTCGACCCATAGTGCCCATACATGGTTCCATCATATCCGCTCTATCTTAACCATCTACTATTCTACCTATTTTGATGGTCTATCTACCATCATGATGGTCATTTTCGGCTCCACACTTGCGATATTTGGGGGATTTGGTTTGACTATGGGCGATGCGTATGGCCCCTTTAGTTCAGTTGATTTGCCGTGGGATTCATTCATTTTGAATACGTTTACTACCAAAACCACCCTACCCCCCACCCACAGTAACAGAAACAAAGACAGATTAAAATGTGAGGTTGTAAACACTGGGTGTCTGTAAATTAAAAATGGATTTTTATTTAAAGGGATTTAAAAACTATTGTGGTTTGTAATAAATTTTATTGGATGAATCGAAAATGAGCTATTTGGCTAGACGAGAATAGTAGACGAAACCAGTCGAGTCTAGTAAATCTATATTTATACATACAAGTAAAAATAATAATGTCAACACTGGAAAGAAAAAAATATTAAAAACAATGTGATTTAAGTTAGAATTTTTTATTAATAAAATTACATGATACAGAAATACATACAAATAACATATCGAAATACATCATATAAGACATGTAGAGTACAATACATAAATACCTATAGAGTAGTACATATCGGAGTACATATAGAGAAACCTATAGAGTACATATAGAATACATATAGAGAGTACAATGAGTAACATAGAGAATCATATAGAGTAATATAGAATAACAGACAGAATACATAATAGAATTAAACCAGGTGGAAGAGGAATGGACCAGGGCTGGAGTAACGTGGGGGGAAGATAAAAATGGTATTAATGAATTTGAATGGGGAATGAGGAGAAAACTAGGGAGTAATCAAAGGATAGAGAAGAAAATATAAGAAGAGAAGAGCGACAAGTAGGAAGAAAAAAGGGTTACAATTTGTAATGAACAGTGGAAATATGCTGGTGATAGAAAATCGGAGGGACAGAGTGGAGTGAAAACACACGTCGAAGTAGAAAGATGGCAGAGATGGAAGGGAAAATTCCTCATTTAGTTTGAAAATGGGCAACGCTAAATAAATGTGGTGGTAGGGGAAAAGTTGGTGGACATAGGAGGATATCTGCATATGAAGCCCTCTCATGGAATTGAGAGAATTTTAAGTTTTAACCATGTCAATACTAGTCATCCTTTGTAAAAACGAGCTAATCTGTAGAGACCTATATGCTCCCACCATTCAATACCTTTATCTAGGAAGCCTGGGATAAATGATGGGTCATGGTTATCGTTGCATTAATGAGGTTGAGATGTAACCTTGTAGATGGTTTTTAGGATCTACCCACCAACTTAAGAGTATTTAATTACATGGGCTAGTGTGGTAGGTATATTTCTTAGGTTTGTAGGAACCCAGGCTATTGTATCTATGTGTAAAGGATATATAAGATCTGATTCTAGGTCTACCCACTTAGGTTACAATAGTTTTATAATTGAATGCAAACTGGACAAGGCAAAGGTGGAACACATGACATCTTTTATCTTGTTATATTATTATGTTGAAATTTTGTGTATGTGTGGAAAGAGAAAGAAAGTGATGGGGATTTGTAGGCACATCACACAACAATTAAGGTAAGTACAATATATAGCAACTTATGAAGGCGATAGACTACCCATGTTGTTCTTATAAGCAAGATTGGTTCAGGTCTAGGACACATTGCAGGAACATCAGTAGGTAAGTGGACTAGACATTACTTCATTTATATGTATTGTATAATTTTACAGTTTATGGCCAGCATTAGAGAGAGAGTCTGCATGTCTGTCTAACTTTGTGTTTTCACTGAGGAGACCAACAGGATTATGAGGAGGAGAAACTTAGTGATAAAGAGAAGTATTTATCCATGTCACACAAGTATTTACTGAATATATTTGTGCTTTAATGTGTTATTATTCTCCAATTATATATATTTCACCCCTGGTTTTCCCACAGTATTTCTTTCAGTTGGCTTTACTGTTATATTTCATATACACATTGTATACAGTTTTGTACATACGTAATGATGTTAAATGTATTCTTGTTTTCATGTATAATTTTTCTCTTTTTTTTCTCTACACCCATCGAGAAGGATGTGTTTTTTATAAATATTCTACTATTGTATTTCTGTATGTAATCTATATGTACTCTATATGTATTCTATATGTAAATTCTGTATGTATTCTCTCTATCATATGTACTCTATATGTATCTATATGTACTCTATAATGTACTTACTTATATGTATTCTATATGTTACTCTATATGTATTCTATATGTACTCTATTCGTACTCTATATCTATATATATAGAGTACATATAGAATACATATAGAGTACATATAGAATACATACAGAATACATATAGAATACATATAGAGTACATATAGATTACATACAGAAATACATATAGTAGAATATTTATAAAAACACATCCTTCTCGATGGTGTAGAGAAAAAAAAGAGAATAAATTATACATGTAAAACAAGAATACATTTAACATCATCTAACGTATGTACAAACATGTATACAATGTGTATATGAAATATAATCCAGTAAAGCCAACTGAAAGAAATACTTGTGGAAAACCAGGGTGAAATATATATAATTGGAGAATAATAACACATTAAAGCACAATAATATAGAGTACATATAGAATACATATAGAGTACATATAGAATACATACAGAATACATATAGAATACATATAGAGTACATATAGATTACATACAGAAATACATATAGTAGAATATTTATAAAAACACATCCTTCTCGATGGTGTAGAGAAAAAAAAGAGAATAAATTATACATGTAAAACAAGAATACATTTAACATCATCTAACGTATGTACAAACATGTATACAATGTGTATATGAAATATAATCCAGTAAAGCCAACTGAAAGAAATACTTGTGGAAAACCAGGGTGAAATATATATAATTGGAGAATAATAACACATTAAAGCACAATATTTCTTTTGGTTTCCGTGTTCTGTATTCTACTGGAGACCAAGACATTAGAGATAAATCTTCATCATCGACGTCAATTTCCATATCCTCAACTGAATTTCTTTATCTACTCCTGGTATTTTAGCCAATGGAGATATATATTCATCTTCTTCACTAGTAGAAAGTGTCTCATTGGAAAGTGTTGGTGATCTTGATTGATAAGTGTTAACGTAATGTGAATGTAGGCCATCATCTTGTAAGGTAGTTTGGGCAAATTGGTCAATTAGCTCACACAGTGCTTTGGCTTCATCGTCTAATGGAGTAAAATCTGGTAACGGTGGATGACTATCTACTCCTGGTATTTTAGCCAATGGAGATATATCTTCATCTTCTTCACTAGTAGAAAGTGTCTTATTGGAAAGTTTTGGTGTTCTTGATTGATAAGTGTTAACGTAATGTAAATGTAGGCTATCATCTTGTAAGGTAGTTTGGGCCAATCGGTCAATTAGCTCATGCAGTACTGTGGCTTTATCGTCTAATGGAGTAAAAACTGGTGACGGTGAATGACTATCTACTCCTGGTATTTTAGCCAATGGAGACATATATTCATCTTCTTCACTACTAGAAAGTGTCTCATTGGAAAGTGTTGCTGTTCTTGATCGATAAGTGTTAAGGTAATGTGAATGTAGGCCATCATCTGGTAAGGTCATTTGGGAAAATCGGTCAATTAGCTCACGCAGTACTGTGGCTTTATCGTCTAATGGAGTAAAAACTGTTGACGGTGGATGACTATCTACTCCTGGTATTTTAGCCAATGGAGATATATATTTATCTTCTTCACTAGAAGAAAGTGTCTCATTGGAAAGTGTTGGTGATCTTGATTGATAAGTGTTAACGTAATGTGAATGTAGGCCATCATCTTGTAAGGTAGTTTGGGCCAATTGGTCAATTAGCTCACGCAGTACTGTGGCTTTATCGTCTAATGGAGTAAAAACTGGTGACGGTGGATGACTATCTACTCCTGGTATTTTAGCCAATGGAGACATATATTCATCTTCTTCACTACTAGAAAGTGTCTCATTGGAAAGTGTTGGTGTTCTTGATCGATAAGAGTAATGTGAATGTAGGCCATTATCTTCTATAAAAATGTAAAAGGATATATACTTATCTTCTTCTTTACTATCTTGATATAAAAGTGTCTCCGGCTCTGACAGTTCGTCCATTTTTAACCTAACGTTCTCTAAAGCATCAATAAGTCTGGTTGCTTCTCTTTGCTTTGGAGAATTAGGCAGTGTAAATGGCACAGGCTCTGATGTAGGCTCTTGAGGCTGAAATTAAAAAGTATAATTTACCAAACTACTTAAAACCCAAGCAATGACATCATTCAGTCAAACACTTGGCTAAAAAAACGAATTTGTGGCTTCCTATTTTGTTCCCACCATAGCTGGACAATAATATATATATAATATACCATATAGACTTGGCAATAAGAGAGCAAAATAAATTGCATAAAAGTCATAAGGCCACATTAATACTACAAATAGTTCTAAACCCAAACACATGGAAATAGTAATTTGGAGGAGCTTATTTTTCTATGCAGTGGCATTTTGTAATTGAATCTGTAGAATGGAAATGCATGCGATTCCAGACAGAAATGCATTCATTGTGCAAATTGAAAACATATCTGATCTCAATTAGAGATGTCTGAACTTCGCAAAATCCGGTCCGCTCGAGGATCCGCGGATTTTTCGAAAAAATTCGAAAATCCACGAGCGGACCCATTAAAACCTATTAAAATGAAAGTTCGGCAAAATCCGTTCTTCGAAAATACGGGGATTCTTCGAAAATACGGACCCGAGAATGTGGCTTGCTTTATCCAAAAATGTGAAAAATCTTTGAATTTACGTGGATTTCTCGTATTTTCCCATATTTTTGAAAATACGAGAAATCCTTGTAATTTTGAAAATTTTCGAAAACGCGGTTCGGAAAAGTTTCGAAAGGCGGAAAACCGGAAAATCCGCAATATCCGCCGTTCGCGAACGAGGTAAATCCACTGCGGATCCGGGTTCGGATCCGCGAACTGGGCCATCACTAATCTCAATGCAGTAGTGGGGAAATTAATATGGCAATATTATTTATTATTCCCAACCTATTGGTAATAAATGTCCTTGCAACAGAAAGCTGGTTTTCCCATCTCTAACTCCAGTACCAACCAATATCTTTCTAGATGTTGGTGTATGAAAACAATCTACTGCTAAATGAGTAGATATCATCATTTGAATAGAGGAAAGGACTCTGTCTGGCATATGGGGTACTTCAACTAAGATCCGCTCATAACGGGATTCTGCTTTAGACTCCAGCCGTCCTGCCCAGACTCTTCATCCTCTTTTACATTATAATAGACAGAGAGCGGGGGTTTTCCCTCGGGTCTCGTATTATGTTAGTAACACTAAAACATAATATACAATTATAAATTTATATGTTGTTGTAATGGGTAATGATAACAAAAATCAATCAAAGTAAATAAAAGGAAAGGCGAAAATACTTACCTGGGTCATTGTGTTATTAACGTTTCAGTGAGTGTCTACCTCGCCAATATCTCCCCTAGTCCTCAAGCTTTTTACGGTTATGTCTCGAAGAGCTTTTAATACGGGACATGGCCCCCTTCTATTGCTTGGTAAAAGTAGCAGCTCCCGCACCTTCTAGAAGTTTTTGCTCTATAGAATTTCCTTTATGAGATATCCTCTTTATTGGCTGCAGACATTGCACTGGTCTCTGGTTCGCAAAGATCTGTTATATTAAAAGTCTCACAGGCCAATAACGAAAGATCTCTGGAGCTCTAACCAAGAAATGAAAGATAAAACCTTGTTAGAAATTTAGGTTAAAATGTCAATGTTCGTCTTTATCTGTCTTCCCTCATCGGTTTTCTATCATGTACGGATTCTAGTTTCTAGTCTCACCTTCTTTTTGAATGAAAGGAATCCAAAACAGCATTTGCGCCTTGTCCTTGGGTCCATCTCGACTGTGAGCCGTTGGAATAATGATAAACAATATATTAGAAGTTTTAGACATACCATCAATACAGCATCGGTTACTGACCCTAGGCAAATCATTACATTCATATTCACTCATAATAAAAAACTATTTTCAAATCTGAAAACGAATTTCCCTTTTAACCCTCTTTCCCAATTGATACATACACATGGAGTGCTGAGGAGCCTTACTTTTTCTGCAAATCAAAGATGTCAAATACCAGGAAGCAGCTTGTTATATATACCCACATTCTGTGACTCATCATGTGATGTAATCATCTAATTTGCATACCTTGGTCACATGATCCCTACACTGTGACATCATCTAATTATCATACCATGGTCACATGATACCTACACTCTGACAGTGTACTTACTTTTCTGCAAGGTCAAAGATGCTAAAATGATCAGTGAAGCAGCTTGTTATATATACCCACATCCTGTGACTCATCATGTGATGTAATCATCTAATTTGCATACCATGGTCACATGATCCCTACACTGTGACATCACTCTATGTGAAGATCTGGATAAGATTCTGTTTTTTGAGTCGGATACATCATTCTGGATAATATTGGGAGACCTCTGATTATTCGAACATTTGGATTTATGAGCCATACTTACTCTTTCCCTACTTGGTCTTTGATCTGTGCAAGGTGCTATTGAGCGATTATTTATAAGAGACAAGGTCAGATGGTATATATTTTTTTCTCTATATGCAAGGATTCTGGAGGCTCTGGGCACTATATGCTGCTATATGGTAACACTTACCTGAACACTATGTCAAAGGGAGCCTTTTTATGCATCGATTCTTACAGACATTCTTTGGGATGAAGATTGTGACATTTATGGTTTCTATCTCATTATATGTGGATACTGTACATTCGCTTGTGTTCATTGCTGCTTTTACATATACGATTGTGGATATTTTCTATTATCTTTCTTTACTAGGATCACAAATATGGACTTAGGTCACTTTTCAATTGTTCGATATATTGTCTTCTTGGCAAAGTTCATGTATTATTGTTAATTTGCTGTAAGGTGTGCCCTGCCTCTTTTTCTAGGATGGTATCCTGTTATCACTCTGCCTATCTAGGTTTAGTACTTATCTCAACGATGAACAGTGATAAGTGACGTTTATATATATCAAGAAGTGTAATACGAAAGTGGTACTAGTAGCTCTGCCCAGTTCTCATATAAGTTATTTTATATTTCTGGCCCTGCTTTGATCTGTTTGCATATAAGTCATCAGCTTCTTATGGCCTTTATTTCATATATGTTACTAGGATGGCCGGGGGGATATTTTGAAATGTCACTAGGGGCACATATGCCCTTATGGATGTATTGTGAGATGTCACTAGGGGCACATGGCCCTTATGGATGTATTGTGAGATGTCACTAGGGGGACATGGCCGATGGATGTATTGTGAGATGTCACTAGGGGGACATGGCCCTTATGGTTGTATCGTGCACCCTTAATGTTTATCTTTTTCACGCTGAATGTCACAACAGCTTATATGATATTATAGCTCTATGTACTCCCCCCGTTTGACATACTTCTTTACCCTTTACCCTTTTGACATACTTATTTACTGCTTTGAATAGAATACTATGTCATAACATATATACCCCTGATGATACATTGGCTTATTATACTGGGCAGGTATTGGTTTTGCCCTTATCCAAGATGGCGAGAGGTCCATTCACTGTGGGCGGGAGTAAGGTACCTAGAGAGATGTTCTGAAGTCTCGCGAGATTAAGCATGACGTCACTTCCTCTACTTCCTTAGCAGCCTGCTCTGATGGGTATTTAAGGTGCGTGGAAATGGGTTTACATTTGCCATTGAGAAAGTCCGACCATGCCGATGAAACGCGTCCGGTGTTTTTAATTAGCCCCTGTTCCAAAAATCATTTTGGTATCTGGTTAATGAGACCTTTGGTTTGATCAATGTATGCTTTGCCACTGGTTAATGTAGCCCTACCCTGTCTATTTATATCAATTACTGTTTATTATGAGTGGTAGGTTTCTATGTATATACTCATTGGGTTAATATTGGAAGTGATTGTATCTCCTATGAGTGTGAATGTGTGTGGCTGTGACAGTATACCGGTATACTACGCTGTTATGATAATGTGCTGATATGTACTTGATACCAACTTACAATATTGTTGATGATTATGATTTTTGGGGTTTAACAGGGTGTGTTTTTAACTATTTTTGTGCACTTTAATATATATCCCATAATCTGCACTAATAAAGGATATTTTACCGATATAATAGCAAATTTAGGTGTGCCCTCTTTTCCACGGCCTGTTTTTCTTGTTGAGACTATTACTTTAGTGGTTGGTGCACCCCATGTGATTATAAGGTGATTAGTGCCTTGGTCCCTCTGTTTCTATTACAATAGAATGACAAAAAGTAGCAGATGTGAATAATGATCATTCCCTGGCAGGATTGGGGTGTGTGGGGGAGAGATTTCACTTCCTACACCTAGCTAAGGAATCCGCGGAAGCGTTACAGCCTTATTGGCGAATTTCGGGACATTTTTTCCCATAGACTATAATGGGAACAATCCTCAAATGTGGATATTTCGAGTTTTAAGGGTCATGAGATCAAAACAGTTTGTTTCATGGTCATAAATACAAACGCTTATACCCCTAACTTCCCCCACACACACAGGTACACCCACCTACTGACCTACCTTTCCATTCCCATGGAAGCCATACTTAAAGGGTAACTATAGTCAAAAAACTAATTGTGATCAATCATCAATAAAAGTTAGTTATATGGTCATACATGCAAAAACACATACCATCAATCTCACACGGGTACACACACCTACTGACCTACCCTTCTACTCCTGTGGCAGCCATATTTGAAGGGTAAATAAAGGTAAAAAAAAACTAATTTATATTTATCCTCAATAAAAGTTAGTTTTACGGTTGTAAACACAAAAAAGACATACCCCCTCAACCAGACCATTAATAAAGTTTGTTTTTTTTAACTCCCAGCCTGACACAGGTACACACACCTACTGACCTACCCATCCATTACTGTTGCAGCCATACTTAAAGGGTAATTAAAGTCAATTTTTTTTTTCCGACCAATCATCAAAAAAGTTTTTTTTAAACCCCCCAACCTGATACAGGTAGACACATCTATTGCAAAAAACACGCAATCACAATTTTATATTGATTTTGAGTTGGATAGTATCAACTTTTTGAGTGATCAGAATAAAATTATCTAAAGAAAACTCTTTTTGGCTTTTCTGCTCGACCGCTCAACACCGTCGAGCGGTTTATTAAAAAAACAAAAATCGGGCCAGGTATAACATTTTCACGGTGGGAGGCTTTGAGCGGTTCTTCTGATTGGATTTCCAATCGTTGCACTCGATCGGAAGAACATCTGCCTGTGTATGTCCAGCTTTATAGTCACATTAATGGGTGGCAAATTGTCTAGCACAAACAGATTCTCCATAATTGAGCCCCACAAAAATTGGAATTTCTTCTGGAATGGGCAAATCCAAAATGATATTAATATATACTAGCCTTGTGCATACATATATTTTGTTTGGCCTGGCTTAGATGGGATAAAGTTATGTGAAATTAGAAAGCTGTAAAGTGAAACCGGAACTTTAATGTTAGGTGGCAAAACGAGAGCGTTTTAAAGCTTTATATTAGTAACGGAATTTATACAGTAACAGGAGGATCCATCATTACTTATTATATGTTGAGGTTTCCTTACATTATATAGTAGGGTGCATAACTTTCAGTGAGTTATGTGACACAGCTAAACACGGATTGTAATCAATGACACAAAGCACCAATTATATAATAATTGATATTGTATAATTGAAGAATAGGAGCTCTATGGCAATATAAAAGGTAAACACAGGCAGATTTTTTCGGGCCAATCGACCAATACTTTGTTCAGCCACGATCGATGTTGTATCTGTTGGTAAATCACGGCGGATCGTGCAACTATTGCCAAAACCGACCGTCATTTTTCCAGGCCGAGCACTTGCTAGTAGACAAAAAGTCCCTTTGTGTCTACCCACCTTAAGAACGCAGGCTGAGTTATACAGGTAATGGATCTCCAAGGTAAAACTTTTATTGATGTGATGTGATTGTCGGCTCATTTTACATGAAATACTGCAGGCTTTCATTTAACCCTAACTTGTTTGGAGACCACAGTTTACCTTTAAAGAACTTATCCCTGTATTTGAAATAGGTGATATTCAGGCACAAATCCAGTAAGGAACTCACCTGTTCTCGGTTGAGATCAGTTCTGCTGGTAAGAGTGCTGTCTTGGCCCAGCCGTTTTCTCACCATGTTAACAGCCTCCTTGGTGGGTATACAGGTGAAGAGAGATGTCACATCATAGGACACCATAGTTTCTTCTGCACCGAGTACTATATCTTCAATCCTGGGAAGAATTTTCAAAAAACACTGTATCCCTGTCTGCTTTAAACCAAACAACTCACTGAGGCAGCAATTGGTACATCCGAAAGACCCAATACCAAAACACAAGAAAAGCGACATCATATATGCAGTGCAGTGCAGTGAAGAATGCTCTGATTTGTATGTGGGGGAGACCAAACAGCAACTGCACCAACATATGGCCCAGCACAAAAGAGCCAATTCCTCTGGTCAGGACTCAGCCGTGTACCTGCATCTTAAGGATAAAGGACATACCTTTGAAGATTGTAATGTTAACATATTGGCAAAGGAACATGACTGGTTCAAGAGAGGTGTCAAGGAGGCCATTTATGTGAAAATAAAAAAAAACAAGCCTGAATAGAAGTGGGGGGTTCGACACAAACTGTCTGCCATGTACAATGCTGTTTTGACACCTTACCCTGGGCAGTTTCGATAACACCCCTTAGCCTCAATGCATCCACACCTTGCATTCAGAAGGTCCCTAACACCTGGCTGTCATATGCTAATTGGGACTTTCCAGGGTAATTATATTGCCAACAGATTCTTGTGCAAGTCATTCTGAATTGACAAAGCCAGTCCGATGACTTTAAGTCCAGTTGATCTAAATGAATACAACAGATATACAATGACCTGGATGAATTAGAACCTTCACAAACAAAAATACTGTAATAAACATATTTTCTTGCTATTGATTGATGTACAGATTTTGTTTATACAGCCATGCAAAATCACATATGGAGCAACCGAAAACAGGTGTCAGGTTCCACTGTAACTTGCAGTGAAACAACTCTGCCCTCTTGTGGTTGACTATAATAAATTATTTCACGACAGATGGAGACACGTTTTGTTATTGACCATGTGATATTTATAGCTCACACAAGGAAACTTACTTGCGCCATTTAGTATTCAGACAAGGAATAAATAGGCAACATTAATCCACATTTCTCATCCAGGGTATTTGTACCCAAGTCTACAAAACACTTCTTTCCTAAAACGCATTTCTGTGTTGGTTTATGGGAGGAGACTGAATCATCCATTAAAATTACAGCAGTGACTCTCAAATCCCGTTTTAAAAAAATAAACTGAACAATACCCAGATCAGAACTGCCAGGCATCCCTATATGGAAGGAATTGTCCTGACTGCAGGGGATTGTCCCGCAGTCAAGGATAAACTCCTGTCCTACAGAGTGAACTGGCTGCCCTGCCCCAGAATCTTAAGGGCCAAGAAGGGGCTTAATGTCTCAGCCAATCACTGACACGGTTAACGGCCTGGCCTGTTGTGCTGCTTACGTGCATGGAAAAGGCACGTAAGACATGCCCTTTAAAAGGTCACATTTTGAAAGGGAATGTGTGTCTCTGCTGCAGGTTTTAAAACACAATAATCTTACTGGCAATGAAAGAGGATGTTTTAATATAATAATTAATTCTTATTAGATATATTTTTATTATTGTGCGTATGGGAGAGTGGGCGTTCCGGGGACCCGGGCCGCCAGGTCCGTTCCTAGGAGGGGATTTCAGCCTTGCAGTTGAGACAATCCACACCTAGCAACCCTGAACCTATTATAGTCTATGGGAAAGAATGTTCCGAAATTCATGGATAACGTGTCCTGCAGGTCTGTGCCAAATTCCGTGTCTCTAGAAGAAATAAAAAGAACAGGAATTTCTCTCTTTCAAGCCAAATTAATAATTACTTTTCAGTAGCATTAGAAGTGCATTACATTAATATTTAACTAGAAAGGGAAAGTAGAATCTGAATTGAATGCTACATGGCTTGAATGGCAACATTTTAGAAGAGAATGAGTGTGTCTGTGCTGCAGGTTTTTACTTTAGTTACCCTTTAAGAATGGCTACCATGTCTATACTGAATTTTGTCTTCAGTTCAAAAACTCTGGGAGGAGATGCAGTCCAAAAAAGCAGAAGAATAAAACGGAAGAAGATTAAATAGAAAGAACGGTAAATTGTCTCTTCAAACCAAATTAAAAATCAATGGACCAATATCGCATGGGAGTAAAATCCTGCTCGTCATCTGTAAACCACAGGCTGCCTCTAGGGGGAACCCATACTCCCTCTATCACTCCAGCTATGACTCATGGGAATTATATGGGAATAAGGAACCAACTACAGCAATAGAGGCTTTTCATACGGTGAAACATAATCAGTAAAATCAGAAAATATTTCATTAAATACCCGTTGTAGCTGTGAAAGGGAATCACTTTCAGGGTGATGGAAGGAAGAGAAAGGTGGGACTTGTAATTCATGTAAATTGCCGAAAATTTCAATTGTCAGCTAACCAAGGGGCTTTTGGGTCTCATGGTTGAATCACACTGGAATCATGAAATAACCTTGACACACACAGAGTTAGCACAGATTCATGTGCTCTGAGCATGTGCAGGTCAGAACCTGGACGATAAACACAGGATCCAGGCAGTAAAAGTGCAACATGGCAACGTCCAACGTGATCCCAAGAGCCTTCTTGCACTTCCTACAAGCAATCGTAACTAGCAGGGGAAGCAACTGCAGAGGGGCCCAGGAGCCAAGGATGAAGCACGGATAGGGGCCCCATCATAGTTTTGCTGGGGGTCCCAGTGATTCCTAGTTAAACCACTGCAAGCAATGAGGTTTTTGGTGCTTGTATGTCTCGGTACTTGGGTTGGTGTGATTTTAAGATGGGTTTCATACATTCCCCCTACTATGTGGCTGTTAATATACCTGTTTAGGCTTCATTCATTCTAGAAGAGTTCTCAGATTTCTGTATTGTCTACCACATGCATTGGTAAAAATGATATGATAGCATTCACACTACTGCGTTTCTATGCAGTGCTTTTTGTCTACCACATTCATTGGTAAAAATGATATGATAGCGTTCACACTACTGCGTTTCTATGCAGCGCTTTTTGTCATTGGTAGAAATGACATGATATCGTTCACACTACTGCGTTTCTATGCAGCGCTTTTTGTCTACCAAATGCATTGGTAAAAATGATATGATAGCATTCACACTACTGCGTTTCTATGCAGCGCTTTTTGTCTACCACATTCATTGGTAAAAATGATTGATAGCGTTTCACACTACTGCGTTTCTATGCAGCGCTTTTTGTCTACCACATTCATTGGTAAAAATGATATGATAGCGTTCACACTACTGCGTTTCTATGCAGCGCTTTTTGTCTACCACATGCATTGGTAAAAATGATATGATAGCATTCACACTACTGCGTTTCTATGCAGCGCTTTTTGTCTACCACATGCATTGGTAAAAATGATATGATAGCGTTCACACTACTGCGTTTCTATGCAGCGAGCTTTGTCTTAATCATGCATTGGTAAAAGCTGTATAGAAATGACATTAAAGCATTCACACTTCTGCGTTTCTATGCAGTGTTTTCTGTAAATGCATTGCTGCAAGCAGTTTAATGTGATAACACACAACCGTATAAAAATAAGTAAACATGCAATGCGGTTGCAGTTGTATGCATTGTTATGCCAATTAACTGACAAAAAGCACTAAACACACTTGAAAACACAAATACAAATGCGCTGAAAAACATGTTCAAGCACGGGGGAATCATTTTCGGGGTTATTCAATAAAAGTTTGTATCGTTTAAAATGGTGCTAATTTTGCCCCAACCAATCAGATGTTAGCTTTCAAATGTTACATAATTTCTGATTGGTTGGGGCAAAATTAGCACCATTTGAAACGATAAGAACTTTTATTGAATCTCCCTGTTTGTATTTTGCAGTCTGAACGCAGTTTTATCAGTGGTAATAATGACACGTAAGGGCACGGCCACACTGCGCCGCAAACGCAATCGTATAAATATCATATAAATAGAAAAGCGATTGCGATTAAAAATGCAATCGCAATGGAAAACACACGTTTTCGGTGCATGGCCGTGTTTTCAATGATGTGAAAAAACACATGCGCAATCGCAGAAAAAAGGCCGCAGTGTGGCCTAGCCCTTAGGCGTGGTTTTTTACACTAATGGAATGTGATGCCCATCATGGACTGGCAGTAGGGGGCGCTGTGAAACAAACAAGAATAAATACTCAGGAGAATTGTGAACCAGCTGGGAAGCATCTATTGAATTATGTACCAAGAGGTGTAAACATTTGCCTTTGTTCTTAATCTGTAACAACTAATAAGATGTTATCAAATGCAAAAAGGAAACATCTGATTGGTTTCTGCAAATTGACAGCCCAGGTAAACTTTGCACCACTAGGTACATATCCCCCATAGAAGTTTGGAATGTCCATTAGGAACAGCCTTGCTGATCCTTCCCTACATGTGACAGTCAGACATTAGCACAGGTTTCAGATAATCCTTTCTTGCTGTCAGATCTCTGTGATCCTCGTGGTATATTGCTGTATTATACATTCCTGTCTATGTTAACTAGTTAATACCAATTCTCCACTGTTTGCAGGGCTCCATGTGCAAAGGACTAGCAAGGTGTTGTAGAACTTCAACTCCCACCATTGCCAGATATCTTAATGTATTTTTGTATAGCGTGGAACATATTACAATGGTTACAATGTAGCATTGTGTCATTTAATGAAATGTCCACATAACGCAAATTCTGGGACAACCAATCATGTTTGAGGGGTGGTCCTAAAAAAACGGTCCATTTGGGGACAGTGATAAACACATATGTGATGCCCATAATGTAAAATCACCCCTAATCCATGCTGTAAAATGGCTGGTACCCATGGGCTGCCTTGGCACTATCTTTTTTACTGACCGACCAACCGACCGGTTTATATATTTTAGATAAGTGCGTAAGTTGGAACTTACGGTTTGTAGACAATATTACTGCCCGTCTGTCTTATTCTGTGTATTACAATTCATGGAGGGAATTTATCAGTCCTAAGATACCACACCAGTAACTAGCATATAATAATAAATAACAGCTTATAACACCCTGAGAAGCTGCCACCATATTGTTTGCTTTCCAGTTAACGCTGTGACCTTTAACCATGTGCCTACGTGGGCACTATCCTGGATTTACCATTAGGCACATGTCTAGGGGCATCTGTGGTTGGCAGGGCGGCTGTCAACCCCCCCTTACCTGTCTGTAGGCCAATATAGCTCTGTTGGATATTACTTCTTAGAACTTTCATTGCAAGCAAATTCCTAAACGTTCAAATAATTCAATGAAATTGAAACTGTAAATATGTCAAACAGCAGCAGAATTGTACCCGGAGAAAGAAATGCTTCTTATTTTACTACCTATTGGGGTCTACCTACTATCTACCTACTACCTATCTACTACCTACCTACTATCTACCTACTACCTATCTACTACCTACCTACTATCTACCTACTACCTATCTACTATCTGCCTACTACCTACCTACTATCTACCTACTACCTATCTACTATCTACCTACTATCTACCTACTACCTATCTACTATCTACCTACTACCTATCTACTACCTATCTACTATCTACCTACTACCTAAATACTACCTACCTACTATCTATCTACTATCTACCTACTATCTATCTACTATCTACCTACTACCTACCTACTATCTACCTACTACCTATCTACTAACTACCTACTACCTATCTACTATCTACCTACTATCTACCTACTATCTACCTACTACCTACCTACTACCTACCTACTCTCTACCTACTATCTATCTACCTACTACCTACCTACTATCTATCTACCTACTACCTACCTACTACTTATCTACTGGCAGAGAAACCTCAATACAATCTGAGCTGTAGAATGTGACTGGGACAGAGAATGAAATGGAACCTTATTATTGGCAATCCAGCAAGACCACACTGGTCAGGCCTATTGTTTAGTCACTTTATCTATTCGCTATCTGTCTCTCTGTCTGTCTATAGGCTGCTACACACCATGTGATATTTCGGTCCAATCGACCAATAGTTCAGTGTATCTGTTATTCGGGATGAAATAATGCATGGGTTTTCGGAAACGACCGACCGTTCGTTCGTCCATATTGAATGAACGCACAGTCGGACAGGTCGGAAAACAATAGGCGATTGTGCGGTCCTATATGGACCGCACACTCGGTCATGGAAAACTTCGGCTGTGGCCACTATTGCCCGACTGACAGTCCTTCTTCCTGAGCGAAGGAAGAGCCAAACGGTCGGTCAGGAGGAAATGCTGCATGTTGTTTCTCAGCTTATCTCTCTCTCTCAGATAGAAAATCCGAGGGGATTTCAGTGGCGGCAGTTGAAGATGTCAGTCGCCCGTTCGCCTGGATCGGATGAACCGGCAATGTGCTGTGTCGGACTGGCCCACAGGGTTACAGGGAAATCCCTAATGAACCCGCAGCCCAAGCCAAGGAGACAGTATAAATGGATAATTATAAGGAGTAAGGACACATTTGCCACGTCCGATCACTCGATAGCCCAAAATGGTCGGGACGAAAAATTTGTCTGTGTACCGAACCTGTTTTACGGAATCTTTAAAGTCAGAGCTGTGACTGATGGCGGAACTGACAGAATTCTAAGAATATTGTTTAAAGAATCATTCTGTGTAAAGAATAAATAGAACAATCACTCCAACAATATCCTAATGTCCCTATTCCTGCTCACTAAGCTCCATCACAGTGCAGTAGGTACAGTAAGTACTGAACATGAACCCAGTCTCGCCAATCACCTCAGGCAGCTGCAGGGTTAATGTTGATACAGATCTCTATGCTGCTGTCAATCACAGGGCAGACTGGATACTGACGCTTCTCACTTTATATTACAGCATGGTCCTAATTGTGCGACTGCAGCCCAAAAAGTCTAGAAACGCTGCAGTGCTTAGTACCAGAATGGGTGGGACTTGGTGGTCTGAAGACATAGTTGGGGTGTTGTCTGGGACCCGGGGTAGAGCCAGGTGGGACATGGCTCTGACCACATACCAGTTCAGTTCCCCAGTTTGTTGGAAGGAATGCTATTTTAGTCATTCATGTGCTGCAAACGGATTCTATCTGTTTAAAGTAGAGTCCACCCAGGTGGCAAGTCTACATTCCTGTAACCAGCGCTCAGCACTGTACTAACCAGTATCAGGAAATCTTCAGTAGAACAGGTAATGTTCAAATATGTACGTTAGATAATATAGCAAATAGTAGATACAAATGTTTAAACACTTACACACTGGGGAATTCATGTAATAAAACTGTGTAATGATTTATGAACAATCCCAGCCCTTTATGATATATTAAAGGGAAAGTTCAGTAGAAAATACATTTTTAAAAAAAATTCTTAGTTTATATTACACATACATAGTTATTCTACATATTCTCTCCCATTTTGAAAAATCAGTTGAATTTATACCCCTTGCTGTTCCCTGCTGTTGACATTAGTGACAGGTTCTGTAACGTCCTTCTTCTTCCCAGAATGCACCACTTGGAATGTTCCTAACAGTAATTTCTACTGATTGGCTGTTGGATGGGTCAAACATGCTCAGATCTCTACTGAGCAACTGAATCAACCCAGGGGCTGGGTCAAGGACAAGACCATAACGGTCTCTATTAGGGGTCCTGCAAACAGGAAGTCAGTATTTTGGAAGCATTTATTTATACACAGACACAATGCTGAATGGGCAGGTTAAGGTCTTTAGGACAGAAAAAGTTTTGTCTTACCTTTACATTGATCCACAGCTGACCCCTCTCTGTCCTAAAGGTCTGAAGATGGTCGAGGCACGCACTGTTGCTACTTCTTGCTAAAAAAGAAATGCGCTTGCCCTGACTTTATTGGAATGCGATGGAGCTCCTGGATGTGATGTCAACATGCAGAAGTAGTGGCACGTCTTCCATCTTCAGACCTTTAGGGCAGAGAGTGGTCAGTTGTGGAACAATGTAAAGTTAAGACAAAGAGCTTTCACAGGAAAGCCCTTTGTATTTTGGCGAAAGTAACTCTCCCATTCACACTACACACAGATGTAGTCAGCACTAGTCCATTTTGGTCTTTAAAGTCATGGTATATCTGTGATGGTTCTCATTCATCCAGGTTATGGTATATCTGTGAAAGTTCTCATTCATCCAGGTCATGGTATATCTGTGAAAGTTCTCATTCATCCAGGTCATGGTATATCTGTGAAGGTTCTCAGTCATCCAGGTCATGGTATATCTGTAAGGGGTTTTATTCATCATGGTCATGGTATATCTGTGGTAGTTCTCATACATCCAGGTCATGGTATATCTGTGAAGGTTCTCATTCATCCAGACCATGGTATATCTGTGAAGGCTCTCGTTCATACTGGTTATGGCATGTCTGTGAAGGTTCTCATTCATCCAGGTCATGGTATATCTGTGAAGGTTCTCAGTCATCCAGGTCATGGTATATCTGTGGTAGTTCTCATTCATCCAGGTCATGGTATATCTGTGAAGGTTCTCGTTCATCCAGACCATGGTATATCTGTGAAGGTTCTCGTTCATACTGGTTATGGCATGTCTGTGAAGGTTCTCATTCATCCAGGTCATGCTATATCTGTGATGGTTCTCATTAATCCATGTCATGGTATATCTGTGAAGGTTCTTATTCATGTAGGTCATGCTATATCTTTGAAGGTTCTCATTCATACAGGTCATGGTATATCTGTGAAGGTTCTCATTCATCTAGGTCATGCTATATCTGTGAAGGTACTCATTCATCCAGGTCATGGTATATCTGTGATGGTTCTTATTCATACAGGTCATGGTATATCTGTGAAGGTTCTCATTCAACCTGGTCATGGTATATCTGTGAAGATTCTCATTCATCCAGGTCATGGTATATCTGTGAAGATTCTCATTCATCCAGGTCATGGTATATCTGTGAAGGTTCTCATTCATCTAGGTCATGGTATATCTGTGATGGTTCTCATTCATACAGGTCATGGTATATCTGTGAAGTATCTGTTGTATTCAATTAGATCAACTGGACTTGAAATGTAGTTCTTGAAGACGTTTCGCTAGTCATCCGACTGGCTTTCTCAATTTAGAATGACTTGTACAAGAATCTGTGGCAATTATGTACCCTGGAAAATCCCAATTAGCATATCACAGCCAGGTGTTAAGGGTGTTGAATTAGATAGTGGCTAAGAGGTGTTATAGGAACGCCCAGAGTAAGGTGTTAAAACAGCATTGTACATGGCAGACAGTTGGTGTCGAACCCCCCCACCTCTATTTAGACTTGGTTTCTTTATTTTCACATAAATGGCCTCCTTAACACCTCTCTTGAACCAGTCACGTTCCTTCGCCAGTATGTTAACATTACAATCTTCAAAGGTATGTCCCTTAACACCTGGCTGTGATATGCTAATTGGGATTTTCCAGGGTACATAATTGCACAGATTCTTGTACAAGTCATTCTGAATTGAGAAAGCAAGTCGGATGACTAGCGAAACGTCTTCAAGAACTACATTTCAAGTCCAGTTGATCTAATTGAATACAACAGATATACCATGACCTGGATGAATGAGAACCTTCACAAGCATATATCTGTGAAGGTTCTCACTATACAGGTCATGGTATATCTGTGGTAGTTCTCATTCATCCAGGTCATGGTATATCTGTGAAGGTTCTCAGTCATCCAGGTCATGGTATATCGTAAGGGGTTTTATCATCATGGCATGGTATATCTGTGGTAGTTCTCATACATCAGAGTCATGGTATATCTGTGAAGGTTCTCATTCATCCGACCATGGTATATCTGTGAAGGTTCCGTTCATACTGGTTATGGCATGTCTGTGAAGGTTCCATTCATCCAGGTCATGGATATCTGTGAAGGTTCTCAGTCATCCAGGTCATGGTATATCTGTGGTAGTTCTCATTCATTCAGGTCATGGAATATGTGAAGTTCTCGTTCATACTGGTTATGGCATGTTGTGAGGTTCTCAGTATCCAGGTCATGGTATATCTGTGAAGGTTCTCAGTCATCCAGGTATGGTATATCTGTGGGAGTTCTCATTCATCCAGGTCATGGTATATCTGTGAAGGTTCTCGTTCATCCAGACCATGGTATATCTGTGAAGGTTTCTCGTTCATACTGGTTATGGCATGTCTGTGAGGTTCTCATCATCCAGGTCATGCTATATCTGTGATGGTCTCTATTAATCCATGTCATGGTATATCTGTGAAGGTTCTTATTCATGTAGGTCATGCTATATCTTTGAAGGTTCTCATTCATACAGGTCATGGTATACTGTGAAGGTTCTCATTCATCTAGGTCATGCTATATCTGTGAAGGTACTCATTCATCCAGGTCAGGTATATCTGTGATGGTTCTTATTCACTACAGGTGCATGGTATATCTGTGAAGGTTCCATTCAACCTGGTCATGGTATATCTGTGAAGATTCTCTTTCATCCAGGTCATGGTTATATCTGTGAAGATTCTCATTCATCCAGGTCATGGTATATCTGTGAAGGTTCTCATTCATCTAGGTCATGGTATATCTGTGATGGTTCTCATTCATACAGGTCATGGTATATCTGTGAAGTATCGTTGTATTCAATAGATCAACTGGACTTGAAATGTAGTCTTGAAGACGTTCGTAGTCATCCGACTGGCTTTCTCAATTTAGAATGACTGTACAAGAATCTGTGGCAATTATGACCCTGGAAAATCCCAATTAGCATATCACAGCCAGGTGTTAAGGGGTGTGATTAGATAGTGGCTAAGAGGTGTTATAGGAACGCCAGAGTAAGGTGTTAAAACAGCATTGTACATGGCAGACAGTTGGTGTTCGAACCCCCCCACCTCTATTAGACTTGGTTTCTTTTTTCACATAAATGGCCTCCTTAACACCTCTCTTGAACCAGTCACGTTCCTTCGCCAGTATGTTAAAAATTACAATCTTCAAAGGTATGTCCCTTAACACCTGGCTTGTGATATGCTAATTGGGATTTTCCAGGGTACATAATTGCCACAGATTCTTGTACAAGTCATTCTGAATTGAGAAAGCCAGTCGGATGACTAGCGAAACGTCTTCAAGAACTACATTCAAGTCCAGTTGTCTAATGAATACAACAGATATACCATGACCTGGATGAATGAGAACCTTCACAAGCATATATCTGTGAAGGTTCTCATTCATACAGGTCATGGTATATCTGTGGTAGTTCTCATTCATCCAGGTCATGGTATATCTGTGAAGGTTCTCATTCATCCAGGTCATAGTATATCTGTGGTAGTTCTCATTCATCCAGGTCATGGTATGTCTGTGAAGGTTCTCATTCATCCAGGCCATGGTATGTCTGTGAAGGTTCTCATTCATCCAGGTCATGGTATGTCTGTGAAGGTTCTTGTTCATCCAGGTCATGTATATCTGTGAAGGTTCTCATTCATCAGCATGCTAATCTGTGTGGTCTCATTCATCCAGGTATGCTATATATGTGATGGTTCTCATTCATCCAGGTCATGGTATATCTGTGATGGTTCTCATTCATCCAGGTCATGGTATATCTGTGAAGGTTCTCATACATCCAGGTCATGGTATATCTGTGAAGGTTCTCATTCATCCAGGTCATGGTATATCTGTGGGATTCAGTTAGACCAACTGGACTTGAAGTTTAGTCTTGAAGACGTCTCGCTAGTCATCCAACTGGAACTTTCAATTCATAATGAGTTGTACAAGTTTTACAGCAGCTGCAGAAATGTATGGACCAGCACAGAAGAACCTATATTTTGGGTCAGTACTCAACCATGATCTGAATCTTTAGGAAAAAGGACACACATTTGAAAAATGTAATGGCAAGATCTTCGACTTGGAAAAAGACTGATTCAAAAGGTATATCAAGGAAGCCATTTATGAAATCTCCCTGACATACCGATCCTCATAGAGCATATGAAGGGGTCATTCGGTCTGTGTATGGATTTACCCAGGGTAATCACGTGTGAATGGCCACCTTAAGTTTGTATAGACAAAATTATTTAAAAGATGAAAAAAGGCAAAACATTATTTTAAAAAAACATACAAAAAATGTGGAAAGAATGTGGATGTTCTTATATAAAATTACTGGAAGGTAGTAAGTAATTTCTCCTGTTTTTACTTACTTTGGCTGATAGTATTTTGAATTAACAAGTGTGCGCCTGTCAAGTCTCTGGTATACCCCCCCGCCCCCCTCCTTCTCCCCTTCTACTGGATCCAGCAGGTGCATTATGGGTTTCATTCATTTAAAATTGTTATTTGGAGTGTAACGCCCCTTAAAACTAAACAAACATATGTACTCTAAGAAATAATACTCCCATAACGTTATATATAAGGATATAAATCATCTTGATTTCCCCCCTTTTTTAAACATATTGGCCTCAGGTCTTATTTCTATATGGATATGGAACTATAATGCCCCTCTCACCCCCTCTTCTGTTGATAGTACCCAGGGTGAGGACTTAAACCGCTAGGTCCTTACCCCGGGTCTTACCTTAATGGTGTAAACAAAGACCCAAAGCCGGCTTCTGACACAACTTGTCCTATTAACAACTCTGTGCAGTAACCAATTTCACTGTATCTGTGGATGCTGCATCTGATATTAAAAACAAAGTCCACCCTTCATACAAGACCCGAAGACAGCAATACCTACTCACCCCACAAAAGTTTCTAAATGACGATATTCATTCTAGTGTTTGTTGTCCCCTTCTTTCAAGATTTAAACCTCCTCTAAAAGCTGTTTGAGCTCAGAGATGGCCCTGGTCAGCAGCAGTCAGTCATTTGCCTTCATGGCCATGATTGACTGGCTGCTACCAGGAAGTAGAAGGAGGACAACAGAAGACGGTGGAGTACACCGGAGTTAATATTTTTTTCGGGTTCTCTGGGTGTGGGGTCAGGATAGGAAGTATAGATTCTTGTACAGTGGGTTATACATGCCCTTTGGTTCATATAAAAAGTGCAGTTTTCTGCCAGATTAGAATCCAAACAATTCCCTGGTATAAAGTATATTTCCAAGATATCAAAGCACATGCAGCTATGTATGTTCACTGTGTACAAGGTTCTGCATTAGGAGTCTTGTGTTTTATTTATCGTCAAAGCAAGTAGATCAATGGGACCTCTAACAAAAGGAAACATTGTTGGCTTGGGTAGCTGTGATGCCAGGAAGTCTGCTGATAGGTGAATGAGCAGCTTCTGCCACTGTGATTGGTTTAAATATTACCTACTGATGTGGCTTTTTAAGTACAAGACACCTCTGTGTGCTACACCATAAGCAGGGTTCTAGCTATGTAACAGATGGATCAATACCCCCCTCCATGATAAAAATGTGTTATAGTTCATGCTAAGGAATATGAAAGTCTAGTAGTAATAAAGTTCAGGTGATTCCCTTTTAATAAGGACCCAAACTGCTATAAATGTCACCTTAGAAATGCTATTGGTTGCTCAAAATTGATGTTTGAAGGTTTCTTCTTACGCGCGATCGGCTGCATAAAGAGACTGGATTATGGGCTTGTGGTGGGCCCTGCACCGTCCGGGCCATGGCGGGGGCGGTAGTAGTTACACCACTGACTAAATCGGTCATTATTGGTTAACCACATGAAAGTTTGTTTGGACATGTTGGTAAATTTGGGTGATCATGCGGTCTTTATAAAACCGTCCATTCACCGATAACTGGTCAAATGGTCGATCGGATCAATATGTTGCTTTGTACACACCTAGCATTACATCAACAACACAAAATAGTGTCCCGTGTGTTACCAGACCTTAGTTTCTGAAGAGTACAGAGTACAATAGGAAGCTGTAGTGGATAGAGTACAGAGTACAGTAGGAAAGGTTTAATGGCTAGAGTACAGAGTACAATAGGAAAGGTTTAATGGCTAGAGTACAGAGTACAGTGGAAAGGTTATGGCTAGTACAGAGTACAGTAGGAAAGGTTTTATGGCTAGAGAGTACAGAGTACAGTAGGAAGGTTTAATGGCTAGAGTACAGAGTACAGTACGTAGGAAAGGTTTTAATGGCTAGAGTACAGAGTACAGTAGGAGGTTTAATGGTAGGTACAGAGTACAGAGTACAGTAGGAAAGGTTTAAGGCTAGAGTACAGAGTACACGTAGGAAAGGTTTAATGGCTAGAGTACAGAGTACAGAGTACAGAGTACAGTAGGAAAGGTTTAATGGCTAGAGTACAGAGTACAGTAGAGAAAGGTTTAATGGCTAGAGTACAGAGTACAGAGTACAGAGTACAGTAGGAAAGGTTTAATGGCTAGAGTACAGAGTACAGAGTACAGTGAGGAAAGGTTTAATGGCTAGAGTACAGAGTACAGTAGGAAAGGTTTAATGGCTAGAGTACAGAGTACAATAGGAAAGGTTTAATGGCTAGAGTACAGAGTACAGTAGGAAAGGTTTAATGGCTAGAGTACAGAGTACAGAGTACAGTAGGAAAGGTTTAATGGCTAGAGTACAGAGTACAGTAGGAAAGGTTTAATGGCTAGAGTACAGAGTACAGTAGGAAAGGTTAATGGCTAGAGTACAGAGTACAGAGTACAGTAGGAAAGGTTTAATGGCTAGAGTACAGAGTAAAGAGTACAGTAGGAAAGGTTTAATGGCTAGAGTACAGAGTACAGAGTACAGAGTCAGTAGGAAAGGTTTAATGGCTAGAGTACAGAGTACAGTAGGAAAGGTACAGAGTACAGTAGGAAAGGTACAGAGTACAGAAGGAAAGGTACAGAGTACAGTAGGAAAGGTTTAAGGTCTAGAGTACAGAGTACAGTAGGAAAGGTTTAAGGCTAGAGTAGAGTACAGAAGGAAAGGTTTAATGGCTAGAGTACAGAGTACAGTAGGAAAGGTACAGAGTACAGTAGGAAAGGTACAGAGTACAGTAGGAAAGGTACAGAGTACAGTAAGGAAAGGTTTAATGGCTAGAGTACAGAGTACAGAGTACAGTAGGAAAGGTTTAATGGCTAGAGTACAGAGTACAGAATACAGTAGGAAAGGTTTAATGGCTAGAGTACAGTAAAGGAAAGGTTTAATGGCTAGAGTACAGAGTACAGAGTACAGTAGGAAAGGTTTAATGGTAGAGTACAGAGTACAGAATACAGTAGGAAAGGTTTAATGGCTAGAGTACAGAGTACAGTAGGAAAGGTTTAATGGCTAGAGATACAGAGTACAGTAGGAAAGGTACAGAGTACAGTAGGAAAGGTACAGAGTACAGTAGGAAAGGTACAGAGTACAGTAGGAAAGGTACAGAGTACAGAAGGAAAGGTACAGAGTACAGTAGGAAAGGTTTAATGGCTAGAGTACAGAGTACAGAGTACAGTAGGAAAGGTTTAATGGCTAGAGTACAGAATACAGAGTCAGTAGGAAAGGTTTAATGGCTAGAGTACAGAGTACAGAGTACAGTAGGAAAGGTTTAATGGCTAGAGTACAGAGTACAGAGTACAGTAGGAAAGGTTAATGGCTAGAGTACAGAGTACAGAAGGAAAGGTTAATGGATAGAGTACAGAGTACATAGAGGAAAGGTTTAAGGTAGAGTACAGGTACAGTAGGAAAGGTTTTTAATGGCTAGAGTACAGAGTACAGTAGGAAGGTTCAAGGCTAGAGCTACGAGTACAGAAGGAAAGGTCTACAGGAGTACACAGTAGGAAAGGTACAGGTACAGAAGGAAAGGTACAGAGTACAGTAGGAAAGGTACAGAGTACAGAAGGAAAGGTACAGAGTACAGAAGGAAAGGTACAGAGTACAGTAGGAAAGGTACAGTACAGAAGGAAAGGTACAGAGTACAGTAGGAAAGGTACAGAGTACAGAAGGAAAGGTACAGAGTACAGTAGGAAAGGTACAGAGTACAGTAGGAAAGGTTTAATGGCTAGAGTACAGAATACAGTAGGAAAGGTTTAATGGCTAAAGAATCATTAATAATATTGTTTGATTTGTTGAAACCCCCAAGTGTTTTTGTTCTTGTGTTTTACATAATGAATAGTATATTGTAAAACATAAGGATATCAGAAGTCACCTAGGAGTTCCATAACCATATAAAGGTACAATATAAAGCTCCAGGCTGAGTTATACAGGTCATAGAATGTTGAGGTTACTTCTAATATCCTTAGATGTTAAAGTATCGGGTATATTAATTTGTACAATACACATGTTTCAGGGAAAACTTGGGAAACTAATTCTGATTATATATAAGCTAAGTTTATAAGGATATTTTTTACAGGATATTCAGAACTCACCATATGAGATGTAGATATTGCGTTATCGTAGATTTACTATCGTTAATTTACGATAACGGTTGTAAATTAATGATCGCTAAACCGATCAGAAGTTAATGATCGTTAAACCAATCGTTAAAGGCACAGTATACCACGCCTTTATGAATATGGCCCAAAGCTCTATAAGGTATTATATTACACTGCTTTCCCCTACATTAACTCCATTTACTATATATATTCCTGGAATCTTACATAGCGATGTACGTGTAACTATGACAAAAACAAAATAGCGAATTTTGGAGAAAGCAAGTAGTCATTTTCAGCATTCTACATATTACATTCCTTGGCTCATACTTGGCAAACATGACTAATTAACCCTGTGCTCACTGCGGGAAAATGCTGCCTTGCAAGACTTAAATAAGCCATGAGAGAAAGGAATGGGGAGAGAATGTGATTTCTTGTGATTGAGAGGATAAAGTTTCTTCCCTTTTCTTACTCATGGACTGAGAAAAGTTCTTTGTATTGAAGTATGCTACATGGGTTATTTAATCCATACCCAACATCAATAGTGCTGCTAAGCTTCAATACTTGTGTAATTCACCAGTCAGAGGAACAGAACTTACCCAACGGCTCAACTATGGGGAATGTCAACATTAAAGCAGTTTCTATCTCTGACTAGCAGGGGAGGACTGGCCCAGTAGGCTGAGGGGCAAATGTCCCCTGGGCTGGTCTCCTATGAAAAATGTGGGCTGCCACAGAAGCTATTAGTAAGTTACATGCTTGAAAGGCTTAGTGACACCTCTAGCTCTAACATGCAAGGAACAGGAAACTCCTTCTTCAGATTGTTTACCAGTCAGCCTTCAAGTTCATTAGCATTGTTAGTCGACGCTCCAGTTGATTAGCCAGTGTTGTCAGACCCTGAGATCATTAGCCAGTGTGGCCAGTCTTTCAGATTGTTAGCCAGTATTGTCATCCCTCCAGTTCATTAGCAGTAGTGTCAGCCCTCCAGTTCATTATCAGTGGTGTCAGCCCTTCAGTTTATTGGCCAGTGTGGCCAGTCTTTCAGATTGTTAGCCAGTATTGTCATCCCTCCAGTTCATTAGCAGTAGTGTCAGCCCTCCAGTTCATTATCAGTGGTGTCAGCCCTTCAGTTTATTGGCCAGTGTTGTCAGCCCCCGAGATCATTAGCCAGTGTTGTCAGCCCTTCAGATTGTTAGCCAGTATTGTCATCCCTCCAGTTCATTAGCAGCGGTGTCAGCCCTCCAGTTTACTAGCCAGTGTTAGTCAGCCCTACAGTTCATTAGGAACAAAGGAAACTTTGGGTAAATATAACTTGACTTAGAAAGTGTACCCAGGGGTGAGGACTTAGTGATTCAGGATCTCACCCCAGGTACTTGTGAGGAGGAGGGTGAAGATTTTAGGACTATAATTGTCCTTTAACAATCTAAAATGGGAATAGTGGTCTTAATAATGGGCATAACTTAAATTAAGTATGTGTGACCTTAGAAAAGTTAGTGTGATCAAAAATATTGTGATCTACTGTGAAAGGGTCCCTTGGTTGTATTTGCCCCCCAGGCCAAAAGGTCCCAATCCTCCCATGCTGACTAGTGGAGGAGCCATCCATGTCTTGGGGACCTTATTATTCACTGACAGCGAATGTATTTTCTGTAACGCCTGCAGCCCTGGGCTTTTATATAGACACAGACCTCCTCAGCAACTTCTAATATCCTTATAATTTACAGTAGAGGATACATGGGCCATATTTATAAACCTGCGGTATCGCTTTTTACCACCGAATGTTCGGTAATTAATGAATTAATTAATTACCGAACGTTCAGATCGTTAAAGGCACGGCCTTTACAAATATGGCCCATTATCTCGTATAATACATGAGTGGTACCCAGAGTTCCCTGTATAACTCACCCTGTGTCCTTGTATAATATTCGTATTTTGCACAAGTGGGTAAATCCCAAAAGCGTGATTTTAATAGACGGCATTAAAATCATTCGCTAAATGTATCCCAAACGCGATATTGAATCGCGAGCGCCAGATGCCCGGGTTGTCTTTACCTGCACTTCTGGCACTAAAATGGAGTTAAAGTCGCGGGGAGCGAACCGGTTACTGCAACTTTAACTCCATATAATTACCCAGAGCTGCTGGGTAAATCGCCCCGATTATCCCTTATAATAGATAAGTGGTACTCAGAGTTTCCCTGTATAACTTAGCCTGTGTCCTTGTACCTTTATATGGACACAGAACCTGTCTGTGACTTCTAATATCTTTATAATTTACAGTATGGAATACATTATCCCTTATAATACGAGTGGTACACAGAGTTTCCTGTATAACTCAGCTTGTGTCCTTGTACCTTTATATGGACACAGAACTTCTCAGTGACCAAGGCATGCTGGGAGTTGTAGTTTCCAAACTGGAAGCATTACTGTCATAGGCCAACTAACCAAACCAGTCTACTATAGCCCAGTCAATTCCCTGATAGCAGTATGGCAACTTCACACCATCTCTATCCTGCCTGTATCCAAATTTTTATCTCTGTGTCACATAGCAGTATGGCAGCTCCACGCCATCTCTATCCTGCCGATATACATATCCCCATCTCTGTGTCACATAGCAGTATGGCAGCTCCACACCATCTTTATCCTGCCTATATACATATCTCCACCTCTGTGTCACATAGCAGTATGGCAGCTCCACACCATCTCTATCCTGCCTATATACATATCTCCATCTCTGTGTCACATAGCAGTATAGCAGCTCTACACCATCTCTATCCTGCCTATATACATATCTCCATCTCTGTGTCACATAGCAGCATGGCAGCTCCACACCATCTCTATCCTGCCTATATCCAAATTTCTATCTCTGTGTCACATTGCAGCTCCACACTGAGATGGAGATATGGATATAAGCAGGAAAGAGATGGTGTCACATTGCGGCATGGCAGCTCCACACCATCTCTATTATCAGGATATAGACAGGATAGAGACGGTGTGGAGCTGCAATCTGACAGCGATAGAAATATGGATATAGGCAGGACAGAGTGTGGAGCTGCCATGCTGTATGGCAATAGTGGCAGCCTTTTTCCAGACAGTGCACAAATGGGTAGGTGTAAGGATTTGAGCATGGAGAATGGGGATCAATAGTCAATTCAAATGAAATACGTTTTAAGCAACACTGATGCAGAATATAATATGGGGTCTAATATGGGATCCAGTCTGTGTGGGCTTGGCTTAAAGGTATGTTATACTTACCAATCTGTGCCCTGTGGGCATGAGGTTATCTTAATTGTGTGTACTGGACATGGGTACATTTTATATTTACCAGTCTGTGTGTGCGTCAGGGAGGTGGAGCATGTCTAGTTGATATATAATATTGCAGGCAACAATGTAAAATGGGAATAATGGTCTTTAAAATTGGTGTAACCTTAACAAAGTGGGCGTGGTGTTAACAAAGTGGGCGTGGTGTTAACAAAGTGGGCGTGGTGTTAACAAAGTGGGCGTGAAAAAAAATCCACATTCACCTCTTCTTTCCCCACGTGTCCTTCTTTTGTGTTTTAAAATGTTGGGAGGCTTTTAAAAGAACGTATCATTAAATATCTGGTACAAATCCATGTAATAAACTGGTAAATATAGCAGTTGGGGTTGCGGGCAGATAACTGACAAGTCAGTAGTTTTTTGGTTAATGGGCGAGCATGCACTTTAACTTGCTAAAAGATCCAGTTATACACTATAGAGCATTGTGGACACACAGCAGATCTTGCCTATACTGTATTCTTGCTACGGTGCAAATCTCTAGTATCACATTGCATAAAATTAACTTTTTACATTGCTTCTTTTATTTGCACTTATGCCAATATTCTCACTGACCCTATAACAGAAAAGTCCCATGTTTCCAAAGAAGTAAAAACAACAAAAAAAGACATGGCTGTTAAATAACTTTGGTTAATGAGCCAGAATAAATATTGTACTAAGTCTGTTCCAGCTAATATCAAACCAGTGACTTGTACTGACATTTATATGCAAATGTCATTCTTAAGGGCATCTATATACTGGGAAAAAAAAATAAAAATTGGCCTTTACTGGAAACTACAATTCTTCCCAACTATCACTGTACCATTAATTTGTTAATCTGCTCTATTTCTTTCCTATCAGAACCATCTTACATTTCAGATGTCTATCAAGTGCTTAATTATAATAAACTCTTCTGCTGTGTGAAGTTTTGCTAAAAATGGAATAGTGACAGTAGGTATTTGTGATGGGAAATTCCCTCGACCAAGGCTGCCTCATAGTGATTACTGAGCATGCTTGCCCTTATAGAATGTCAGGTCAGATGGAAGGAGGAGTTGGTTAAAAGAGGGAGGGGGGATACTGAGCCTGAACAAGCACTGGATTGAAGGCATGCAGCAACACACACACCTCAAAGTAAGGGCTACTTACTGTACATGTGGTAATATAAAGATTAAGATTAAGATGAAAAAGTAATTTTTTCGTTACAGTGTAACCCTCAAACAGACATATGCTCTCAGCTCTTGACTGACAGTAATCTTACGTCTGTCTTGGGCCTTTACTTCAGCCAAGAAGCACATTTTGTAAGGCATTGTGTTTTATTTTATAATTTAGAAAGGAGCTAAGCATTTCACAGTCCATTCCTAGTAGGGCATATCCCAAAGAGCTTACAATCTAAGTACCCGAACACACGTTTGAAGGAGTAATTAAGGACACAGCAAACAGATCCACCTTTTGTACAAACAGCATTTTGCAGTGATCCATAACAAACTCTCATCCCCCTGAACGCACCACAATGTAGGGGGAATGAACTCAACACCCACAATTTATTAAGAAAAATAAAATAAACTATGTTAAATAAAAAAAAATTGTGAAAAATAATTTGAAAGTTTAATGTCCCCTAAGTTTATATATAATTTCCCCACTGATCATTGTAGATGCGCACACAATCCCCCAGCCTGAGATATTGCTCACACCGGACAGGGCATCCGACTTAACAAGATAAAAAAACATCCTATAAATATTAGACACTGTCATTAATTACATTTTCTTATTATGAAGATTTTCTGGTCCAGGGTAGAGCTTCCCCTTTGACCTTGGCTAATTCCAATCCTCATGGCTGTAACCGTCCCAACCATATTTTCGTGGTTCAGGCCACATATATCCAGCAGATATCAAAAGACGTGGGACATAAAGAATAAACTGTATAGAAACAACCAATCATTACGGCTTTTGGTCTGTGCCGCACAGTAAAATAAATAGCAAAACGTTTTAACAGGCACATTCCCAGGAAACACCCTCCCAGTAGGTAAATATTGGCCAAAGGTTAATATCAGCTCCGCTGTGCAAAACATTCAGACATTCAGGCTATAAAAACGTGGAAGGTTGGCCTGACGGTCACACGATGGACGGTCCATCATGGAGTAAGCAGGAAGGCCTGGCTTTGTGTGCATGTTGATCTGTGATCTGATCAATGGACAATGTCCTAGTTAGGATTGGGCGCTCAGCTTAAAGGGCATGTCCACCCATCAGACTAAAATGTATACTTACCTTCTTCACCCACCCACCCCAACCCCACGATGCTTAAACAGCTGTAGGATGTTTTTTTAAGGCAGGTCTTCACTTAAATATTTGCTGCCCACTTCTTTTTTCTTCCTGTTTTTCTGGGTAGCAGCAGTCGGTCATGTCCAATTATTGACGACTGCTCCCCAAAATGCATCCTCTGAGCATGAGTTAGCAAAGAGCTTGTACAGCTTTAAGACTTCTTTGCAGCCTTGACATGACCCTCCACGTCTCCTCCACCACTCATGACACAAAGCGTGTGACATCACAGCAAGTATCACTATCTTATTGCCCTGCTCGTGCTACCCTTCTGCTAATTACCCCATGCCAGGCTGGCATTGTCTCTCAGGCTTATAATGAACTAATCTTAGAAGAAAAACACACAGTCTTGTTTGTCACATGTGCAAGTTACACAAATTCCTCCCAGGAACCTGCCACGCCCTGAATACCCGTAATACCTCCTCATGCACATTACATTACATTTTCTACCTGCAACACTGAGAATCTAATGTTAGTTATTCAGTACCAAGTAAAATGGAGATTTTAAAGGAGAACTTTAGTGAGTGTGATTTTGTTTCAAAAACAGTTAAAATGAAAAGTACCTTGGGCAGGGAGGTAGAGTTGGTACTTTCTAGCTCCCAATAACATTTCTATTAGGAGGGGCAGCATGAAGAAAACTGCTTCTGCCAGGCTTCTTGGGTGCTTCAGCTCTATCTTTAATACAGGAAAGTCCAGGACACTAACCTGGCAGGTGAAAACTGTATATGCTGCAGATCCTCAAAAAAACAATATTGGGAGGTGCGAATAATCAATCCTATCTCCTTGACCCAGGTACTTTTCATTTTCAAAATTAAATGTTTACGGTACAGTTGTCCTTTAATATTTTTATGTGATAGAGAGATTTTTACTTTATTGTGGTTTATTCTGGTCCTTGGTACGTGTGAAAGTTCAACACCATTAACAATTCAGGAATTTCCTTAAGGGATTTATTGGAGCTGCTGCTGGTTAAACCTTCACCAAATAAATGTAGGCGAAAGGAGGAAACAATTAAAATCAAATGAACCGTGTCAGCCAGGAGGGGAGGGGGACGCTAGAGAGCCTATTGAGCACGTGCAACTATGTTAAAAGTGTCTGGGAAATGCACTAGAAAGAGGGCTGCAGAACTAAGGAATATAGATTGTGCATATTTCTATCTCTAGCCTGGACTTTAGGTTTCTTATGTGGTGCCAGTAACCAGATGATTAGCTTCTATGTACAACAATCACCAACCAAGGAATATACACACAGTTTAGTTACTGCATAGGGCCCTTAGACGTATGGGGGATCACAGCCACCCTTTGTCAGATAACAAATAAATGAGCAACACACATTAAATACAACCCATAGGGCCCCCCTACCCTAGGCTCCACCTCCAATAGAAAAATCCTCCTCCACTAGGAAAGTCCAAACTGAAGCGTCCCTGCGGAATTAAGGAAAATCCAGAAACCTGCAAAAGTTAATACATTGTATATAGAACATATAGAAGTAGTTAGGAGTTTCCACTTTCTTATCTGGTTGTATGTTTAATTAATGTATAACCATTAACTTTGGAATCAATTTATATTGGGACCAATATGGGATGTGGTACTTCCATACTTCTAGGTGACATCAGTTCTCCAGCCATATTGGGGTTTTTGAGAATAGATTATTTTTACATTTCCTCTGGGCTTTGAAAGCTCCTGTTTACTATCCAATGATGAGAAGCAGTTGAATCCACTGTTGGTGTCTTTAACTTGTAATTATAAAAAAAATCCTTATATGGGAGCAAAATAGTGAATTGGGGGCTTTGGCTAAAGAGCAGTTAGATGGTGGCCTGTCCACTATACCATGGAACCATAGCAATGATGACATCTGGTGGTGCTTTTGTTTCCTAGTTAGAAATAGATGCATGATTGACCAAATGATGGACTCTAAAGGTGCAATAAAATATGAAGTGAAGGAATCCACAAGGTTCATTATTTATGAGAGAAACAAGAAAAATAAGTTCTCATATGTTTAATATCTCATGGAGAGATGTGATAAAACTCATCAACGTCTAGAATCTTAACTGAACAAAGAACGTTTACAACTCAGAGGAAACAGAATGTTTGGGTGATAAAGTACGGTCTGTTGTATTTCTTCTTATAAACAATGTATTAGCCCCAATCCAGATATACAGTATATGTGGCAAATTGTGGTTCAGTTACTTCATTTTGATGATGTAAAAATATTCTCTATTGTTCATTTTATACGTTGACTTTCAGCTCTCAGCTCCTGTTTTCTTGATACCTCTGTTGCCAGGGGTTATAATACAGTTCACAACAATATTTAATATATTGCAGGATTAAAGAAGAATTATAGTGTAAAATACACCCCCCCCCCCCCCCCGTTTGGATGAGCCCGGGGTCCTCACAGCTGGGAACAGAGAATATTCCCAGAAATTATAACTAACACACACACGGATCTCCATACTGGGGGTTATCTGATACAATACAGTATAAGCACAGTTTTACTATTTCTGACCTGCGTTCCATGTAGGTACGATCCATAGTTTACCAGAGAGGTGTGGAGACTGCTCAATAACCTTTGCTGTAATCTTAATATATTCTTCCTTTTATTTCAGTTACATGGAAGTTTGTCAGGGGGTAATGGGAGCTGTAGTTCTGGTTCTTTTATAAAGAAGTCCATTTGTCCATATTAAAGATTACCTTTGGGCCGTTAGCTGATGGTTTCTCTGCGGTAGACCATTGAAGGCAGGTAGCGAAGTGGACAAAAGCAACACTGAAATTGAAAAAAAAGACGGCTAATAACAGAAAGGCTCGTTAATAGACTATACTGATAACGACCTTTATAAATACGGCCCTTGGTAAATTGCATTTGGGGCAAACCCAGGCTGTTTAGGTCCTCACCCTTGGTACTGTTAGGGGAGGGGGTCATCAGGGGAGCTTAATTTTCCCTTTAAAAAATAGTTCCATGTTCCCCTTATAGATATTAGGGTTTCTACGTAAAAAAAATAAAAGGCAAAGAAATGTCCCATCCCTTAAACTTTAGCCAGGGTGATGACTTAAAACACTATCATCCCCCCTAGGGGTTCACTCCATTATATTCTGGTCTGGCTTTGTCTTCTTCACAAGCCAGACATTGCAACCAATGGGAGGACACAAAGTAGTGGGTCTTCCCGTTGACAGAGCATCAATCAAATCAGAAGTCACAGGAAGGGGACAGGTCTTCAGAGGAACATTGTGGGTACCTAGAAGGTAAGTTTTCAAAGTTTCAGCTGTTCCACCATGGGTGAGGACCTAGAGTTTTAGGCCATCACACTGGGTAAATCTTAGGGAAGGAGGGTTCCTTTAGGCTGTAGTTCCTCATTAATTGATTATGCTCACAACTGATACTGAACACAACACACTAACATGATAATTCAATAAAAGTTCTTACCGTTAAAAATGGTGCTAATTTTTCCCCAACCAATCAGATGTTAACTTTCAAATGTTAAATAATATCTGATTGGCTTGGGCAAAATTAGCACCATTTTAAACAATAAGAACTTTAAATGAATCTCCCTGTAAATCTTAAAGCAGAAGTTCAGCTGATTCCACATGTAACAAGGACCTCACTGCAATATATATTTTTTACTATATGAGTAAATGACAGCTACAGTAATACATACAGTAACAGACAGATCTGTCTACCCATCCTTTCATTAAAGTCAGAGATGGAAAGAGAGTCAGTGACTCTGACTGGGGGAGGAGCCAGAAAACAGTTAGTTACTGCAGTAAAATAGGGTCCCTTTAAAACCATCATGGATGCTCCACCTCTTCACATTTAGTCACAATAGTCCTTTGGTGCTGGTGATATAATTCACACTGATTGTATATCACCAGCTGCAGAGGATTGTCCCCCCTTACACAATGCTACCACGGGCTTTTAAACAGTTTGGAGCGTGCTGCAATATCATATAATTTATATATGTTTGGGAAGTAGAAGTGAGTACTCCTACCTCCGGATCACAGGACAATGTGTCAAACTTGCAATTGTTCACTCTGAGGCTCCTGACTGGGAGACCGACCAGGTGCACAGGATAAATAGGGTCAATTTAACACCTGTCTCTCAATATCCTTCCTGTCTTCAAAGTCATGTCTAATATTCTAATTTATGGGTTAACACTGAAAATCAGGTTTTTGACAGAATTTATGACCACAAACATCCCTCCACCACCATATAACCGTCACCAAAGAAAACCCAAATCTTTCCTTTAACCGTCCCTTATCTCTATTCCTTCCACAAAGAATCATTTTTGGAGAGACGTTTAGATATTTAGTGCCATCTCCCTAGTACCAACCCAGGAAATAACGCGAGTCAGATCCATAAAGCAGAGAGAGTAAATATAATAATTCACATTTACACATTTATCCTCTTGGGCTGGGAATATTATAGTTATTCTCTAGTCAAGCTAAATTGTACCAAACTTCCCCTTTATACTGTTTTTTTCCCCTTCCTCTGGATCAACCATTAGGCAGGGAATGTGGGTATTGGTGAGTAGCAAAATATATACATAATACAGGTACACTAACAACACATACACCTAATACAGGTACACTAACAACACATACACCTAATACAGGTACACTAACAACACATACACCTAATACAGGTACACTAACAACACATACACCTAATACAGGTCACTAACAACACATACACCTAATACAGGTACACTAACAACACATTACACTACTACAGTACACTAACAACATACACCTAATACAGGTACACTAACAACACATACATAATTACAGGTACACTAACAACACATACACCTAATACAGGTACATAACAAACACATACACCTAATACAGGTACACTAACAACACATACACCTAATACGGTCCTACTAACAACACATACACCTAACACAGGTACACCTAACAACACATACACCTAATACAGGTACACTAACAACACATACACCTAATACAGGTACACTAACAACACATACACCTAACACAGGTACAATAACAACACATACACCTAATACAGGTACACTAACAACACATACACCTAATACAGGTACACTAACAACACATACACCTAATACAGGTACACTAACAACACATACACCTAATACAGGTACACAAACAACCATAACACCTAACACAGGTACACTAACAACACATACACCTAACACAGGTATACTAACAACACATACACCTTACACATGTACACTAACAACACCATACACCTAACACAGGTACACTAACACATACACCTAATACAGGTACACTAAAAAAAACAAACCACTACACCTTATACAGGTACACTAACAACACATACACCTAACACAGGTACAATAACAACACATACACCTAACACAGGTACCCTAACAACACATACACCTAACACAGGTACCCTAACAACACATACACCTAACAAGGTACACAAACACCACATACACCTAACACAGGTACACTAACACCACATACACCTAACACAGGTACACTAACACCACTACACAACAAGGTACACTCCACATACACCTAACACAGGTACACTAACAACACATACACCTAACACAGGTACACAAAAACACATACACCTAACACAGGTACACTAACAAACACATACACCTAACACAGGTACACTAACAACACATACACCTAACACAGGTACACTACACACCACTACACCTAACCACAGGTACACTAACACCACATACACCTAACACAGGTACACAACAACAAATACACCTAACACAGGTACACTAACACCACATACACCTAACACAGGTACACTAACACACACATACACCTAATACAGGTACACTAACAACACATACACCTAATACAGGTACACTAACAACACACACCTAATAAGTACATAACCACACATACACCTAACACAGGTACACTAACAACACATACACCTAATACATGTGTTGTTCACTAACAACAAATACAACTAATACAGGACACTAACAACACATACACCTAATACAGGTACACTAACAACACATACACCTAACACAGGTACACTAACAACACATACACCTAATACAGGTACACTAACAACACATACACCTAACACAGGTACACTAACAACACATACACCTAATACAGGTACACTAACAACACATACACCTAATACAGGTACACTAACAACACATACACCTAAAACACATACACAACAAAACACTACAACCTAAAACAGTATACAAAAACACATACACCTACACATGTACACACAACAACACATAACCTACACAGGTAACTAACACACACATACACCTAACACAGGTACACTAACAACACACATACACCTAACACAGTACACTAAAACACATACCACCTAAACACAGGTACACTAACAACACATACACCTAACACAGGTACCATAACAACACATACACTAAAACAGGAACACAACATACAACCTAACACAGGTACACTAACACCACATACACCTAACACAGGTACACTAACAACACATACACCTAACACAGGTACACTAACACCACATACACCTAACCAGGTACATAACATAACACCACATACACCTAACACAGGTACACTAACACCACATACACCTAACACAGGTACACTAACCACATACACCTACACAGGTACAACACAACAACTACACTACACCTAATACAGGTACACTAACAAAAAATACACTAACACAGGTACACTAACAACACATACACCTAACACAGGTACACTAACAACACATACACCTAACACAGGTACACTAACAACACATACACCTAACAAAGGTACACTAACACCACCAATACACCTAACACAGGTACACTAACACCACATACACCTAACACAGGTACACTAACACCACATACACTAACACATAACAAAACACCTTAACTAACACAGGTACACTAACAACCATACAACCTAACACAGGTACACATAACAACACATACACCTAACACAGGTCACTAACAACCAACATACACCTAACACAGGTACACTAACACCACATACACCCCTAACACAGGTACACTACACCACATACACCAACACAGGTACACAACAAACCACATACACCTAACACAGGTACACTAAACGGCAACCTACAACCTAACAACACGTACACTAACAAACACATTCACCTACACAGGTACACTAACAACACTACACCTAACACAGGTACAACTAACCAACACATACACCTAACACAGGTACACTACCAACACATACACCTAACAAGGTACACTAACAACACATACACCTACACAGGGCACTAACAAACATACACCTAACACAGGTACACTTACAACACATACACAACACAGGTACACTAACAACACAAACACCAAACAGGTACACTAACAACACATACACCTAACACAGGTACACTAACAAACACATACACCTAACCACAGGTACACTAACACCACATACACCTAACACAGGTACACTAACAACACATACACCTAACACAGGTACACTAACAACACATACGACCTAACACAGGTACACTAACAACACATACACCTAACACAGGTACACAACAACACATACACATAACCACAGGTACACTAACAACACAAACACCTAATACAGTACACTAACAACACATACACCTAATACAGGCACAGGTACACTAACAACACAATAAAACTCTTACAGGTACATAACAAACACATACACCTCATACAGGTACACTAACAACACATACACTAATACAGGTACATAACAACACACTAACAGTAACTAACAACACTACACCTAACACAGTACACTAAAACACATACACCTAACACAGGTACACTAACAACACATAAACCTCTACAGGTACACTAAAACACATACAACAATACAGGTACACTAAGAACACATACACCTAACCAGGTACACTAAGAAACACATACACTAACCACAGGTACACTAAGAACACATCACCTAACACAGGTACACTAAGAACACTACACCTAACACAGGTACACTAAGAACACATACACCTAACCACAGGTAACACAAGAACATACACCTAACACAGGTACACAAAAACACATCACCTAACACAGTACCAACTAACAAACATACACCTAACACAGGTACACTAACAACAATACACCTAACAGGTACACTACAACCAACATTAACACAGGTACATTAATAAAACACACACAAATCAGGTACACTAAACTAAATACACTAACCGATACACTAACAAAACAACACCTTAGGCTGTTTGGCAAACCCAAAATAGAAACATTTCATAGCTCACTCACTTTAAAGGAGAGGTTAAAGGTATTTTACTCTAAAAATAAATAATAAAAATAGATACAGCAAGATCCCACTGCTCCAACACTTTTTCAGATTTTAAATCTGAGCTGAGATTTGAGAAATCATCATTTGAAATCACAGCATTAACCGTAAAGACCTGTCACTCCAGCATCAGAAATTGTAAATGTGACCCATGCCTGGCCTCTTACTAGGATCTTTGCCTGCCTGCCAGCACACTTAAAAGGCATATCCATCCCTCTAGCAAACTTTGAGGTATAATAGTATTCCCCCTCCAGCCAAAACCGCCATAAAATATTTTAAGAAAGTCCCCTGATCATTACTTACCTAACCTCTTTCCCCCGCCGCAGTGTCCAGCCTCTGCTTGCATGGCTCTGCTTGCATGGAACAGAATGCTGGGGGAGAGAGGGAAGGTAAGTAGAGATTGGGGGACTTTCTTGAAATTCTTTTGTAGAGGTTGGCGCTGGGGAAGGAACACTATTATGTTCACTAATGTTTCAGGTACACTAAACACATACACCTAATACAGGTACACTAACAACACATACACCTAACAGGTACACTAACAACACATAACACTAACAACAGGTAACACTAACAACACATAGACCTAACACAGGTACACTAACAACACATAGACCTAACAGGTACACTAACAACCTACAAACACAGGTACACTAACAACACATACACCTAACACAGGTACACTAACAAAACAAACACTAATACAGGTACACAACAAAACACATACACCTAATACAGGCACAGGTACACTAACAACACATAAACCTCTTACAGGTACATTACAACACATACACCTCATACAGGCACTACAAACATACACTAATACAGGAACAACAACACATACACTAATAACGGTACACTAACAACACATACACCTAACACAGGTACCAACACACATACACCTAACACAGGTACACTAACAACACATAAACCTCATAAGGTACACTAATAACACATACAACTAATACAGGTACACATAGAACACATACCACATAACACAGTAACACTAAGAACACATAACCTAACACAGGTACAAAGAATACAACAAAGGTACACTAAGAACATACACCTAACACAGGGACACTAAGAACACATACACCTAACACAGGTACATAAGAAACACATACACCTAACAAGGTACACTAAACACACTAAAAATACCTAACACAGATACACTAACAAAAACATACACCTTAGGCTGTTTGGCAAACCAAAATAGAAAACATTTCATAGCTCACTCACTTTAAGGAGAGGTTAAAGGTATCTTAACTCAAAATAAATAAATAAAAATAGATACAAGCAAGATCCCACTGTCCAACACTTTTCAGATTTTAAATCTGAGCTGTAGATTTTGAGAAATCATCATTTGAAATCACAGCATTAACAGGTAAAGACCTGTCACTCCAGCATCAGAATTGTAATATGTGACCCATGCTGGCCCTCTTACTAGGAATCTTTGCCTGCTGCCAGCACTTAAAAGGCATATCCATCCCTCTAGCAACTTTTGAGGTAAATAGTACCCCTTCCCCCAGCCAAAACGCCATTAAAATTTTTTAAGAAGTCCCTGATTATTACTTACCTAACCTCTTTCCCCCGCCGCAGTGTCCCAGCCCTCTGCTTGCATGGCCCTCTGCTTGCATGGAACAGAATGCTGGGGGAGAGAGGGAAGGTAAGTAGAGATGGGGGACTTTCTTGAAATTCTTTTGTAGAGGTTGGCGCTGGAGGAAGGAACACTATTATGTTCACTAATGTTCAGGTACACTAACAACACATACACCTAATACAGGTACACTAACAACACATACACCTAACACAGTACACTAACACACATACACCTAAACAGGTACACTAACACCATACACCACAACAGGTACACTAACAACACATACACCTAACACAGGTACACTAACAACACATACACCTAATACAGGTACACTAACAACACATACACCTAACACAGGTACACTAACAACACAAACACCTAATACAGGTACACTAACAACACATACACCTAATACAGTCACAGGTTACACTAACAAACATAAACCTTTACAGGTACATTAACAACAATACCCCTCATACAGGTACACTAACAACACATACACTTAATACAGGTACACTAACAACAAATACACCTAATAAAGGGAACACTAACAACACATTACACCAACACAGGTACACTAACAACACATACACCTAACACAGGTACACTAACAACACATAAACCTCATACAGGTACACTAATAACACATACAACTAATACAGGTACACTAAGAACACATACACCTAACACAGGTACACTAAGAACACATACACCTAACACAGGTACACTAAGAACACATATACCTAACACAGGTACACTAAGAACACATACACCTAACACAGGTACACTAAGAACACATACACCTAACACAGGTACACTAAGAACACATACACCTAACACAGGTACACAAACAACACATGCACCTAACACAGGTACACTAACAACACATACACCTAACACAGGTACACTAACAACACATACACCTAACACAGGTACACTAACAACACACACTTAACACAGGTACATTAATAAAACACACACATAATACAGGTACACTAAACTAAATACACCTAACACAGATACACTAACAAAACATACACCTTAGGCTGTTTGGCAAACCCAAAATAGAAACATTTCATAGCTCACTCACTTTAAAGGAGAGGTTAAAGGTATCTTTACTCTAAAAATAAATAAATAAAAATAGATACAGCAAGATCCCACTGCTCCAACACTTTTTCAGATTTTAAATCTGAGCTGTAGATTTTGAGAAATCATCATTTGAAATCACAGCATTAACAGGTAAAGACCTGTCACTCCAGCATCAGAAATTGTAATATGTGACCCATGCCTGGCCTCTTACTAGGATCTTTGCCTGCCTGCCAGCACACTTAAAAGGCATATCCATCCCTCTAGCAAACTTTTGAGGTATAATAGTATTCCCCCTTCCCCCAGCCAAAACCGCCATAAAATTATTTTAAGAAAGTCCCCTGATCATTACTTACCTAACCTCTTTCCCCCGCCGCAGTGTCCCAGCCCTCTGCTTGCATGGCCCTCTGCTTGCATGGAACAGAATGCTGGGGGAGAGAGGGAAGGTAAGTAGAGATTGGGGGACTTTCTTGAAATTCTTTTGTAGAGGTTGGCGCTGGAGGAAGGAACACTATTATGTCGCAAAGGGGTTTTAAGGTAGGGGGAGGGCTTGCAAAACGGGAGGGAGGGGGAGGGTTGAACTGCACATGCACAACTTCTCCCGGAGGGGATACAGGAGGCCAAGTCCTATATGGACTCTGCTATCCTCCTGCTGGGAAGTTTTTGGGACTTTGGGGGGGGATTACAGGAGAACCATATGGAGGTGGGATGTGAAGTAAGGATTTTATTACACTACAGAGTGGTGCCAGTAGTGGGGGGAATTATAGTTTTGGGGGTGGACATGCCCTTTAAGAGAATCAGCAGAGAATAGAAGGCAGGGGGGAGGGAAGGGGAGGCTGTGCAGAACATATAAGTGTCGCAGACACTACAAGGAGGCAGTGAGTAGGGGAGGTGGGGGAATTAGGACCACTCACTAAAAAGCAAGCACAGATAAATATGAGTACCACCATTTTACTTCTCTCAAACTGTAGTTTTAGAAAATGTAAAGTTGTTTCAGTGCGTATAGTGACCCTTTAAGCTACAATATATAAATTGTGTGAATTTCTTTATTGCTAACAGTTTTCTGTATTTCTCAACGTTTTGGAGAATTTCTCTTCTGTGGGTTTCCAGCTTTGACACAGTAGGGACAAGGTTTCCTACAATCTGCTAGTTATGAATTGGATACATACAGACAAATTCACATTTTAGCTTACATCCTCTTTTAAAGGGCAGCTAAATACAACACTGAGATCTCAGCCTGCAGTTACTTATATGGTGGACCCTGCACACAGTAACTGATCCTAATCCTCCCCTATTGGGTACTACATGTTATAACCACGTCCTCTAATCTGTCCTTTTCTATACTTTATTGATAAAGTGACTGGTGGCATGTCCTGCTCTGTATTTAGTCCTGTACCAGCTGTCCTCTTATTTTAATTACAGGATGGGGCTAATAACACCTGGTGTGGGGACCGCAGACATTTAACCTTAATAAGGGGAATGAAATGTGGATGTGCAGTGTTATCTCTATGGTAAAGCAATGCACTGTAAGGCTTAATGCTGGCTGCATTGATATCAGCATAGTCATACAGCATTAAAATTATTGAACTGGTACTTAACCCTGCAAAAACCTGATTGTTCCGTAGGACTCACAGCAAGATATTAAGCCATATTAAAGGGGAAATAAAGCTTTCATCTTATTAGTGTTTTAATTTTTAAATATTTCTCCATTGGATTGTTAAAAGGAATATCCGGGAAATGCGGGAGATGTTTTTGAGTTGGAGCCGGCAAGCGAATTGACATGACATTTGAAGGAAAGATTGGGATCTAGCGTCATTCCCAGGCAGTGGACATGAGGAGATGGGGATATGGGTGTGTTATTAATATTAATAGTAAGACTAGGGAGGGGAACAGATCGTGAGGGTGGGAAAAGGACAAGTTCAGTCTTGTCCATGTTGAGTTTGAGGAAGCGGGAGGACATGAAGGTAGAGATGGCACTAAGGCAGTCGGGGACCTGGGATGTCAGTGTAGGGAGATCCGGGGCAGAGATGTAAATTTGGGTATCGTCCGCATACAGGTGATACTGAAATCCAAATGAACTAATGAGTTGTCCAAGGCCATAGGTGTAGATGGAGAAAAGAAGAGGACAGAGTACCGAGCCTTGCGGGACCCCCACAGGGAGGAGGAAAGGAGTGGAGCTAATTCTAGAGTGGAAAACACTAACAGGCCGATGCACCGAGCACCGCTATCGGCAACCCGGTGCAAACAACCCGGCGATGTTATATGCCGATAGCGGCGCTCGGAACATCGCTACCTGTCGCTGTTCGATTCCGACACTTTCAACGCCAGCTATTAGCTGGCGTAGAAAGTGCCGCAATAAAATGCCGATTTCGGCATATAACATCGCTTGCGGCGGCTGCGCTGTTAACTTACGCATTAGCCGCGCAGCCGCCGCAAGGAAGGAGTTTAAGTCACGCTAACCGATATAACATCGGTTAGCGTGACTAAAACTCCAAAACAGGAGTGATGCGCCCTTTGGTGCATCGCCCCCTAAAGGTCCTACCAGAGAGATAGGAGGATAGCCAAGAAAGTGCAGTGTCCTGGATACCTAAGGAGCCCAGGATCTGTAGAAGTAGAGGGTGGTCGACAGTATCACACGCAGAGGACAGATCAAGAAGAATGAGCAGAGTAGTGACCTTTATATTTAGCACTAAGTAGATCATTGGTCACTTTAGTAAGGGAAACATATATGTGTGCAAGTGTAATTATCCCCACTGACGTTAATGATAGGAGACATATTACTCTAAATAAATAAATAAATATGTAGTTGCCCAGCCCATTAAATGGACTTGCAAACTGATTGCATTGAAATTGCATTGTCTCATGTGTTATCAATAGGTGTCCTGATTCAATCTCACCCCATCACCACACACTCACTGATCAGTGATTATACATAAGATCTGTGCCCTGCCTTGCTCTATGTTCCTATTACAGAGAATTGCAGGCTGCAGCCCTGCATTACACTGACACCTTCTCCTCTGGCTGTCTCAAGGTAGGAGCTGAAGGGAAGGGCAGAGCAGGTTGAACAGGCAGTAGGTGCATTGAGATTCCCTGACAATCACACACACACACTGCCCTGAGGCTCTCAGCTTCTCCCATTGGTTCTTAGTTACACTGCACAGTCCCCTCCTCCCTGCCTTGCAACTCTACTAGCAGCAGCAGAAGTTCCCCAGTGAGCTGGGATCTCCCTTGGAGCCTGGATGGCCACTTGGGTAATTAGCAGAAAATTAACTAATTAACCTCCCTCCTCTTGCCACCTGGAAGGTGTTAAGCCCAAGCAGCAGATCCACAGCCCTGGGAGCCACAGAAAGGAGCAGCAGTAAGTACTGGGGAGTCATGTTGGTAACAATATAACAAGGGGTGGTAATGGCCCTGCTGAACTGCACATCTCAGGTTAATATAGTGTGCAAGCTCTATATTGTTTGGACCTATAGTTTCTTATACTAAACAAAAGGACAGCGTGTCTGCCAAATGAAGGTTATAATGGAATGCTGGGAGTCGTAGTTCAGTAACAGACTGAAAACTGATTGGGCGTTGCTAATTTGGGGCCCCCTGTCTTTGCTCTTAGTGCCATAAAAGTCCATTTATTTCTGTTTGGGATTTATTAATAATTGGGGACAATCAGCAGCTACTGTTACCTGGCTACAAATATTCTAAATATGTATGAAAAAGAATCATTGCAGATTATAGACCTGTTCACACTGGCTACTTTGCAGCAACTTCGTTACAAGATTGACTTTTTCTTTGCTGTTTGTTCTCCAGTTTAGGGAAAAGCTCGGTGTTAACCAGAACAATAGAAATAATTGGGAATCCATAGAGCAGTGTTGCGTTATATGGTTATAATGTATTGTAAATATTATAACATCCTAAATGTCTGGGAACCAGGAATCTCCTTTATATGGTTCAGGTGTGTTTGGTCTGAGTAGGATCCAGTTTTCATGCGATTTACTACACGTTTAATACATTCTATTAATTCCTTTCAATGATCCATCGCCCTGCAGCTGATTATCAGTCAACAGCCGCATGGAAAATAATGAAAACTAAACAAAGGGACAACTTAAATGCAGAAAGAGCGATCAACAAGCCCTACATATAGGAATCCTGTCTGGGAATGTCATGTAGACTGCAAGACCAGGGTACAGTTATACAGGTAGAATCTAGCTCTAGCAGTTGGTTGGGAGTAGCCATAGTTAATGTTTATGGAACTTTTCTAAAGACCTTTCCAGCTGTTGGAGAGACAAATCCCTGCAGGGCACAGACGAGTTTGTACAGAAATTCTAACAGCCATAGAGATATGAACAGTTTTCGGATAGGGGCTCTGCCTGCACCCGCTAGACTGGGTTTCCTTTCCACCTGGGATCTGCCATACTGATTAAACTCTGCAGTCTGGAGAGAGGAAGTACCATTAGCTTTAAATCCTACAGGAAAATATTGTATAATCTACAGTAAAACCCATTCATAGTAAATATCACAAGTTACAAACATCCAGGGGCTAAAATACCAACAGGAATGTACTGCAGTTTACACTGTAGTGTCATTACTGGTCTGTGATTATATATCAGGGTGTTATGTAGTAGCACGCTTGTACCAAAGATTAGGGCTGAAGGCTATAAACTCATCATTTCAATACAAAAAAAATGTCTGGCCTTGTAAATGTGCTGGATTGCTTATTTATCTGCCTATTTATTGGTGGAGCCGGTGAAAGGTTTGCAGTAGTAATCCCCCCCCCCCCCCGGATTTGCATTGGTGGATCTCTGAGTTGGAAGCACTCAATGCAGTTGATCTGATTAGCAGGTTATAGGCTATATGTTAAGATAGCTGTGGCCATTTAACCCTCCTCTACTTTAGCATCTAATTGGTTGCAAATAGATGTTGATTGCGTTGAATTGTTTTCTAAGGCTAAAGTCACATTGTATCCTATGGACAGGAATGCTGTATAAAATACATGGCGTATTGACAGTCCGAGTTGGCTCTGATTTAATATTGATGTTCCTCCTCTCGGTAAATAGCCTGACAGCTATGTGGCTGGTGCTAAAGTTCTGCAAAAATCTGGTGTAAATAAATATTAATTCATCTCATGGTAGCTACACGGTTCACCACGGCAAATGTCATCTTAAAGCTTTGGTTATGTATATTAAATTGGTTATGGCCACATGAACAGGGATTGTACTTTGAAATGTGTGATTGGCTCCTGGCACTGGTCAGACTGGTTTCTATTGGGCCTCAGAGTCAGGACTATCTGTCTTAACACACTGAGGTCAGACATTCCTATTGGTCAGATTAAATAGTTACCATGTTCTTACCTGCCAATGACCAATAATCTATTTGCCATCTTGGGTAGAAGGTAGGTTGGGTCATTGTGAGGTACCAGATTGCATTTTCTCCTACATGAGAAGTTTTGCTTTGGGTCAAGTGAGTCTACATTAACCCAGTGCTAGATCCATGTGGGGCATTTACACTTGCGCCTGTGCTAGCTGCGCATGCTATTCATTTGTTGTATAGTACACTGTGGTAGCCAGTGAGGTGTACCTGAATAACATATACTGAATTTAATAAACCAATAACCTCCCACTTCAATGTGTGCATGAGGTCTATAATGGTGCCTGAGGCACAGACCGGGTTCTTCAAGGGGACATTCAATTTTTCTATGGTTAATAAGTTGCTGTTGTGTATTTGCATTGTTAACTTGCGGATTGTACCAGTAATTCTAGGTGTTCATTTTCGGGATGGATTTATTCTGACAGATCCAACTGGGCCCCTATGATTCTCTGTGCTAATTGGCACTAAACTGGCATGTTCCATGTCTGTTCTTATTGGCTACAGTTTCTAGTCCAACCATTTGTAGTCAATGGATCTTCTCACTTCCCTGTAACTGATAGCAATGCGGGCTCATTGAATTGTTCAGGCCAAGAGAACACGTGGTACGACCTATGTAATGGTTTCTCCTAATGTGCGGAAATGTTTACAAAAATCTGAGAATGTTACAACATGTTTCTTATGCAACGTTCCGCGTGCTGGAGACCAGATGAAATATCATCTGTACACGATGAGGATTGGCTTCAACATCAGGAAAGTTCAGGGAGTTCTGATGGTAAAATGTCCTGTCCATAAACTATACATACATAGCTATATGTAGCTAGGAGAAAGGCTGGTCAACTGGTCCAGCAACATAAAGTATAAACCTTCTCACACATACTGAAACTTCTGTCATTGTAGCTGTTTTTATTGATCTAGGTCACTTTTAGGGCTGGTACTCACCGGTCAATTATTCATCCCTGTCAACTGCCGTGGGTTAAACTTTGGTCAGTTGGGACAAATTATTGTCCGTGATACCCGACTTTGCCAACCACTATTTAAAAAAATTGGTCGGTCAGTCGGTCTGAGTGATATGTTGGTTAATCATGTCTGATCCTGTGGTCTTCAGTGGAAAATACTCACTGCATGGATCCTGTGGCTGTGAAGATTTTATCCTACAATGGTTATGGTCCTCTAACTTGGCCTTTAGTCTTCAGCATATTTAAGGACTGCGTTAAATGCTTCCATAAGCCTGTTTGTAGTTGCAGATATTCGCTATACAGCCATTGTGTCAACATCTTGTCTAGAGCTAGGCCACACCAGTGTGATTACTCCCGCAGCACAATGCATGTTAATGTGACTGGACATGTTTGTGTTGTGATCCATTTTTGGAGTGCGCGTGATCACCATTTTTTTATTGCAGATTGCATGCGCTCCGTTAGTGGACTATTGCGTGGATCACAGCGCAAATGGACGGTAACTCGCGTGAAAAACTCGCCAATGCCTGCATGTTGCTGTCTGCCATAATGTTGGCCTAGGCCTTAGGCTGAGGCCCCAATACAACGCACTAAACCGCGTGCGTTATTGTAATTTAATATTATAAAAACTTATGCTTTTGCGTAAAAAAAAGGTGCACGCACAAACGCTTGCGCATCGGAAATCGCGGGGATTTTTGCGTTCCCGCAATTTCCAATTTAACTAAAATCGCATGCGCAAACGCGTTAGTGTGGCCTAGCCCTTACCTACTGAAAAAACAACCTGCAAAGTATTAGAGGTCATACACCGGTCCATCGTGTTCTTGCATCAACCCAGTGCAGCCCTATGGAGATTGCTGGCACTAGATTACCGTATTTGGGTGGCACAACTTTCCTTTCTACTGAGCTTTTTTATCCACCTGCATCTTTCAAACAAGAGTCCTGTTGGCGTGTATCACACACACACCTGGGCTCCAGTTACTTATAACCTCTCTATCCGCTGGCAAATTTAGTGTTCGAACAGTGATTAATTGTGAAATATTAGTACAAAACCACACGCGCAACTTGATATTGGTTGGTCCATTTATTGTCCGTATTACCAACTGTTATCTAAAGGGATAAATGGATGTGAAATAAAAAAATGGAGCAAAAGAAAAATAAATTGTCAGCTTTATATTTGATTTCATTTCCCAGTCTAAAGTGTAGATTTATCACATTAAAAATCATGCAACAATCAAAGGTTTTGATGCTAGTGAAAAAGCCGGTAGACATCCCCCCCCCCCCTGGCTGATGGCACCACTTGTAGCTAAAGAAGGGTTTAAAAATAACAAATGTAGTAGTCTATTTATAACTACCATTAGAGTTTTATCCCTATTTGGGCATGTTCCAAATCCCTAGTCTTGCAGTCAGGGCTTTAGTCCCGGACTGTCAACCCTTATCGATGGAAGAATGAAAGGGGTTAAATAGTCTGCTACTGGTACACCCACTCTGCCCCCTTCACACCATCTCCTCAAATGTGGCCAACCTGCTTCCCATCCAAGCAAACTCTGCCCTAATTGGTCAGATAAACTGTTGTAGTCTATACTCCCAGCATCTTCTGACAGACCTGAGTATCCGAATTCCAAAATGCTTATAAACATGCAGGGTGTTTTTATCAATCTCTCTATCTGTATTGCCAAATACTGTCCGTAAACATTTATGAAATGTCTCTGGAGAGTGAGGAAATGAGAAAGATCAGTAGAAATGTGCCAAGGTCCTCGCCCCTCTAAGCAAACAAAAGACACTCCAGCAATTGTTCTGGGTCTGTTTTGCGAACCCGAACTAGCGATCTGCTGTTCATTTAACTGTTTGGGAAATGTTGGTGCTGTGTGACAATTGTAGTAGAAAAATGTTGATATGACCTTTAAAAATGTCGGTACTAAATATTTCCTTCGTCCGTTAATAGGGCTGGGGATTTGATTGAATGGACTCTGTTAAACACAAACTTCATTATTTATGTGAAGCTGGAATGGGGTCTACATTTTTTCAATCTTTCACTACAGCAAGTCTTGCAGTTACTTCCTCACTTGCCTTCCTCCGCTCTACCAGTGGTTACAGACATGCTCAGTTTCTCAGTGTGTCAGATCTTGGCCAACAGGTGCATAGCTTTACTCCTGCAGAAAATAGACAGATAATATTGTATTAATAAAAATATAAATGGCTTTACTCATGCATGTGCTCATCTCCATTGAAACAAAATGCATTTCTCAATTAGATTGTTTATGTACCAGTAACTCCAACTTTAACTTTCAGTCTTTAGTTTTCCTTTTAAGATCAATGGCTATAAATTGGTTGCAAATGTGGGATTTGTCTTAACCAATCGCTGTTTTACCTGCAAAGCCGATTCTGGCTGTCAAGCCAATATCGTGATTATTATAGTTATACTGTTACCCAGACTTTTTTTTGGGGGGGGGGGGGATTTGTGAGATCTTTTAAGAGTTTTGTGTCTTTTTCAAAGTCTTGTGTGAATAAATTGTTTCCCAAAGATAATTGACATTTGTCATTCTAGAATGTGTACGTCCCAATGTTCTGCAATTAATTTTACTTTTTTTTTTTTTTAAATCTGAAAGTTTCCCTTTGACAGTTTGATGTGAACTGCCCAGAATTCTGACTCACTAATGATCAAACAGGGAGTTTCCTTGCAAAGTAAATAAACCCAACCCACCTTGTCCATTGTGTTAACTTTCACTCTAGAACCTAAATATTTATATCTTGGTGCACCGGTGATAAGAGATACTGTCAGTGATCATCAGCCAGAACATATGGGAACTATTTAAAGGGACGTTTCCATTTTGAAACTTCCCAAACTCTGTAACCTGGCCTGATTTTTTTTTGTATGTTCTCCAGACTGACCTAAAAAGTGTTTTTTTTTTTTTTTAACGTAATCGGTATAGTATTTAAGGTTGAATAAAGACATACGTCCATCCAGTCCAACCCATCTAGCAATATCCTCATTTCCTGCCTAACTGTTGATCCAGAGGAAGGCAAAAAAACCCACCAAATTTATGAAGGGGGAAAAAATTCCTTCCTGACTCCAAGTGGCAATCGGAAATTTCCCTGGATCAACTCTACTTTATGTATCAATACCAATAACTTGTAACATTCCTTGTTTGTAGAAACTCATCCAGCTTTTTATTAAACTGGCCAATGAACCTGCCATAACAACGTCAACTGGAAGACAGTTCCATAGCTTTACCGTTCTCACAGTGACAAACCCTTTCCCAACTCTACTTTATGTATCAATACCAGTAACTTGTAACATTCCTTGTTTGTAGAAACTCATCCAGCTTTTTTTTGAAAATGACCAATGAACCTGCCATAACAACGTCCACTGGAAGACAGTTCCATTATGCTTTCCGTTCTCCAGTGACAAACCTTTCCAAACTACTTTATGTATCAATACCAGTAACTTGTAACATTCCTTGTTTGTAGAAACTCATCCAGCTTTTTATTAAACTGACCAATGAACTGCCATAACAACTTCCACTGGAAGACAGTTCCATAGCTTTTACACGTTCTCACAGTGACAAACCCTTTCCCAACTCTACTTTATGTATCAATACCAGTAAGTTGTAACATTCCTTGTTTGCAGAAACTCATCCAGCTTTTTATTAAACTGACCAATGAACCTGCCATAACAACGTCCACTGGAAGACAGTTCCATAGCTTTACCGTTCTCACAGTGACAACCCCTTTCCCAACTCTACTTTATGTATCAATACCAGTAACTTGTAACATTCCTTGTTTGTAGAAACTCATCCAGCTTTTTATTAAACTGACCAATGAACCTGCCATCATAACGTCCACTGGAAGACAGTTCCATAGCTTTACTGTTCTCACAGTGAAAAACCCTTTCCGAGCTTGAAGCCTAAACCTTTTTTCTTCAAGTCTTAAGGGATGTCGTTGTGTCCTCTGACATGTTCTATTGGTGAACAATGACACATCATTGATGTGTTCGCCATTGAAGATTATCCATGGCAAGCTGGAGTTGGGTGGTAAACTATATTTGTTGTATTTTGGTTGTGTTGCTGCTGTTAATTTCTTATTAGAGAATAACGGCCTATGGAAAAAGGTGAGATTCCTACTAGTCTACAGTGCGTGTAGTGCTCAGCGGGGTTCCTGCTATTATAACTGTTCCTGAACACCGCTAGTCAGGTCATGTCAGGTGTGAAAATGTACATAAGCACTTTAATTGTCTACACAATAGTGTAAACGATTGATACTTGGTTCTACCCGGGTCACTATCTGATTGCTCTGTGTATGACAGACACAACATTTCTTGTTCAAAGAATTGTGATGTAAATTATACTGCAAGAGGCATTGGCAAGATCCATGGCTAAAAGGGATATAACACCGCATCCATTGTAATATAAAGATGGACTTCCATGACCACCAAGGTGACTTTGTTACAATGAAAGTGTTTTTATTTTTTGGGCTCTTTTTTTTTTTTTTTGCGTGTTCTGACTTTTGTAATGGATCTAAAGGGCACGTTTACCCATAAAATGTAATTTGTTCTAGTAGAGACCATAATACTCTCCTCTCACGTGATTCTACTAGTGCTATTCAGCCGATGCCTGCCACCCTTTACCTTAGAGAGCTTCATGCCAGCTCGGAGGAGGAATCCCTCAGTAGATCATTGGCCATGATCTCTTCTTACAGGTAGATCAGTCAATCATGTGGATCTACTACAGGTGCAGCTAACATGGGGCTAATTAACTGCTTGTAGATCCTCCTTGTACAGTAAGTCCATAAGCCACTAAAGTGGAAAGTAAACCGAGCCCGTGTGCATCATCACAATATAGTGCCATGTGTGCATTGTTTGGTTTTCACTATAGTGGCTTCTCAGGGACTTTCTGTACCAAGGGAGGAGGGGTGGTTGACATTATTTTTATGTAGTTTGGACACCATGATATTAAAGGGGAAATTGTTCTTTATTATCTGGATACAGCATTAGGCGTAAGTATATGTTAGATAAAGTAAGTGGGTCTGGTGAAGGGAAGTCTGTTTACGTTTGTAATGAAACCTTCGTAGATCAAATTAAAGTCTGGTTCTCGCTGTAACCCTGCCCTTAACAATGAAAATAACCTTATTTTGTATTTCTAGGAATCCTACTCTACCGCCCCCCCTTATACTAATCCCAGCAAGACTGGCACGGGAATCGGCTGATTAGTACAGATTTCCCTTTTGATTCTAAAAGCTCAGAAGAAAGTCTGTTAATTGGCAGTTCTTAGTGTTTTCATATCCTTGCGCTCATATCATTATTATTTATCTGCAACTTTCCTCAGTGAGGAAAAATGGTTAGACTGAGGGGTGGGATTCAATGTTCTTATGTAAAGACCATTCTGTAATGAGCCAGGCTATTTTAAAGGGAGTCTACCCCACACATACAAATTCATATTTACCTCCCCCACCCCCTAACAACCTTAAAGGACAACTGTATAGTCTGTATATCCCACCTCAGTCCAGGATCTATCCAATTGGAAAAAGTGCTTCTTGCAGTATGTTTCTTCGTATTGGTTAGGCCCTGGGCCACAAATGGAGGTGGAGCAATAACCATTCAGTTGTCCTTTAAGACTGCAGTACTGGCTTAGCTTACCAGTGTTTGTGAACTGAGATATTCAATGCAGAGTACACACAGTCCTCTTCTCCAGTCCAGCTTCACCTTCTGTTGTTTACCTGGCAGAGCAGTCCACCATGGCCCTGACATCACCTGACTGACTACTGTAGACACTGTTGCCTTCTCTGCGCATGTTAGAGCTAGTAACCGCTGGAGGCAGCAACATTTGAGGAGGAGCACAGCTCTGAATTAAACATCTCTTCAGGAATGCTGGTAAGGTCAGTATTGCGGTCTTGGAGGTTTTGGGGTGGGGGAGGTAGGTATGAATTTTTCTGTTGGGGTGGTCACTCCCTTTAATGGCAGGGCACAGGCAATGATAAATAAATATAAAATGTTTTTTTTTTTAAATGAACCAAGCTTGGTTGACTCTAGAGTTCATGTACATGTTTGAATCACCACTTGTTTGCCCAGTAAAAGGTCACTGATCACTGTATAGGGTTGAGATGGCAGTGATAGACTTTAGATTTAAAACTTCTGTGTGTGTTCTACTAAAAACTAATCTCCAAGTTTAACTCCCGATCTTCTAGAATAATAAATCAATGTATTGACCTTTTTAAGACTCGTTGGCTTGGTAAACAGAATAGGTGTGGTTACATGGACTTCAGATTGTCAGCAGTCTGTAATATACTGAATAGGAATTTCTCTATGAAGATATTGGTCTTAGGTGGAGAAACTAAAAGGTCCGATCCCTTTTTTTATTTATTTAAACAAATATTCCTATTAATCACATTTCTCTGTAAGGATCAAGAGTTCAAAAGCAGCTGAAAGTCTATAGGTCCCTTCCCATCCTTGATTAACAGAGTAGGTTGTTCTCTCTTCATAGCACCCTAACCTTCTTAGAACTATATTCCTGTTTTATTTGTCTAATGGAAATACAGTATTGAAGCCAATTGCTTTAACCAATGTGATCAGAGACAGCCTCCATTTTTCTTTCCCATAATCCTCCTATTTCAGGTCTATGTATTGGGTTTCTGATAAAGTTTTACCAACATAAAAGAAGCAGCAAAGCTCCTTATTAATCCTTCAGAGGGTTAACATATGAAACAAACCTCAATACTGGTATAGCAGTGTTCTGTGGGAAGGGGCATGGAAACTGTAACAGAAGTGAGTCTGGATACGTAATCTGTTCCTTCTGGGTAAGGAAGGATCTACAGTAATGTCATATGCTCTGTGGTTTTTAAAACTTGACGTTCAGTTTCACAGACTATATGGAATATTAAGGCAAGTGATACACCGTTTGATTCAGCTGAACGTGGGCAATATTATTTTCAGTATTTTTCACTCTTTACTCCTTTCAGCAGTTTCTTTTATGCTTTCAGGACATCCTTTAAAACAGAAAACATTTAAATTAATCAACATTTCCTTCCTAATAGGATTCGAAGTATATATTCAATTACATAGTGACGTTGTATAGTAGATTACTGTTTTCAACCAAAGTACACAGACGCCTGACCAAACATAGGGCTTTTGTGCAATCATTTTAGGGGCAGTACCTTCTATTGGGCCCATCATTTGAATGCACATTTCAAGAGTTATTTTACCCAGCTCAGATGGCCCTTAGACAGTACCAATCGCTAATTTGGATTGGTTATAACCAGCAAAACTCTGCTTCTGCCTTCTTCTTTCTTGTTGATGGCCTTGGTCAAATCAAGGCAAATATCAGGGAAATGTAAAAATGTAATCTAAATGATGTCAATCTAAACCACTGGCCTCCGCTGATTCTACACTGAATGGGTTACTAGACGTAGAAAGTGAAGAACTCTCGCCCTATGTGGCTCTAGGTCATAATAGGACTTTGTCACCTGTATGGGCACATTTGGCCATTTTGCATATGACCTGAGCCAAATGTAACTTTTCGTTGTTAAACAAAAATGATGGATTTATATAGTGCCGACATCTGACACTCTACAATTCCATAGCTATATTTATATCAGGCCCTTGCCCAAAGAGCTTACAATCTATGTATTGGCACTAGTGAGGAGGATCATTTGCTGGGAGCCTTTCTACATGGAACAAGCACTTGGCTTAAGGCAATACTAGTCTGTAATTAAGTAGTCCTGATGTCATTGGATTAGCTTTCCGTGTGAATCTTTCCCAAGCTTCATATTCCACCTCCTAATCTGAAGTTATTAGGAGTTTAGTGGTTTGTGGGTTTGATAACGTAAGGACTATTGTGTGTCTACCTATGACATGGGCTGTGCAAGAATGTAGACATGAAAGGAATCATCGTGGACATTCCCAGAACACAAACAGTGCTACTACTTAGATAAATACAGTGGCTGGATCTGTCTTTATCAAATGCTAGAAAGGGTTCTTAGAGGGCGGTTTTCAATTGCCGAACTGTGAACTTTACCATGCATTAATTTAACACCCCTCCCATAATTGTGCGATGGATTGGACCGTAAGTGCTGAGTGATTGGATACAGTCCAAACCATGCATCTTAATGAAGCCAGGTGAACCAACACTGGAATGTATGCTCACACTCACACTCACACATGTATGCTGCCCAGTAATATTTCTGAAATACATGGTTAACCCTGAGCTCTATAGCTAAACTATATACCCAGGAAGCTAAAGTATGGAAAGAGGACAATGAACTAATTCTATAAACATCCCAGCTGAAATTCACTTTAGGATAATTAAAAATTCTCCCACCTAGCTAGATTCCTTCTGCACAATACTAGTCAATTAGATGGATAAAATGATTCTGCCATCTTATCCACAACCATTAACTAGTTAAGTACATGTAGTAACTAAGGACTTCTGCTTACCCCTCTAGTTTTGGTTTTGGTACGTGAGATTTTACTCCAGCAAGGCTGTCTCATATTAATAGAGGAAGAAATCTGCTCTGTCCCAAATGTCTATTATCAAATAGGGACTTGTGGCCACCCCAGATGTTGTTGTGTTTGAAATGTACCAATTGTCGAGGCTTTCTGGGCAAAGAGAAACATTGCTTTAACTTTATATGGAATGTCCGTCTATGAAATGCTTTATATAACCTTACATTGTCTATTTTTAAAAGTTATCCGATGTGGGTTGCAGACCTGTATTCACAATACAAATAATAATGAATATAGATTTTCACTTGCATTGGCGATGGAAGGAGATTTCCTGTTTGTCTACCAAATTAGCATTATCCGGTCCTTCTATTGAAAGATAGAAGGACCTAAATACAGACATACAGATGTGACCTGTAGTACAATGGATGGACCACTGTTTGACCACCGCAGTGCTGCACAGATAGATTCATGTGTCTATAATGTACCATCATGTGTAAATAGTTGCTCTTAAGGTTTTTTGAATTTGTCTTCTATGTATTTCTATTCAGTGATTTTATAGGTCAATGGTAGGTAAGCCGAATGAGATACTGTCTTCTACAGCCTTGCCCACTTTAACCAAGATCTCCAGAATGTGTAATTCGGTTTAAAGGGTAACTGTGGTCCAAAAATGACTTTAGGTAAATTGACAGGAATTGCTTTCCCGAATATTTTTACTTTCATTATTTATTTTACATAGTTTTGAAGAAATTTACATTTTTGTGTGTGATATGATCGCAGCATCACCAGATCCCCTACACTTCCTGCTTTGAAACTGTCAGTCCCTCTGTCTCCTCCTCCTCGTGGGGCCCCCTGGCCCCTCCCACTCCTTCAGTCACTGACGCGATCTCTTCCTGGTTTCTACTGCTTTCTCCTGTACTGAGCATGTGCCAACCACAAATTAGAAGGAGGAACTAGTATTTGTGACCACCGATTCAGAACCTCCCACCCCCTAACTTTCTAATCAGGGATTTCTTCATATCTTGGGCTGTGCAGCACGTAGAGAGGTGGTTGATGGCTCATTTTAAAGTTAATAACCTGGCCTTTTGTTGAAAAGGGGAACACGGTTCCTCCTTAACATTTACTCAAATCTTCTGCTTTAATTGTGCTCCCTTAAGGGGTGTATTGGATGGCACATTAACATCTATTGTCCCTCTTTTGAAGGCAACCATTTAGAGCTTTTTTTTTTTTAAACTAGAAAACTGAAATCTCATTCACAGTACTACCCTACAATATAGCAAACCATTTAGTTATGGGGCTATGCACGTTTGACTAATCTTTCCGATAAACACTTTTTCAGCATGATCGTTAGATCAGAGAACTTGATTGTTGTCTGATCTGGCTGTTGGTCATCCCATACAATAACTAATCTTATACGATTGTGTGGTTAAGTGTGTGACATTTAATGGAGGTCCTTGATGAAGATGCTTCCCTTGAGAATTGTTTGGGTAATGGTAGAAGGTGTGCCAAGTGGTGGGCATGTTCCAGATTCTTTAGAAAGATGAAATATTTAACATTGCTTGAAACATGCTATTCAAGTTCCAAAGCAGTTAACATGCCACTGCAAATGTGCTGTTAGGACAAAAGCAGTAGATTTTAACAATGTCGTTAGGCATGTGGTAGTGGCCTGGAGGATCCAGTAATTCTTGTATACATTATGACTGCTCCTGCTCTTCTGGGTCTCTGTATCTTCTCATAGTCCACATAACATTCATTCTCCTTACAGTCAGTTCTCCCAACCGTAAAGAGACATCGACCAAGCTTCAGACATGTAGGTGAAGTAAACAAGTAACTATGTGGTTGGTATTTTCGCTTTAACTTGAAAATCAATATTCTCCTTTCCCACTGTACAGCAGATGCATTGAGAAGCGATTATATTCTTTGTATTTTTTGTTTTTTTTATAGTCTGGCCCAATGGTGAATATCTCCATTAAGGTGCAACTAGAGTTTGGTACATTAAACTGCCTCTGCATGTCAAAGAATGATCATTCTCTTTGTTTTGTCTATATGATTTCCGATGGTACTGGCAGGTGCATCCTGGGGATGATCATTGTATCATTTTTGCCAAAGAGAGAGCCAAATGACTGCTATTTAGAAGACTGACAATCAATTTAAAGTTATAATTGTTGATCTGTCCCCTATTTCTTTAGATATCCAATTGAACCATCTTATGGTTCAGCTGTCAAGTGCCATTATCATAAACTCTTTTTTTGCTGTAGCTGGAATGGCGACAAGAGATTGGGCAGTTGGTATTTGGGAAATTTCCTCTCCTATTGATAACTGAGCATGCATGCCACCATAGAAGAGTCTATTTAGAACGGTTAAAAGAGGGAGGATGCTGAGCCTAACCAAAACAAGTACCGGATTGAAAGTATACAGCAACACACACCTCCTAGTGCTGTATAAACTCGAGTATAAGCCTAGGTACTTTACCTGTAAAATGAGTCAAACTGACTTGAGTTTAAGCCGAGAGATGACTTTTTCCCATAGATATCTCCGTCCTAAAGAAAGCCACATACACAGATGTGCCCTGCATACCTTTCTGTGCAGCCTGAATATTAAAGATCCCTCCTTTTAGAGATATTTGTTGAATTCTGTTCCTTCCCCCCCCCCCCCAACCTTTCTCTTCGTTCTGGGTTGGGCGAGCAGGACAACAATTGTGTAACCCACCTGTAACCTCTATCAAGAGGATTCTTTGTGTTACAGGGAATACCATCACATACACCCCCCCCACCCAGGGCTAAGGATTTTTGTCTAGCTGCTCCTTCAAGCGTCCAGATCAGCCCAGACCCGAGTATAAGCCGAGTTGAGACTTTCAGGATGATTTTTTTTCAGGAGTAAAATTTCTCGGCTTATTCTAGAGTATATACAGTAAGTGTTACTTACACATATTTAGTTATAGATTTAAGATGAGGTAATGTTTTTATTTTTTCCATATAGTTCTAGATTGTGGGCCATGGTGTATGTTTTTGCAAATCTTTTAAGCTCTCCCATTTATACACCATGACTGGTTGGATAGAATTTTCTACTTTTATATAAGTTGAGAAATCTCTCCTATACTGATGGTGTAACCCACTTTCCTCCACAGTAAACCTCATTCTTCTCTTTTCTCTTAACCTGTAGTAGCAAGGAACACTAGACCCTTGTATTGACCCCGTACAACTATTGTACCTATCACAGTCCAGGTAAGTTTAGTTCATGTTCTCTATTCTGTTTATCTCTCTTAGGCAGATCTGACTCTATAAGGTGTGGCTGACAAGGAATATTGCAGGTAATTAGCTGGCTGAAGAATGTAACCCTGTCAGTCATAACTTTTAACATGGAACTGAGCTTGTAAAACAGACCCTCTAAAAGTTCCCTAGAAAATTCAACTTCAAAGAAACATGCGTTTTTAAAGTTAATTTAAAAAACCTTCATATTGTTAATGTTGCTTCTTTGTATTTCCCTCAAGTTAAAGATCTTTGGACCGATTGGTAGAACAACATTAAAATAACAATTCCCCTATAGACAGACTGCTATAGTTAGCAAACCAGGCTAAATCACTAAACAATGTCAGTGGGAGTCAATATAAAATTAGAGGGACGATCGCTTTGTCCTACAATGATCTAATGCGTATGGGCCATTAGTTCTCTAGTGCTCAGAGGCCATTGCCATTCTAGTCTATGCAGCCATTAGAGAAGATTACTAGGGCAAAGGGATCATTCCCAGAATATCCTCCTCAATGACATGAAAATCCTAAAATGTGGCTGCAGGGAGAGAACACCCAGCCCTATCTAAAGTGATTGTGAGGTCACCCAGCCCTAGTCCCTATGTTCCCTGCTGCTGGAGGAGGTAGCACCCCTTTCTACTGTAGGATATATTAGATACAGTAATTTATGAATATTGGCAAGGCTGGTAGGGGTTAACTAGAAGTCATTTAGCCCCCCAGTATAAAGGGGATGCCCTTCCTGCTTTCAGGCTATTGGGAGCAATGGTGGCTAGCACTGGCCCCTGACTAGTTCAAGTCCACATTAAAACTACTTCTGCCTGTGACCACGGGTCTATGTACATGGCAGGTTTCCATAACTCCCTTCAGGAGGATTAGGAAATAATAACAAGTTGGAGATTATAGATTGTGAAAGTAATGACACCAATTTTCAACAACTGGCCTTGTCGTTCATTGTACTGTTATTTACCTTTAAAGGAAACATGTCAGGAATGTAGTCCAGCCAGACCAGCGAAACAGCAGCACAAACAATATCGGTTTACAGAGGGTTACTGTACCAAACAATGGCTGCATTGTCTGCATACCAGGTACACACACACACTGCCTTACTACATGGGATCATGCAGGTGCATTAGAAACTAATACAGAGAGAGGTATAGGTAGATTTCCACTCCATGTGGTGCCTGCAGGGGCAGACTCATGGTGCCCTAAATGGAAAAGGGGTGCCCCCCATAACATGTGTCAGTGTTAACCCTATTTTTCCCACCAATCGGAGGTGGGTCATTACTCCAGAGGGCCACATCAGAAACTGGGACAGTGGAGAGTCAGACCAATAGGTTTAAAGCAATTCTGCTGCATATTGATCTTGTTGTAAAAAGCGATAAATGTTCTGCTAACGATCAAGGTTTTGTTAATATTAAGTTTTTCTGTTGTAGTAGTTGGTGATCAAAATCTAAAACACCAGGACCAACGGCTATTTAATTATTTTAAATCCATTCATCAATTTTAATTAATTGGCTGATTTCCCCCCCCCCCCCCAAATTAACTTGGGTGGGTTACTTGATTGATTTTTATTGGTTTTCATAATTGGAAGGTTTGTTTGGGGCTCTGATCTAATAGGACAGTAAGAGGCGGCATGTAGCCCACTGCCCACGACTACTATGCACCTGTCCCTTTAAGGCTCACACTGCCCCACTTGTGATCCGTTAGCGTGTGGGAAGTGCAGAACAGTGCATTTCAATGTGGACGGCCAAGTTGCATGCACTGCGATCAGTCTTCAGAGCACCATTTCTTTTGCGGACCGCATGCGTACCGTTTGCGGACTATTACACGGAACGTAGCGCACCGAAGCACGTACGATTTTCATGCATGTTGGCCTCCGCCTTACACTGTTTCTTTCCGTGGGAAAATACGGAAAAATGTACATTACAGAGAGAGACTATGGGAAAATTCTTTCCCAGGGAACCAAATTGAAATAATCTCTGGGGAATTCACAGCTGAGGGCACAGGTTAAAATGCTGTTTTTAGAATTAACGCAATGTGTGCCTGATTTTTGTGGTTTCTCATTTAATGTTATGGTGTTTCTCAGGCTATTGTTTATATTGATTGATCTATTTCTAGAGAATTTTACAGGTAGGAAATGTAATTTAATACCGATGAAATGTACAGTAATTAAGAACTATAGAAGGGCTGTGGTAAGTGAAAGTTACTCCTGAGTTAGGGAGTCAGCGCTTGGTCAGCTAATGGATAAGTTGCAACTGTTACGCCACTATTAAAGGGAATGTCCACCCTTAAAACTAAAAAATGTTCTTACCTGCCCCCAAACTGATATATTTTGCACTTTATTACCTGCATTACTAACCAGATGTTTAAGGATAATTATTGTCCCCGTTTTGGCGGAGTAAGCTGGCCCCTCCCTCCATGCAGTTAATAAAGGATGTGACAACTGACATCACAGCCAATGATTGACTGCTGTTTCACTTGCTGCCTCCTCTGCACATGCTCAAGCTTCGAAAAAGCTCAAAAAGCAGAGGGAGGAGGCTGATTCCTTTTTCAGAACGGAATAGAACTCATTAAATATACAGAATGGTTACAAATGCACGTAATAAACTGGTACAAATAGTAGTTGTGGGCAGTTTTTTTAAAGGGTGCATGCCCTTTAAGCCTTGAGTTGCACCCTTTTTCAAATGATTAAATGTTGCAACATCCAATGATAGAATTGTTAATAGAAAGAAGTATAGCTCACATAGTGACTTCTAATATCCTTATAATTTACAGCAGGGGGTCCCAACATTAATGGTCCAATACAACAATAAAGCTTACATTGCCATGTAATTTAGAGCAAAGTCATGTTCACAAAGAATAATAATTTCAATGAAAAATCCTGTAAACCAAATTACTGTACACTTCCTGTGTACAACAATGGGATGATCCACTAAACACAACTGCCACCAATGGCACCTTCTAGGGACCACGAATCAGCTCTGTGTAAACTGTAGAGGGCTGTGGGATTTAATCACCGATTTCCATGATCTCGGTGACTTTTCCTTGTAATGCCCTGGATGGTGGGTGCTATTGGGTAGGTATTTGCACAGACATTGTGTGTTAAACTTTCTCTACTTTTCTCATAGGTGATGGTTTTGCGTACGAAAGTCTCGGGCTGAAGAAGCTGTCGTTGCGTGACCAGACCGAAGGGCCACGTTTAGGGACCGTGTGACATGAAGGATCAGTGAAATGTGAAATCCACTAAAGAGAACGTTGATGAGAATCCTGATTATTCTGTAAAAGAAACCACTCGGAATCCTTGGGCTGCGAAGGCTCCCATCTGAATACACTGTGCCAGTCTGTTCTCTGGTCCCTCTACAGAGAATACATTTCCTTCCCATTTGGTCTCGTATTGATTTTTTTTTTTTTTTTAAAGCCTCAAAATGATTGATCTCAGCTTTTTAACAGAAGCCGAGCAAGAGGAGATTCTGAAGGTGCTTAATAGGGACGCTGAGCTAAAGAAGGTAGAAGATCAACGCGTCCGGTAAGTCCCTTTTATTAACTAATAGGCTTTTATTAAAGCAACCGTTACTGTTAATCACATTACATAGTGATACGGTATTGGTAGAATTGTATGTGTAGACTTGGCTAGTGCTGTTATAAGTACAGGAAATGTTCTAGCAGTTAAAGGTCTGTGCATTGTTTAGAAGGTTTAGCCCAAAATGCAAAGTTGTAGTTGCACAACGCCTGGAGATATGAAGCTTTCTGATCCCTAGATGTTAATTGGATAATGGTTTTACATGGATTGGGTGTGTTTGTGATGAGATATTTCTGTTGGATAGATCCAATGTAAATCACTGAAACTCAAATGTTTTGAACTCTTCTCATGTGCCGATCTAAATCACTGTGTTAGTAAATGGCTCGATAAAATGAACATTAATGTCAGTGAAGGGGGTAAAGGGCTCCATTTTATTAGTAAGGTTTCCTGTACATTTAAAGGACAACTGTGTGGTTTTTATTCCACCCCCTTTTGGCCCAGGGCCTTAACCAATTTGCTTCTACCCAATGAATAGATCCCAGACTAAGTTAGAGGTGGAGATGGAGACCATACAATTGACCTTTTAACACGTCCTGTAAATATTACTTGATTCATTTATTTTTTTTTGTGCTGTTTCAAGCACTGTGAGGTTTCTACTAGACTTAAATATGAAATAATCTACATTTATATACCTGGAAAACATTTCTACCCATGGGTAATGTCTGTGATTGGATTTGGCATAATCTATTATATTGTCCCTTAAACACGTGTATGTATAATTATAAAACAAGTGAGATGTGCCTTGACATATTAGGAAAGAGATCCCTGCCCTGAAGAAGTAGTTCTATAGAAACATAGTAGTAACTTGTCCTTTTCAACTCTTGCTATGATGTCTACCTAACCGTACAATTTGCACCAAATGGGGGAAACATTCCTTCCTCACGGAGAACAGAAAAAGCATGAACGGGTGGCGCTCCAAGGAACAAGGCGATACGCTCGGATAAGGTTAAAACCACATCTTTATTGTAGCAGGTAAACAATCATTGCCTTACGCGTTTCGTCCTTACTTAGCACTTACTTATTCCTAGGCTGTACACGGAGAGTGTGCTCGGCGCTCCATATATACATGTCCTAGACACACCTCCCAATTAAAAATGATTCAACATACATAGTAATACATAATTTCTCTACAAAACCCCACAATAGAGTCTACATGTGAAGCAAAAAGATACAATGTAAAGCATAGTACATACATTCCCCTGTCCAAACGCCACAAGATACAAATCTGCAAGAAATTCCAATACGCGGTATCAACAAGGGGAGGAGGGGGAAGGTATGTACAAACCAATTAATGTTAATGCATAATCCATACATAGTTACATACTAACATATATAAGCATATATCAAATGTTGGGATCCTTTTAAAAGGTAAGTAATCCTTTATCTTCCATTAACCGTTTAATTGCTAAAACTTTTAATCCAGAGTATTTAGAACATGAAGTAAACTTATTAGCTATCTACAAAACATGTAATGTCAAAGTCAAAGTTTAAAGGGGAACTGTGGTCTTCAAACAAGTTGTTTAAATGAAAGGCCAGTTTCCTACCTTTAAAATGAGCCATCAACCACCTCTCTACGTGCTCCACAGCCCAATATATATATGGAAATGACTGACCAGAAAGTTAATGGGTGGGAGGCTGACTTGCGACATTCCTGAGGCTTTGCCTGCACAGTGCCGCCGGCGAGCACAGCCTCAGACTCACTCAGTGTGTGAGGGAGACAGGAAGTCCCTCCTCCTCTCTGCTGTGTGAAGTCCTGACAGAGAAGGTAAGGGAATATACAGCCCTTCTCTTTCACTGTGTGAAAACAACCTTTTAAGGCAGAGTTCTCACTCTGTTCTCACACTGCCTGAAAAGGCTGTTTCCACAGAGTTTTCTGGTGGTGGTGGTAGGGGGTCTGAGTAACCCACTGCACCCTCGAGTGAGCGGGGCTTAAGCACCGACAAGTGGGCGGGGCCACATGGGGCTGTAAGATAATGGCCCATGAGGGGCCTGCAACTGGAGGGACCATGGGGTCCATGAGTGGTAGGACCAGGGGGGGCTGCAAAGGGGAGGAGGAGACACAGGACAGATTGACTGACAGTTTCAGAGCAGGAAGTGCGAAGTGCAGGGGACCTGGTGATGCTAATGCCATATCACACACAAAAATGTAAATATCTTCAAAACTATGTAAAATAAACAATGGAAATAAATTGCAAAAATTCTCAGGAGAGCAATTCCTATCAATGTACCTAAAGTCATTTTTGGACCACAGTTCCCCTTTTAACCTTTTGGTACCCTCTTCAGATCTTAAGAGGGAAGCCATCATATTTCCCCCTTGTTTCTTTGGGGCAATCCTCTTAATCCCCTCTATCTGTGTCATGTTTATATCTCCCGTATTGCACATCGCAAAGTGTCTACCAACTGGGCTACTACTACCCTGTTTTTTTAATATTATTGATATGTTCCCGCACTCATGCTTTTAGGGTTCTAGATGTGCAGCCCACATATTGGATTCTGCAAAATTGACAGGTTAACACACACTCCGTGTACAGCCTATGAGTAAGCACGAAACGCGTTAAGCAAGGATTGTTTCAGCTGCTACAATAAAGATGTGGTTTTAAAGGGCATGTCCACCCCCAAAACTATATCCCCCCCCCCCCCCACCTACTGGCCCCATTGTGTAGTGTAGTTAAATCCTTACCTTACTCCCAGCTCCATCTGGTTCTTCTGCTAACCCCCCCTAAAGTCCAAAAAATGCCCACCAGAGTACTGCAGAGTCCATATAGGACTCTGCTTCCTGACTCGCCTCCGGGAGAAGTTTGGCATGCGTACTGCAGCCCTTCTACCCCTCCCTCTCCCTCCCGATTAGGATTCCCTCCCCCTAGTGTAAATCCCTTTTGCTATAACATTCCCCCTGTCCCCCCAGCCCCAACCGCTATATTTTTATTATCAGAAAGTGCCCCAAACATTACTTACCTTCCCTCTTTCCTCCACCGCACTGAACTCCCGGCAGCCGCGTCCGTGATTGGCTGCCGCTCAGCCAATCACAGACGTGACTGCCGGTCCCGCCCCTCTGCTTACATTATCTCGCAAGCAGAGGGCCTGGCAGTGCGGAGGAGGAAAGAGGGAAGGTAAGTAAAGTTTGGAGCACTTTCTGATAATAAAAATATAGCAATTGGGGCTGGGGGGACAGGGGGAATATTATATCAAAAAAAAATTTCAAGGGTGGACATACCCTTTAACCGTATCTAAGCGTATCGCCTTTGTTTTTGGGAGCACCACCTGTTCATGCCTTTTCTGTTCTTCATGGGTAAGGACCTAGCGACGGGTCTGGGTCGGCTGCACCCAGACCAACGGCACAGCCCAGTGAAAATCCCTTTATGCTGTCTTGTTTTTACTGCTATCTATGAAGGGTCTTGATTTGGGAATACACCACTGAGTGATGGTAACACCCGGGTCTCCTCTTATTTAGCGGTGAGTTGATCCTTTACGCATTGCCGCTAATCAGAGACAGCTGTGCTTTTTCCCTGGAAGCCTGTATAGGGGTGGTTTTTCAGCTGTTGTTTCTGTTCATGTCAAAATCCCTTCCTGACTAGAACTTTCACACTATGATGCGATACAATGTGGAAAAGTTTTCCAGTACTATTAATCTGCAGAAACCAACCAGATGTTAGATTTTTATTAAAGTTAGGCTGGGTACACACCAGCAGATATTTCCGACCGATCATGCCATAGATCGGTCAGTTAGCCGAAAATATTTGATGGTGTGGGGCGGCCGGCCTCGGCCGAGCTTGGTCGCCTGTTCGGATGATTGGGTCTGTTGGTAAAACACAGCCGATCGGTTGCATGCACTATTGATTTGTCCCAGCTGAGCACTCGCTCGCAGCGAACACTCGGCCGGGACAAATAATAGCACTGTGTATACTTTTACTCATTCTACAACCTGTGTGATTTCCACCACTGATTAATGTGGGATATAGTGGTCTGCTGGTTGTGCAAAGCTGGCCATACACCCAAGATGGTGTAGCCGATTGGTACTTCCTAGAAACTTGATTGTAAAGTTCTGATCGAGTGGCACTACCTTGTACCATCTTTCTTGATATTGCAGCTGCAGATGGGATTGTCAGAAAATTATCCTACTGATCTGGTCCCCTTCTGTTTCATAGACTGCCTATCAAGCAGGGGCAATCTTTTGATCAACAAATCTGAGTGGGAGTTTAACTTACTGGCAAACATATTTTTCTGGTTCAATAACTGTAGTGAAGCAAGTGGACATGGCACCTTAATTTTATTATATAGAGATGTCCCGTGTAGACCACACATGAAGCTTAATAGTTGACAAAAACATTCCCTTTAAATAAGGGACTTTTCGTTGAACGTCTGATGATTAAACCTTCACTTTCATTTTAATTGTTCAGTTAAAGAACTCAGTACCGTTATTTCAATGGACTGCAAATCCAATTGTGGTTTTACAATCCGTTCTCTGTAATGTGTATTTTAGCTGTCTATACATTTGCCCTTCAATGTCACCTTACCCATTTACCTGCAATGCATTAATGTTTCCTTACCCGGACCCTGTCTTGGCCACATTATCCTGTTTCCTATACATAGAGATCTTTTTATTTATTTTTTTTTTTTACATCCCAGAAAGGAACATTTATTGATCTCCCCTAATGTGTTTCTGTTTTGGCTCCTTGATGTCCTTCATAGGAACTATCTGCCAGGTCTAAAAGCCTTAAAGACCAATCATATTGAATAATTTGTCTGTGAACTTCCTGACTTTGAGTCACTTTCTATTGTTGATCCTTTTAGTGTATTTTCCCCTCTGACTGATAAGTAACAAAATCATTTTAGGTTTGTTTGTTTGGTAGGAGATGCGTATTTGCATTGTCCTCCAAGTGTTGACGTTATAAGACACTAACACCTACTAACAACCCCTGAAAGGTTAGGCATGTTTACCCATAATATTTCTGTATAATAGATTTGCAAGGTTGCATTAGGACAAATCATCCCTTTAAGCAATGCAAGTTAATTCAAAACTATAAACGAGTATAAGGGCATGATGGGAGTTTTAAATCAAAAGCCACAAGGATGACCATGGCACACAATGAAAAATCAAAGAATATACAGGAACATTTCAACTGTTTGTCCTGTGCTCGAGTGTAAGTTACTTTTATAATATTTTACCATCTGTATTCCCCCAAGTAATGAATTTTCTCTAGCATTCCAGCTTGGAATTCTCAACCCCATTTAAACCCTTGGCATTCCTATACGTTAGTTCATCATGTGAGCAGAGAAGTCATTTGACCTGCTTGATGGCTTCCGCTGATCCCATGAAATCTCCTTATTTGTGCCTTTTGCCTGAAACATTTCCGCGTGTTCCAAGGAGGAATTCAGGGCCGTGTTGTGTTACACATTGTTTATGGTTTAAAGGCTTCTTAGTTCTTTTCTTGTAAACCACGTTAATCGGCTTCATAGTAATGTTATTTTTAGCTTCTACTTGGGTTGCATTACTATAATACACAGGGAAATACATAGGTAGGATTGCAATGCCCCCTTGCTAGTCTGTACTATGTTATAGATTGGGCTGTTAACATCGTGGTCAGTGAACAGGGATGTGCATTTATGCATCCAACTCAGTCGAATTGTAGTGAGAATAATCACACAGACAATAGAACTAAGGTTGCTTGTTAATTTCTTACTTACCGAGAGGCCCGGAATATGCAGGACAGTCCCTAATTTTAACCTTCAGCCCATTTCCTGTCTCTAGATTCACACTAGGTGGAAGCGGTGGAATGTAAATCCAATTATGAACTGCAAGTGTATGAGAGCTCTGTAGTAACTCATTGTTCTCATTGGAGTGATTATGAACAAAGACATGTTTTTTGGAGAATCCATTTATTTATATAGAAATTGTACGTATGCAGAGCAGTGGCATAAAATACACATCGCACACAAACTCCGCTCTCTGAAATGACCCAACAGTCGGAATAGTTGCTAAGCAGATTGTGTAAGAACATGTAGATATAAGATCTAACGTACGTTGCCACGCCAATCTTGTAAGTGATAATGTCTGATAAGGTTGTGTCAGGAAACAGTCACTAGTACAGGGCAAGATTTAATATGTAGTGTGGGTGAGAACTTAAGCAGAGTAAGCACAGCCTGTGATAATGTGTGTGTGTATAAAGAAACACAAAGGAAAAATATATGGTTAGTACACACACACACACACACACACACACACACCACCCCCCTCTTAGTTGCTGTACCTAAGGTGTATAGCTGATGGCCATTAAATTTACTTGCAGAGTCCCCCCATCTGGTCTGACCCTGCTTTTTCAATAGGCTGGTGGGCCAACCTATGTGAAGACAAACTCTGCAATAAGTGTCATCCTATAGGCCTAGCCCAAGAGACAATACAGGAGTGGACCAGAGCGGGACTTTGCTATGTGTACCCAGCTTTATTAACAAAGATCTTTTAAAAGATCAGCCTTCACACAGTACCGAGCGTTCTCCCTATAGAAAGGATAGGGAGAATGTTCTGGTTAGCCAAAATTTCTGCTAACTTTCTGCTTAGGATGAATCCCTATACTTTAGTACAGGGGGCTGGCCGTGAGTGAGGGAAATTTTTGGTAATTTCTCAGTGATCCGAGGCCGATTCCGAATCGAACCGAATCCTGCTCACACGTACTATATTGTTTTTGTCTCCGTTACCAACTATTTCAGTAGAAATTAGAGGCCTTCCCGTGAATCAACTAAAGTATTAATCTAAAAAAGGGCTATAGAAATAACCTGCCCTTTACTGCCTACTGCACTGTTGATCGATGCATACCATTGGTGGACATGGGTAGTCTAAAGACATGCTTGTGTTTTTTTTAGCCCAGTGCATCCTAAAGGGCCCTAATTTCCAACAATAAAGCTGGTATCCCCAAAACAGTGGTTTGCCCAGTATTTCACTCTGTAGCGGGAGGTGACCATTCATAAAACATTTGAGTTTTTTTTTTCCTGTGTTGTAGGAACCTGTATGATGCTCTTGATGATGAGAATGAGTTGAAATACAAAAGTGGCCAGTGGTTTTATGAAGCAAAGTCAAAAAGGCACAGAGATAAAATTCATGGAGCAGATCTAGTCAGAGCGTCCATCAGAAAACGAAGGCCACCAAGAACTTTGGGTAAGCTGTAGGTTTTTTCTCCATTTTCTAGCCTTGAAATGGAATAAAATACGTTCTTCAGCCATATAAGAAATTCCACCCAGAAAAGAGAACAATGGTATCGGTATTATATAGTTATGACCCCCTTGGGCCTGAAATATTAAATTGAGCTTACAGATTGCCAAGCCTCTTTAATGAAACCAAAATATTAAGAACTGTAAATGGCAAAAGATTGAATTAAAGGTTTAAACATCTACAGAAATTATTTTTACTTTCATAGTGTCTTCTTTTCTCTATAAATGTCCCAGTTGAGTTAGGAACGCCATTCATAGCTGGATGATCTCGGAGAGTACTTTAGTCTTTCCCCATGTGGTGAGTTACTGTAATTGTGTCAAAACAAGTTCACCAACTAGATCATTACAGAGTTGGAGAATTATATTTTTTTTAGTTGTCTAATGCATTTAGAAACTGGCTTCTGGGATTTATCCAGCCTTGAGATAATGACATGTAATCATATCCGAACCCCAGATTGTTACACAAGGATCTGTTGCTCTGAAACTCCTAATACTCTTATGACATTATGCAAAAGAAATAGAGATCGTATCCCCCTATACAGTGCAATTACCCATAGTACAAGTGGTGAGGGCTAGTAGAGGGTTAATTAAAACTAAATGTTCATTAGATATACATTTAAAATATATATAAAAAAATATAACCTATAAGTAATAAAAAGTAGCCAAACCACAGTGTGCCACTTATAGACAAAGTAATACAAATACAGGGAGATTCAATAAAGGTTCTTCTCTTTAAAAATGGTGCTAATTTTGCCCCAACCAAACATCTGCTAGGTTGGGGCAAAATTAGCACTATTTTAATAAGAACTTTCTTTGAATAAGCCTGATAGAGTAGAGACCTATATATCCTGAACAGTATAAACCGGGAAGTGCCCCTGCACTGGCTGACCCTAGTCAGGATAAAGCCCTGAGCCCTCTGTGCTCTCCAAGTCCACAAAGGTAAGAATCCCTAGTCTGGTTCCCTATTTCTAGTGGGATGCATATAAAACAAGCATTAGAGAGTATCTCCTGGCATACGTTTTATATACTCAGACATGCACTTTAATGGGGTCCTCTTATGTGTCTCTCTCTCTGGATACGGATGACAGGCTATTGTGAACTTGTTTCGAGTTGCAGAGAGAGATACCTATGACCTGAATTAGCCTGTTGTTACCCGATATAGACACGACATTGAAGTGCAAGTCTGTGAGTGTATAATAAGTATGCCAGGAGATACATTTTTTTTTTTTTTTTTTATGTGCGCTCAAATTGGGCCTAGCCCTATACAGTTAAAACAACTAGAATATCAATAGTTAGGTAGCCCCAGCCAAGGTGTAAGGCAGGGGCCACACTATAAGCGCAGTACATTTTTGTAAGCTTTTGCCATCCGCTTGTATCCATTTTGCAGGGGATTATGGGTTAAAAAAAATTGCATGACATGTTGATTGTGTGCGCTTTTTAAAAAATTTTTTTATGTGCTTCCAACTAATCACATCGCATGCACAGTGGGGCCTTCCTCCCGCGAATTTATATTATTAATAAAATGTAATTGTGGATTGCAGAATGCTGCAAAAACTCTGTGGGGCTGCCTGCACTGCGCTCACTGTATCGGTGGTAAGAAGTGGTGGCCCCACTGTGGGTACGAGCATCTCTGCGGAGCAGAACCCAATGGTGGTGGTTAAATTCCAATTAGAAAAGGAATATTCTGTCATCCAGGTTGCTAAATCACTAAGCTAAGTTGCAGTCTCCTATACTGAAAATAATTTCCCCGATACCTATACAATGTATATCGAAAAGCACCAAGATACCAAGTACTGTCCTTACCTCTAAAATAAACAGAATGTTTCTTCTGTATTCTAGCCGATTTAAGTAGGAGTTACAGTGAAGGAACCAGGAAGAGTTGGGTGAACAGTGTCAACAAGGATATTTTTATTCCTCCGGAGCTTTCTGGATTAATGGAAGAGGAAGAATTTGTACCTGTGAAGGTTGAAAACACACAGAGGTAAGGAACCTACCTTGGTTCTAATAGTTAAGGATTCTAAACCAGAATTTTATATGGGGGGGGGGCTTTAATTCTTTAGCAGAATTCCGCTCTTGTGGGGGGGTGTAACTTGTTTATGGGCAGACAAATCTAAATAAATAAAAAATCCTAGGCCAATTCAGATCTTTTTTATGCACTAATAAAGTGTGCAGAAGTGTAACAATTGCTAATCTGTGCTAACATTGACTTGTGCAGGCCATACATTATAGGACATACATGCCTGGGCCAATCATTTTGTTAGTATTTAAGTTGTAAAATGAATGGGCCAGAGTGGGGAACGTTGGGGCGGGTAATACCGCGATAATAGATGCACCCAATGAATGAATATCTACAGGTTTAATACAATGTACAATCTTGTACCTGGAACATTTTTTAACATTGTACATTTTGTATTGTATTTTTTTTCTTGTGATATTAGTCGCTCACTGCTGTTTTTATCAGGCAACAATGGTTAATGCTAAATGGTGAACCTTTAGGTAATCCTGCTCTCAATAAACAAGGAGGGAGAAACATTCATATAAAGTTTCTTTAAAGGGACTTCGCTGGAGTGAATGTGATCTTCTATTTCTCCCTCCCTACTTGCTTTTAATGTTTCCCTAGATAGTCAACCAATCAGATGTTTTTTTAATGATAAGAAATTTTTATTACATTTCCCTTTATATAAAGCTAGATCCTTTTGTGCTTATGGTGTGTTGGGAGTTGTTTGAATGGACTAAGTACAGGTGGTCAGCTGCTAAGCCATTTTAACACATTATAGAAACTATATTTAAAAAAAAAAAAAATCCACAATTGGTGCACAGCCTCTCTTTGGGTCCATTGTCAATAAACATTGATGTTTGTTGGGTTTTCAGGAGTTGATTCTTATTTAATTATACCAGGGGTTGAAGCAGAGACCACGGCCTTCCTAAACCTCCCCTAGGAAGTCCCAACCTTTCCAGGCTTGGTATTGGGTTTCCCTACCTGCTTTCAAAAACAAGTTATATTTCAAGCCCATGACTGTCCATCTGTTAATGGATTTAACACAAATAAGTCAAGTGACTCATTAAAGATCTCATTGGTTCAACAAAAGTGATAGTTGATTGAACGTCAGACAGTGGCGGGACCAGGGAGTAGATTGCATTCATACAATATTGTCAGCCATGCCAGAAGCAGAATAAACCCCAGTGCTATATATAGTCCATTACCATTGTCCACAACTGTGGATGATATGGCGCTCTGTTCATATGAAAGGATCGCTTGATTATATTTATTGAACTTTTTATTCAAAAATAAAATAAGAGCGTACTGCTTAATTGGGTGTACTTTCCCTTTAAAAAAAAAAAAGTATATTCTTTAATGCTGATTCATTGTTTCAATCAGTTCCAAAAGAGTGAGCTTCTTGCCACCTGACAGCAATAAGGAAGTTCTGAAGAATGGGGCGGTGTCGCCATCAAAGGTACGTGAACACCTTGTAAGCAGGATATGTTAAAGGATAACTTTCATCTCTTAAAGAAGATCTACACATTTATTCTGATTTATAGGAAGTACTGATGCATCACTTGCCTATTCTAAATCATTCCTAACCAAGCATATACCTGTGTATTTCTGTACAGTTACTGTACTTTCACTCTCCTTCCCTCCTCCCTAGGAAGGGGGATGCATTGTAGCTCATTGGACAGCTACTTGCTCTTTAAGAATGCCCTAGAGCATGGCGTAAGGAAGAGTAGTGATTAGAGATGGGTGTGACTTCACACAGGTGCACCTCCCTTTCCTTTCAATGTGATTCCTAAAGGGACCTTTCCAATTGGAGTATCTGGTGTAGTAGTAGTCGGTAAAAATGTTTGTTTGATTAAACTTTTATGTTATGTAGCTGAACACAGTTTAAAAAAAAAAAACAACAAATATGCAGGCCATATAACTATAACACATTAGATATTCATCAGCCATGGAACTGTTATGTACATGTGTCAACGCATGTCAACCAGGGGCATGAGAGATTAAGGGTGAGGTGTCCTTGGCAGGAGGTCCTAGAGAAAACAGTCAGGAGTTTGGAGAATTTAGGTAAACGTTTAATCTGGGGAAGGAGTATAATGAAGGCTGAAACATTATAGCACTATATTAAGTAGCAGTTTCGTATAAGTGGGGAAGTAATTTGCAGTCTAGTGTGGATCATGAGTGGAGCTCCTTGGTTGTTTCCTTGATAACTTCTAGACAAAGGAGCTAGCAAATTTATTTTCAGCAATACAATGACCCAAGACCAGGTGGTAGGCAGAATAAAAATGCAGACAGCACCCAAGTTGTAAATAATTCTGCCCATCAGCTGTCAGTGTTCCAGGTTGGTATTTAATTGTCTACCCTACAGAAAACCACAAATGTTCTTACTTCTTGACTTAAACAGAAAATACAATGTTTCTCAATTGCAGGAAAGAAGAAATCCCTTTAATTCTATGAATTTAGAGGAGGAAAATTTTAAAAAGAATGTAGAAAACCAAGTCCCTGTGAATGGCACAGAAGGTCGGGAAAACCTTTACCAAGGTATTTACTATTCTTTCCCAATGTCTGTTCTGAGTTTAATTATCTGCACCGTAATTGGTTTGGTTCTTGAGTTCTGTGTGATCTCTATCAATCATTTTTATATTGGTTATTAAATTACACTGTGTTCCTAATTGTTTTTAAAGGGATATTTGCTTTAATTCTCCCTTCAATTTCTGATTAATTGATCTGTTATTCTGAAGCACAAACAAAGCATGGCCTAGACCAACAAAAACCTTCAACCAATCAATAATGTCCTGACTGACTCTAAATGGATAGTGTTGTTTTTTTTTTTTTTTTAAAGATCCACAAAATGTCTTTAACAGAATCCACTTGCATACCATTATAGCATGGTGGAAATTGCTCATGCAAGTGGAATGCTGTGTAGAAAACAATGCTGTCAGAATAAATACAGTTCTACCAACACTTAATGTTCATTTGAATACTAGCTTTAAAATGGGGTGGTTCCTGACTTTAACAGAACTTTTAAAGGAAGCCCCCCCCCTCCTCAGAGGTACAGAGGTACACTATTGAGAAGTGCATTGTACAGAGCTGTGGTAAGATCTAGTATTCTCCCCCTGCAGTTCTGTACTATGTTGTTTTACATACCCTCCAACATTTCCCTTTAAATAGGTTCACTATTGAGAAATACATTGCACAGGGCTGTGCTATGATCAGGGTCACTTCATTATCCTCCCCCTGCAGCTCTGTACTATGTTGTTTACATACCCTCCAACATTTCTCTTTAAATAGGTTCACTATTGAGAAATACATTGCACAGAGCTGTGCTATGATCAGGGTCACTTCATTATCCTCCCCCTGCAGCTCTGTACTATGTTGTTTACATACCCTCCAACATTCCCCTTTAAATAGGTACACTATTGAGAAATACATTGCACAGAGCTGTGATAAGATCAGGGTCATGTCATTATCCTCCCCCTGCAGCTCTGTACTATGTTGTTTACATACCCTCCAACATTCCCCTTTAAATAGGTTCACTATTGAGAAATACATTGCAAAGAGCTGTGCTAAGATCAGGGTCACTTCATTATCCTCCCCCTGCAGCTCTGTACTATGTTGTTTCTAGAAGTGTAACTATTAAAGAGGACATATTTAAGGGTATGCAGTGATCTTGGCACAGCACTGTGCAATGCATTTCTCAATATTTCTGAAAATAAATGAAACCATCACTATCTGAAGGTGAATGAAACATTGAGCAGATTAATCCAGCTCCCTGTTTTTGTTAATATCCAAATTAAGCACGGACCCACTAACTGGCTAGATTGAGATCTCACTGAAATCCAGTGGTAGGAGACTTTTAACTATAAGTTAAGCTGAGAAAGCAAATTAGCAATAAGGGGCCCATCCTGTTGGTACTGTGGGGATTGGCCTTCTACCGCTAAGGTGTGTGCGTCCATAACAAGCGTTTCCAATGCCAACAAACGTTCAGCGCTGGCATTGGAACCACTTGTTACAAATGGAAAGTTTCCCTGTGTCGTGGTCGGCCCCTGTATAGGGAGTCACTGCCATAGTTTAGGTGTATGGCAGTCACAAACTCCTATACTTTTAAATAGGGAGAACACTTGTGACTGTCTGTAGCCTCATCTTTCAAAGATGGCGGACCGATCTTATAGATTCTGATACATTGTGTACCCAGATTTAGACTGGGAAAAGTGATAAATCTACAACTTACAAATGACAGGGAAAAAAACGAACAAGGGAAATGAACAATGGTGGGAGTAAGGCATAAGGTGAGGGGAAAAAAAGGGTGTACAGTGCTTTAAGGCCCAACAAAGAAAAACTCCAATCAACTGCTTTAGTTAGACACCTCATCACATTGAATATTAATTGCCATCAGAGTTTTGTATTTAGCCAAAATATTAAGCGGCATTGCAACACTAGTTGTGCAACTAGGTACACACCAATTTTTAGCAGATGACAGAATTTTACAGATTCAATCTGTCATCTCTTAAAGATGAGGCTACACAGTCCTGACGATCGGTCTCCATATACTAAAGTATAGGGAGGACCGTTTGGGGCCGATCGTAGTCGGCTACTAATACTAAAGTACAGGGAGCCGACCATATGCAAGGTAAATTTCAGTCCATACCGATTTCCCAATGCTGATGGGTTTGCTGGCCATTGGATCAGTCATATTTTTGGTACACATATTGGCCTTTATCGGTACTGTGTGTACCCAGATTTTGGAGAAAGCGATATTGAAAATCACATGACCTTACACCAGCTAAAGAAAATTAATTTATTTACTGTTCCCCCATGACTTTCATGGTAGACCTAATTTAGTTTGGATTATTTGCTTTTCTTTTGATTTCTTGATCTAAATGATTTGAAGATTCCAATTGTCTTCTTGCCTAAAATTCACAGAATTCTATTAAGAATCTCCCAAATCCAATGGTTGATCATTTCTTTAGTTGTGAAGACCCCACGTGCAAATCATTTGAGTTTTGTTTCACCTTTGCCTTTGTTTGCATGTTTTTTGTTTTTTTTGTCCAACCAGATGTTTTACCATACAAAGTTAAATATGGCATTAAATTACCGTACCCTGAAACAGGAGAATTCAGCCAGGTTTCAACAGGCTCATCTAATGGATCAATGACAAATGGTGGACAGGCTCCAATACCAAAGCCTAGAACAATTCCTTTGAAAAAAACAGACTCTCTGGACAGGACTGGTTCTGAACTCAAACGAGAAGATTCAGCTGGTAGCACTGGAAAGCCCAAAGGCATTTTAAAACGCAGGTCAAGTTCTAGCTCTACAGACTCTGAAACTATACGAATGGCACAGAAGTATGATCCAAGTAAAATTGGGTTGCCTACCCCGATTATACAAATGGGCAAAAACGTTGCAGCTGCAGAGTCTTTTGATGAGTCACCAGAAAACTCATTGGATAAACTAAAACAAGTGCGGTTCTCCGCAAATGTGCACCAGACACCGCCATCTCCTGTCCTGGAGGCCAATAGTGGAAAAGAAATAGGTGAATTTGGAATCCTAGAACAAAGTAATTCCAACATACAGTCTGTAAATCCAGTCCTTGCAACTTTGAAAGATCCTAAATCAGGCAAGAAGTCTTCCTCTGAATTAAATGTTCAAATCTCTGGAGAAGGTCCCACATTGAATGGGATTTTACATTCTTCAAATGAATATGATGGCACACTGAATGGTTTCAATAAGGATCTAAACATAAAGAAAGATGATTTACCACTACAGGAATACCAACCAGAACTAAACCTTTCACTGGATACAAACACCTCTTCTGGTAAGGAATTTATTGGAATATATGAAGTCACAAGCCAAACCCAGAAGTCTGCCATCTTAATATTTCTGTCTCGATATATATTTCCGAGAAGTAGGAAAGGACCTACACATCCACCACAAACACTATTTAATTCATTATTTTTTTATTTTTTTTTAATATAACTTTAAAAAGGGTTTTGATGAACCAGTTTAAGAAAAGTATTTATAAACAGTACAAACCATCAGTGAACTCTGACAATTCCTTTTTACAGGTTTTCTTTTAGCTTTATTTATTTTTCTTTTTGACAGAGACTTTTATACAATATTTTTTTTCCGGTTATCTTATTCTGCTCCTCTAGAGTTAGAGAAGATGTTTAATGTTGAGGAATTGTTGCAATGTGATTTGGAATTGGTTTGAATATGTTAATGAGCAATATGCCACCCATAGGGGATGCCATTTTTTTAGAAATGTACTCTATTCAAATGTAATTAGTAAAAGAATAGTCGATAAACCATTTTTTAGAGTAGATGGAAGGCCGTTGTCTGTGTTGAATAAAGATGTCTCCAGTTAAAACATCCTTAAAGGACGACAAATTCCCAGAAAATGTTTAATCAGGCCATACATGGATCAATACTTCTTGATAGAATTTTTCCTTATTTTGGCCCTGAAAATTTGATTGTAAAAAAAAAAAACAACAATGTACCTTGCACCATCTATCTTCAGCAAATTTCAGCTGATGGGTGGGGTCAACTGGAAATTATTCACCTGGCCTGGTTGCAATTGTGTTTGATAAACTGTTCCTTGTCAACTGTTTATTAATTTATTTTTTCTGATTCGACCAATATAGTCGAATCAAACAAAATATAGAGTGGAAATTGCTGTTTTTATTTTGTTGGTACATTTCCTTACTGTTAAGTAATGGGTTACTATTGATGGATGGGAAAATAACTTTGTTCCTAAGTGAAATTTCCCATCAGACAGGAACCCACGTACTTAAACTGAGATATTAAGACTTTTTGCGCTTCAGTGTTTAGAAAAGAGACTCTTCCCATAAGGCAATAGTCGAAAACAACCGGGAGCGCAAATTGTATTTTATATATTTGGTGGTTTTTGAACATAAAATTCAGGTAATACTGAAGCATGTAAAATGTAATGTACTATATACTCAAGTGAGTTTTACACATTTTGCAAGTAAAAATAAGTATCTCTGCTTATACTCGAGTATAACCCGAGGGTAGAAATTATTACCTCCACCTGGCCCCATGACCACATACGGTATAGCTTTATTGTTGGAAAAAATGGTGTGTATCACTTAAAGATTTTTTGTTTTAATGTGCATTTCACCTTATTTTTTTTATCATTCCCAAAGATAATCATCCGATCACCTTAGGGAATGATAACGAACTTGGAATACAGGCATAAATGACTTTTTCCAAGTCAAAATCAGATCGGAAAATCACTTCCCAGAACGAATTTTCCAGAAAGGGATTTTTCATTCATTGGCAAAGATCAATAATAAGGTGATTAGAACTGATCACCTAATATTGATCTCTGCCCCATCTAAAGACTAAAGAAAAAATCCTATGTGAATGGAACTCTGAGCTTCAATCACAAATACTATAGTAAGCTGTCATTCACTGACCGCTTACTATATAGCCTGTACTGCACTGCGATCTGAATGGAGATTGCAGTGCAGTTACCTAACTAGACCACCAGGGGCAGCACGGCGGAAGCCTAAAGGCCTTAGCGCAATCTCCATTCAGCTTAGACGTGACCGGCAATTGCTACCCGGTCACGTATTTAGGGACTGCTAGCTCCCAACACCCCTCCCATCGGATTTTGATGAAATCAAGGGGGCTAGGGGAGCACTTGAATGCTGCTCCCTGATTGCCCCTAGCTGCCTTAAAGGGGCAGTATGCAGCAAAAGTACCCTGGTAACTGCTGTGACTTGAATATAAGCCGGGGTTAGATTTTCAGGCTCATTTTAAAAAATAAAAATCTTGGCCTATATTTGAGTATATATGGGTATTTAATAAAATCGATGTACACAGTTTTCATTTAGGATAAATAAACCTAATTTAGAGATTTTAGTACAGTTCGAAATGTGTATAAAATGGAGGATTTCAGGTTGCTATTTGGGAATAATGGACTGATGGGGCTGATGTTATAAGGTGCTTTGGCCGTGCTATTAATCTGCAAAAACCAATTGGATGTGAACATTTTACTGGGTTACTGCAGTTAGATAACATTGGTTAAGGCAGATTAATAGCACAGGGAAACAGAAGCCCGTTTGAAATTATATCTGAGGAAGAGCTCACCTCTCCAAGAATAGCTTTTTAAGTGGATCTCCTAAACTTGTCTATCTTCCCAACTACAAAGAATTACCTGTTTTTTTTCTTTTTTTTACTAAAATAAATAGTTCTCCAAGAATTTTTTTTTTCAAATCCATATTGGTTAGGCTAGGTACACATGAGTGGATTTTTTTGGGCCAACCGAGCTATATTTCTGTGTATTGGTCTGTTGGGCTAAAAAAATCTTTGGTTGGCCGTTGGCTGATCTGACATGTCGGTAAAACTGCCGGTCATGGGGTCTCCTATGGACACTGAGACCAAGGCCACACTACAACACACAAAATCGTGAGCGTTATCGCACGACATTGCGTGCGCAATTTCTGTGCTTTCGTGCGTGTCGTGCATGCGATTGCTTGAAAAAAAAATGGTTGAACGCGAACGGAGGTGCAATTGCATGTGCAACCGAAATCGCGAGAGTGTTCGCTTTCCCGCGATTTCCATTTTCGCAAACGAAAACACGTGCACAAGCGTGCGAAAACTGTGCTAGTGTGGCCCAGCCCCAACTTTTAAAGGGGCAACTATGCCCATTTTTTTACTTTTTGTAGTTGAAATCTATATGGGGGGGGGGGGGAAGAAGGCACAAATTTTTAATAGTGATGAATAGAGATCTTCGAAAAAACGTATCCGTAGAATGAGAGTCTGAACATTCTGAGTAAACTAAGGGTAAATTAAACATTAAGATGCCTCAGGCAACAGAGGAAAGTATGGGTAAGTTTTGGATTAATTGAAGAACGGGAGGTAAGAAATAGCTCTTTTAACCCCTGTTCTTCAATTAAATCTATCGCTCTAGTGAGTGAGGTCATGGACTGCAAGGGAAGACTTGATTTTACAGAATGCAAATTTACGAATATGTGGGAATATATTTTCTAGAGCTCTGAAGATGTTGTGCTTATTATGTTTTGTAGGTCCAGAGCCATTGTATTCTGAGGTGAATAAAACTTCAGGATCCCTCCATTCAAACCCTTCTGAAGGTAAGATGTACTGAGCACTATAGTCAAAACAAAGCTCTCCCAGGCCTTGTGGAGCGATCAGAGGCTCTATTTTAGGAGAAATCACGTTACATTTTTGTAAACAAGGAAGATCAGTTCCAGTCACAAAACGGGGAGATTCAAAAGTTCTCTAAAAATTATGCTAATTTTGCCCTAACCAATCAGATCTTATTTAACATTGGAAAGCTAACATCTAATTGGTTGGGGCAAAATAAGCACCATTTTAACGATAACTATTATTGAATCAACCTGTTTGGAATAAATGTTCCTGTGTGGTCTTGGCTGGTCTTCGATTTTTGCATTTTTGTTGCCCTGTGTGGCCCCATCTGACCCAAACGTGTGGTTTCCTGCTAAATGTATTGCTCCCTACTCCTATTACCTACTTACACAGGGTGCAGAATGCACTGATTGCATTTTCAGTTGCACCAGGTATGTTGTCCTTATTTCTATTTATAGTAAGATGATCTGAATTGGCCTTGCCATTGTCATTTTGGGTGCATTGTAGTGGAAAATACATAGGCCATAATGTTCTATTTCTGGCGATTTATTAAAAATAAAGTAAGCAGTTTGCAAAACACCCTGTAGGGTGACCAGTACAGTAGGTGGTGGTGGTGGGAAACTAGGGCTGTGACGTTATTTCAGCCTGATTGACCACCATTGATAAAATATTTTCCCGAATTACCCCTGTGACCAATCGGTCAGTCCAGACAATCAGCCCTGTTAATAAATGAGACCCTACAGTCTTCAATGGACTGCAAATTGCAGGGGCCATATATAGTGGTGCAATCTCTTATTCCTGACTGGCTTACGGAATCTGCCAGTGTGTACACCACATCACAAGATTAAAATATTAATTAGTTCTATTTGCTTTGTCGGAGTTTTTTTTTCTTTTCATTAAAATTCTCCTTCTTCTAAACTTGGCTGGGAAAGTTTTGATTTGCTTTTTTCACCCCATTGGTTTGGATGTAGATTGGTTACCGGTGCAATGGTTTCTTGCTGTATTTTTGACAAAATTAATGACAAATTAATAAATATAATTAATGCAAAAACACACTGAACAGAGATTTATTTTAAGAAAAAAAAAAACAAACTTTAACATCATCTGGAAAAACAGTTACTGTTAATTTCCCCCACAGACTTTGATAGAGAAGATGTCCATATGGAGCCTAGACTCTTTGGCCAAAGACGGAACAGTGACCATAGCGGAGAAATGCTGGTGTTTGGAAAAAGTAGTGGCGGCAGTGGGAAAATAAACTTTGAAACAAACTTTTCCAGTTTTCCCCAGATGGAAAATATTGTCTTCAATGAACGAACTGAAGATAATCTAGTTCCTAATGATAAACGTGACCAAATGCCTGATGAACCCACTAATATAACAGTATGGAGGAGACCCTTTAGCTTAAGCAATGAATATCCACAGGAGCCTTCTGCTGGAGAAGATGAGGGAAAAGATCAAACATACTCTGTGCAGCAAGAAATCCCTAAAGTTTTTCCTGACTCATTTGTAAAGTCACCTGAAGAAAAGAGATTTATCAAGGATTCTGTATATTCCTCTAAAGTGCCCATGGGTACTACAGACTATACAGCTCATGATAATGTAGCCAAGGGAAATGGAAGAGTCGAAAGTCCAGATCTGGAGAGAGCAGACTTACTCGACTCCAAAAACTTCAGAGTCATGTCTTTTAGAGAGAGGTTTGATGGTCCCAATGGTCAAATTTCTAATCCAATAGTGTTTCAGAATGTGAGAACATTTTCTAACCGAGACGAGGAAAACTTGAAACTTGATAAAGATGTTCCTTCAAATATATTCCTTAACAACAAACCACCGTATCTGGACAACCACATCGTAAATGAGATTACTCCAGATTCACTTCTGTCCCAGAATAGCTATGAAATTATATCCGAGGAAGAGCTAACCTCTCAAAAAGTAGCTTCATGGTTGGCTATGACCCCTTTGAATTATGAGGAGGAGCAAATGTATCTGAATGAAGAACAAATGCATCCAGAAGAGAAGCAAATGCTTCCAGCTAAAGAACAAATGTATCCGGAGGAGGAGCAAATGTATCCAGTTCATGAAAACATACAAAAATCTGTAGCTGATCAAAATTCAAGTGTTATGGAGTTTAGGAGTGCGTTAAAGAAACTTGAAGAGGAAGCATTACTGGATTCTCGTATGGAAGGACTCCCTTCCACTGAACAGAAGAAATCTGTATATGAGGTGCCAGACAGTCACATTAATGAAGAGGTACAGTTCAAGATCACAGAACCAGTTTCTTCTTCTCTCAAGAGAAATCTGGATGAACCTTCAACCTACAAGGTTGTGCCAAATAGCAGCAGCTTTTTTCAACGTGTTATGCAGAGATCTTCCGGGAATGAAGAAAGTAATGTACCTGCTTATCCCTGGGTTGTAGGGAAATTGGATGAGACCAGTCATCATTTAAAGTCACAGGAATTTAATGTTGTTGCTGAATCATTGCCTGTTCAAGCTGAACCTGATAATGCCAGTGAGCGGCCATATGACCTGGATCTTGACTATCCATCTGATAGCCAATCTGAGGGGGAGACTGAAGAAAAGGGAATTACTTTTAAGAGGCCCGATCAGGTTGTATTAGAACAAGATACAAATGAATGTGAAGAAATTGTTGAGAAGACTAAAGTGCCGACTAAAATTGGTAGAGATGAATTTTTTGCTGAATTGAAAAAACTAGAGCTTGAAGCATCACTTCCACCACATGTACCCAATAGTGATTCAAATGTCGAACAGCTGTGTGAGATAGATGATGTTGTACCAGAAAAATCTTCAGCAGTCCAGCATGCCTTCAGTCCTTCTCTAAAAAGGCTTCCACAAGATTATAACATTGCTGCAGATAGTGACCTAAAAATGCAACAATCAACTCCACAGATTATTGAAATAAATGAGGAGGAAGTTGTACCAGAAAAAGTTTCAGTTGAAAAAGATGCTTTTAAATTTGCTTTGGAAAGACTTGCAGATGAATATGACAATGATGTTGATGCTAAAAATTCAAGCTCCAAAGAACTTCAGGCTGAAGTTTCTACACCATCCTACACCACAGACTATTTTGATCAAGCTAAAAATATATATGAGGATAAACCTGATGGAATTAAAGTTAATTTGCCTTCTCCAGTAGTTCAGAATTTAAGGAGGTCTTATGCAGCTGGGGATACTGCAGACAAAAATGTAAGATTTATAAGTCCAGAAAGACCTCATTCTGCAAACTTTAAGGTCATGACTTTTAAAGAGAGACTTAGTGATGGTTACAAGGAATCAGTATCAAACCCAGAACAATTTAAGAGTTTAAGAAAGTTCTGGAATTCCGAAAATAAAGTCTCTGAAGAATCTGATTCTCGTCCCTCTAAAACAGCTAAAAGTTCTAACTATACCTATACTAACAATAAGGATGGTGGATATATTGGTGGGGGGGATTTGGCAGTTCGAAGTGACACCTCTTCTCCAAATACTGAAATAACCTTTGGTGACCAGCAATTACCAGAAGATAATGTGTATGTGAACTGGTCTGGGATAGAACAGCTGAAATCGCCTGAGGCTAAAGAAAGGGGTGTAGAAAATGAGACCGGAAAAAATGTTGCTGACAGGAAGGAAAAACGTAATCTTCTTAACAAAATGTTTTTGAGTGAAGAAGCTTCCTCTCCTTTGGATGCCCAATTCAATCGGCCTTCTGAAGAAGGGAGCAGGAATACTGAGGACCCTGAAAACCTAGTGGCTGATGAGATCAGGATTTCTGAGGTTCCAAGTAGAGAAGTAGTTATTTCCAAAAAAGTGTACTCCAGTATTGAGAACATACCAGCAATGAATGAAAATCCACTCTCTCCGGATGATCAATCTTCCCAACTGAAGAAACCAGGATATACCAGTAAAACCAACCCAAAGAATGGTTACCTTGCTACTCAGTATGAAGTCTTGGATGGAAAATCTGTCTCTGACCCATCTGGAAGTTCTGGCAATTTATTATGTGAGAATCTCTTTACTTTATATTCTCCGCTCCCTTTCCTAAAACAAGTTTACTTCACTATCATTTTAACAGGGTGCAGTTTTCATTCTAGTAGGTAAGTAATGTGTAAATTTGGATTTATAGATTAACAAAAAAAAAAAAACTTTGAAAACCAAAATAGTTTTCTGCATTTAGTTTTACTTTTGTTACAAAATGACCTGTTTCCTTGAAGTATTTAGCTAATTTACCTGGGATGATACCAAACCGTGCTTTCCAAACAGTCCAGATCTCTTACGCCTTTGTAGAAGTTGCAGAGATCCCTACAGCAAGTATATAATGTGTTCTCTCTCTCTCATAACTAGAAATAACTTGCTCCCCCTGCAAAACTATTATGGGCCCCTATCACTGCTTCAACTACAGTGGTTTTCTGGGGGTAGGCTGAAATAAGGATGTAGCTCCCCTGGTAGTTAAGCCTGGTAGTTAAGGAAATCCTAACCAAACACATCCATTCAGTGAATGTTTCATGGCCCCTCACTTAGTGGATAGACATACGAAGTGTTTCATCCAGTAACAGGATCTGTCCAGTTAGTTACTTTATCTCCCTGTGCCAAGGGAAAGAATAGGTAAATTGTGAGTTGCTGTACTAAAGGGTTTTGCATATTACACGCTTACTGTATATTTGACCTAGTTTAGGTCCCTAAAGCCTCATACACACGTCTGACGGGAGAGATGAGGCACGATGCCCGAGCATGCGAACATACGCAGCTGATAATTTTGCATGTGTAGGTGTTCACTAGAGCGTCGTTTCTCAATCTGCCGTGGCGGATCAACGAATGACGCCAGAGTTAACGCGTACACATACATGACTATGGGCCGAAAACGCCCATTCTTAGCAGGTTTATTTTTCGTTTGGTGGTCGTGCCGCGTCCGTCCTGTCTGATGTGTGCGCGGACCCTAAAGCAAGTTATAAAACCTTGAATTTAATTGAAATGATGGATAATAAATATAGGTCAGTTCTTATGAGCATGCATTATCAAGTTTTGTTTGATTTGGACTCGATATACTTGTTCCCTAAAACTTAGGACCGGAAAGATTAAATACAATGACCAAATGGTCTTGCACTGCAACCTTTAGAAAGTTATATAGAGATGGTCAAAGATATCCCTGTGTTGCCTTGAAAGTTAAGAACACCACCAAATTAGTGGATAAACACAAGGGCACTCTCTAAATCTCCTTTATTAGAACAAACATGCAGAGTTGTATTAGTGCAATACAAAAATATCTTAAAAAATCAGCTTAAAAACACTGCCCACACCCAGCTTCCCCACCAATATCCATATGTAAATGAAAAAACCCAATCATTGGTATATCGATATATCAAGGATCAATTGGTATTTATATTATAAACACATATATAGCATAAAATACACGTACGTCAAACATGTTATCAATGAAAGAAGCTATACAGTGTGGCAGACCAATGCATACAGCTACTATGCATACATTACCACCTAATAGGCGATCAAGATTAGGGGAGCTAGGTGCGGGAGCAGTTAAAATAAGTGCTATCTTCCTTCTCGAAGTCAGTAGCCTTGAAAGTTAAAGCAGGTGTGACATACTAATTCATGAATTTAGCAATTACTTTGAATGAAAGTCACTAACTGCCTTATTCAGTAGCTCTAAAACATACGGTGAGATGAGGAAAAGACCTCCGCTACACACACAATGCAGAAAGTGCTTAATATGCTTGTTGTACAAAACTGCATTGCCCAAATATTCCTCTGACATGGGAGAGGTTTTGTTAATAAATAGTAGGGTGAAGGCAGAAACCAATGAATTCCTGGACAAGTATAGTGCTCCCTTAAAGTCCCTGCCTCGGATCCATAATCCATATTTCTCTAATGCAAATAAGCCTGCAGCTTGAGAAATTTGTGTATCTGGCAATCCTACATTAAAGGCACATGGATTAAAGCAACAATTCACTAAAAAAGAGAACTATTCCTCTAATGCATTGATTGAGGACCTATGCCTTACCTTCCATTCTTCAATCAGTTGTACAGAAGCCTAGAACCAAGGTGAGTAACAGCTCCTTTACCTCCTGTTCTTTAGTGCATTAAAGGAATAGTTCACTTTTTTAGTGAACTCATCATTTAAAAGAGGCAGGCTGTAGACTTCAAGTTGTAAGCAGCTATTCCTAATGCATTGCAAATAATTGTAGAACATGCTTGCAAACAAATTATTTCACACAGGTGTTCCCCCCCCCCCCATTTTTAAAGTCATATACTAATAACTTCTTATAGATCAACCTGAACAGCACACAAAGCACACTCTTCTTTATAATCTATGAGTTAGTGCATGGTTTGTGCAGCATGTCTGCTTAAAACAAGTCCAAATAGAATTCTGGAATTTAAATAAAATAATCACATGGGTGTGCACAGGGCCATATTTTCTAGAATTTTAATGTGAACTTGGCTTCGTTAAAATTTCAGTAGTAGCAACAATATTTTGGTAAAGTAAAATAAAACTATGAAAGTGCAAATACAGAAATAACATTTGAGAACCTACATATTTGTTTGTACTTTTTATTAACCATTTACACGAGACTAGCATAGTGAAATAAACTTAAGTCTAAGTAAATAATGTATTTTTGTGAATGTTACATTCACAATGGTCGATATTTATTCCCTGGTACATTTTCATGCCAATCTGCATTTAAACCAGCAGTTTAATATTAAACTTTTTGTAGATAAGTAGAAATCATGAATGAAACATGAGCCTTGTCCATTACAACTATAAATATACTGCGTATCTGTAGATCCTAAATATATTTCTATGGAAGATTACTATAAATATACTGCGTATCTGTAGACCCTAAATATATTTCTATGGAAGATTACTATAAATATACTGCGCATCTGTAGACCCTAATCTCCTTCGATGGAGATTACTATAAATATACTGCGCATCTGTAGACCCTAAATATACTTCTATGGAAGATTACTATAAATATACTGCGCATCGGTCCCCTAAATATACTTCTATGAAAGATTACTATAAATATACTGCGTATCTGTAGACCCTAATATACTTCTATGGAAGATACTATAAATATACGCGATCTGTAGACCCTAAATATACTTCTATGGAAATTACTTAAATATACTGCTCATCGTAAGACCCTAAATATACTTCTATGGAAGATTACTATAAATATACTGCGCATCTGTAGACCCTAAATATACTTCTATGAAAGATTACTATAAATATACTGCGTATCTGTAGACCCTAATATACTTCTATGGAAGATTACTATAAATATACTGCGCATCTGTAGACCCTAAATATACTTCTATGGAAGATTACTATAAATATACTGCGCATCTGTAGACCCTAAATATACTTCTATGAAAGATTACTATAAATATACTGCGTATCTGTAGACCCTAAATATACTTCTATGAAGATTACTATAAATATCTGCGCATTCTGTAACCCTAAATATACTCTATGAAAGATTACTATAAATATACTGCGTATCTGTAGACCCTAAATATACTTCTATGAAAGATTACTATAAATATACTGCGTATCTGTAGACCCTAAATATACTTCTATGAAAGATTACTATAAATATACTGCTTAATCTGTAGACCCTAAATATACTTCTATGAAAGATTACTATAACTATACTGCGTATCTGTAGACCCTAAATATACTTCTATGGAAGCTTACACTGCTGACAAGTGGTTTGTTTACATTTAAAAGCAAACAATACCCCCACCCATTAATACTACTCAATGTGAGGACCTTAAATGTTATGTCCTCACCCCTGGGTTAACAAACCGGAGAACACTCATCTAGAAAGTTGTGCTTGCCATTCTACTTTGTCCTGCCCCTCATTAGCCTGTTGCCTTTCCAATATCAGGAAATGTTCTGCAAGAAGCATATATTCCAATTAGCCAGGTTCAAAACCAAGGAGGGGTCCTGCACAACATTCTAGATGACAGTTCTCCGCTTTGCAGGTAAACTCAGAGGGGAGGGTCTAGTTAGTTGTCCTTTTATTGTGAAATGTGTGCGTTTGTAAACGGATCAAATGCATATGTTATATTTGAAATGCACACCAGATAAGGTTTTAATTCCTTTGAACATTCTGCAAATTGAGGTCTTTTGTAGATGTTGAAAAATGCAGTTTAATGACCAGATCCTTTTTACGGTTATAGCAAGACATTCACTTTTATGTTGCAGATATGAAGCCAGAAAGTGAATCATCCAAGGTTTCAAACCTTGACTCCGTAGACCCTAAGCAAGGTAAGCCAGCTGTAGTAGGATGCCCAAGCCATCTAGATCCATCCTCATGTGACATATATACTGTTGAGGTCATAAAATCACAGGATGAATCAATTTCAAAAGTTCTAGATTGGTTAAACAAAAGTTCTGGTGATTCCAATGATGTAACCTTGTCAGAAAATGAACCACTCAACAAAGCAAACCCTATTCTCTGTGATGCATACAAAGATCCAGCAACTGAAGAAGTAATCCAAGGGCCTGTAGAATCTGAGTATATTTTGGCTTCCCTTGTTCAGAGACCGTTTTCTTCACATTCTGGTTACAATTATGAATCCCTATCGATTGTAGACAAAAATCATAGCGACAATATTGATGTGGTAACTGAGGAATTACCCACATCAGACAATCCTCTGGAAATTCCAGATGTAACAGAGGCAATTCATTATTTTGACCAGAATTCAACTGATGGCACTGCAGAGCTACTAGTATTCGGTCAAAGCAAAGGCGGCACTGGTAAAATGAACAACCTTATGCAACCATCAGAAAATCCAAAAAGCATGGAGACTCTTGATGAAGAATATCAAAAGAAAAAAGAAACTGACTCAATTTCCTCTCTAGAACAACCTGAGATTCTAAGTTGTGCAGAGAAAGAAAAAACTGCTGATAATCCAGATCTAGGAGCTGTAATGCTAGAGAACATGGAGCCTTTCCCTTTCAAAAGACAACCCTTCCCTGAAACTCTGGGTTTAAATAACGGTACAGAATTAAAAGGCCCTTTGCAAATTCCCATCGATGCTGCAGTTGCAGAAGCACCCAACATGGATTCAGATCGTGGTAATGGAGAACCACTAGTTTTTGGAGAAAGCAAAGGAGGAATCCGTAAACGGCAAAACCCAGTAGAAGATAATCAAATGGCAGATCTCAATTCTGAGACTGGTGCGGAGGTTCGTTTAGCTAAAAATCAAGATCAAAACTTATCTCTATCAGAGTTTGAGAAAAGAGAGGCTGAACATAACTTTGTAAATAAGGGAAAACTATTTTGGGAAAAGGGAGAGAGCGACATTCCTATGATAGAAAGTGTTTCAGCTTTTAATCAAAAGAACCATTCATTTGAAAGTGACGAAAGCAGTTCAAGTCTTGTAATCTTTAAAAAGGTGATCATAGATGAAGAGCCATTACCAAGCATTGCAAAGAAAGTAGAAACTGGTAACAATGGAGAGCTAGAAAATGGAATGCTGGAGAACATAAATCCCATCTTTGTCAAGGAGCAATGCAGTCCTAAACAACCTTTCTTTGAACCATCGGGTAGGAATAACACAGGATTTGAAGTATCTGAAGTACCTAGTGAAGGTGGTAAAGAAGAGCCACTAGTTTATGGACACAGCAAAGGAGGGATTGGGAAAGTGCAAAACCAGGCAGATATTCAAATTGCAAATCTTGTTGAAACTGTGGACTCCAGTGATGAGGATTGGGCAGGTAAAAAAAAAGATGTAAACAGAGATTCTAAATGGCAAGAAACCTTGCTAACAAGCCATGAAAGTAAAACAGATGGTGATAAACCAAATTCTGAAGTAATTGCCTTTCTAACACCAGTTGATGCCGCAGAAGCAACAAAGAGCACAGACATTTATGACCAGAATTCTGATGTTGGAGAAAACCAAAACCAAGCATTTAATGAACTTAGCAGGGAAGAAATGTTAGAGCTTTCACCATGCTTGTCAATTATGGACACTAAAGAGAATAACCTTCAGAGCGGGGCCGAGATTCATTCAGCTAAAAATAACAGTCTCAAACAAGATGAAGAAAAAAGGGATAATGAACAGAACATTGTAAACGAGAGAAAGTTATTCTGGGAAAAAGGAGAACAAGAGAGAAATGTCCAATCGCAAATAAAAATGATTAAGGATGTTAAAGTTATTGGAAGACACATTCCTGTTAAAGAAAGCGTTGCAGCTTTTAGTCAAAAAAGTAGTTCATTTGAAAGTGATGAAAGTAGTTCAAGTTTGGTAACCTTTAAAAAGGTCATCCTAGAGGAAGAGACGCTACCAAGCATTGCCCAATTAAAGGAATTCTGGGAACAGGAGAAGGACAAGCTTGAAAATCTAAAAAGCGGTTCAATAAATGATGCACAGGATGAGACCAGTGTTCGCTACTTAATTAAAACCGATTTCAGCATGCCAAACTTAAAGACAGAGATAAAAAAAGACCTGGACGATAATGTACTTCATAAAAGGGAGTCCAGGTTTAAGAATAAAAAGAGACACACCTTTCATTGTTTCTGTGACAATGACGAGGATTTAACTTCAAATCCAAATTTGTTGGCCAGAGGTCTTTCTTTAAATGATGGGGTAGATAGTGTGCACAGTTCAACATTTCAAAATTTAATAAGTTTCTGGGATGGAAATAAAGACACTCAAGAGAATGTGCCCCTACAAACATACAACATACACGCTCTTAAAAATATTGGTTTGGATGAAAATCAAGACCCAGTGGTTATAAAAGAAGAAATGAGAGAAGCATCCGCTCCGTTTAAAACAGAGTATGAATTAAATGCTAGATTAGATAAATTAAATCCAAATCCCTCAACTGCTTCATTTGAAGATGGTTCAACAAAAACTTTAAATGATGAGCCAATATTTAATATTTCAGAAACTTCGCTAAGCAAAAAACCAAACCAACCAGATGAGGATGAAAATACGGACATTGTGCACAACTCATCAAATGCAGAAATGAGGGAGTTAAGTTTAGAGTTGCAAAATCCTTCAAACGGATTGCTTGAAGGAAATATTAAATCTTTACAAGAAGAGCTGGAATCTACATCTTCAGAAAGAGCTCCTCCAGATGGCAGGTCTTTTGATAATGAGGTGGAGGTTAACGAGAATGTTCATGATCTAAAAAACGAAGGACCTCCTCAAGAAGTATGTGAGACGATTGAGAGAACAATTCTAAAAAGGTCAAATAACTTAAAAAGTAGCCTTGAAAAGCTAGTCAGAGAATCGGAATTATCTGGTCTCCAAAATGTGGATCTAAATGCAACCTGTCCAGCAGTGGATCCTTGTAAACAAAACTTCAATAGCTTTCTTAATAGGGAGGAAATTATAAATGACCAGAAAATTGCTTCAACTCAAGCTGAGTTTGGGGACAATAGCATAAATGAGTTAAGACTGAACAATAAGCCTTTTGATGTTAACCTTGAAATGACACAAAGGGGTTATATAGGTTCTGATTCAGCTGGCCACAGACAAGAATTACCTTCAAGTAATCGCAAATGTAATTCACCTGTACAACTTGTTTTAGCTCGAAAGGTTAGTGTAAATGGTGAGGAAGGTCTCGCCACTTCATTTGATAGACCTTTTGAAGAACCTAATAAAGATATTCTTGATAATCTAGCATGCAATTCATTGATACAAGAGCAGCAGGTGGATGAAATCCTGGAAAATAAATATGTGAAAGCTTGTGAAAGTCCCAAATATAATTATCGTTTTTCTCCGGCAGAGGTTTCTAGTGACACTCGTGTTTCAGCTGTAGGCAAAATTAATGAAGGAAATATTTATGCTATGCCAGAAAAGCTAAATAAAAAAGAAATTCTAGAAAAAATTGAAAATCCAGTTATTCTACCTAGAACTTTATGCACGTCCTTTAATCAAGGCCTAGCAAAATTGTACAGAGAGTCATTAGATGCAGAATTCTCAGTCATAGAGAGTGTGTCTGTCCAAAATTTCATTAATATTGAGGCGAGTACAGACTCAAGTCAAATAATGGCAAGTGAAGAAACCATTACAACAGATTTTCCTGATGCTACGGGAGAGGAAGTAGAAACCGTCAAAAAAACTGCTTTACAACGAAGGGAATTGTTTGCCAATGACTTAAAGAAACTTCAAGCTAAAGGAAGTGAGAGTGAAGAAGTGGGCAGCACTCAAATACCTCTTCTTAAGACTTCCTCTCTGAAGCTACAGTTGAGAAGCGCTAAAAGATTTAAGAGTGAAAACTGCATTTCTGGTATTCCCATTGTAGACGCAATAGGTTTGGGCACAATTTTCCCAGCAACTCAAGAAATAGATGGAACGGTTTATAATCATCATTGCGATGTATCTGCTCAATACAAGATGCGAGACTCAATGGAAGATGAGAGCCAAGAGAAAATACTAGATTCATCTGATCAGAAAATTAAGCAAAGCACGCCTATTAAAGAAAGAAACCACTTATTAAGAAGGAGCACATTACAACTCTATTTGGAAACACCATATCGACGAGAAATGTCCAAAAGTACAGATTTTGCTCTTTCTGGATTCTTGGTATCTGATGTCAACACACCAAGATGTAGGTTTAAATTTTCACTTTGACTCGTGTCCGTACTTTGTGTATTTTTGTTTTAGGTTTTAAAGAAATTCATCAATAGATTAGAGCCTGTAATGTGCACTTTACCCTTAAAACAAAATCTCAATATGAAATGTGTTGATCAAATACTCTGACCATATTTTTTTACTGTTTTACATTTGTGTTTTTGTCCCTGCTTTGTTTGGTGCTCATATGTTTTGTTTTACAACAGGTAATGAAGCATCTCATCCCATTTTGAATGCATTGAGAAGGAGCAGTAATAAAAAACTTCCTTCCCATGTGGTAGAGGAAGTGTCCTCTGAAAATTCAAGTGAGAATGTAGCATGTCTGCTGCTTCTTAAGCCCATTACTTATCCAGCTAACATGCTCTTTCTAAACCTCCATTTGCTCAGTACCTGCATCACTAACCTTAATATTTGGTACTACCTCTTTAACAATATGGCTGCCACCAGAGTTGTATGATCTATTAACTAGTAGTACACTTCTGTTACATTTTTAATTCTAATTGAGTAAAAGCAAACCCGCTAATCGTGTAACTCTGGTCATACCCACAGCAAATGTAGCTTTTGCATGAATGATAAAAATATTTATTTTTAACCTTGTTTATCTGACATTTTCTCAATCATTTATCTGTTTTTACCTTGACCCCTAAAAAGGGGTCATTTAACGCCGCAATTCTAAAAAATATTAATTTGGTGGGTTTGTAGGGGATATTTTAAAGTGTTGAATAGTTTTAGGAAGGTATTTATGGTAATTACTAAAAACAGATTCCTTATTCTGCACTGTACATAATATGAGTCTGCATGTTAAATTATTTACTACATCCTGGATCTCCAATGTACATTGGTACATTTTTTTTAATTAAAAAAACTTGTTGAGAAGTGACCCCCTTAAACACCATTAATAATATACCATTTCATGGTGAATTGAAGAGTCTTGTGTATTTATAAGGGTATCCCAATTAGAATATAGACCACACACAGTGTATATTCAACTAGTTATTTGGGTTATGAAATTCCCTATAAAAATTTTTTTTTCTTAGTTACCTTAGTGAAACTTATTTGTGATTGAGAAAATGGTCAGTGTACAATTCAAAATGCATGGCTGATTGTTTAACAATTTTATTCTGTTTATACAAGTTAGATTTATGGAATTGGTGATAAACATTTTAAAGTTTTGTGGTTTTTTTTAAATGACCGTGAAAATGGCCAAAATTAAATCTAGCACTATAAAAAAAAAAAAAAAAAAATAATAATTGTGGGATTAAAAGGCCTCTTAATGAAAGGGGGCAGGTGAAATTGGTAACGAGTCATTACACAGGTTAGATCTTTTTGGGATACTAATTTAGTTGGGTTTAAAGTGTTGCAGGACCAGATTACATTAACATCTAGTCCAGTCTAACTTAAGTTCTAAAACCTTATTTCCAGCAAATATTTAATTACAAGGAGGGTAACACAGTTAAACTTCTGAATGGGTCCTGGGATTATGGGTGAAGCACTTTAGTTCAGTATGTCTTAGACTGGGTACACATATTTCCAGTAGACCGATCGATACACGGTAATGTCAATCAGCCAGGAATATTGTATTGTGTGTGCCCAGCCTTAGAGCATATCTTTATCTACACAATAGTTTGTACTGTTGAGTTCTAATGATAAAATTGGAATATTTTATGTAACTTTTTTTTTTATCACTTTGAATCTAATATACTGCTGCTTATTAGGAAAAGTTATTGTAATTAACAAATGGGGGGAGAACTTTATGTAAGAACTCAATGTATAGACCCCAAACCGGCATTCTTAATCTAAAAGATTAGTGTTTTACCATGGTGCAGTGTTTCTACTGGCATCATTATTACTCCGAACATAGAGAATTTCTCTGAGTGTGCAGTGTTGGGATTATTAATTGGGATGTACATGTGTAGATAGAGACGATATTAAGGGAAGCGCGACTGAGCATTTAGCGTATAATTAAGATGTTATCTTTTTATTGGGTTACTGCAGTCAGAAGACATCTAATTGGTATCTGCAAATTTTATAGCACAGGGCAAACTTTTGCACCTTTTAATTGCATTAGCCCTATAGAATCGTAGTTAATAACCTGAAAAGCAATAAAATGCACTTATATGATGTATGACTTTCTACTTGGCGAACAAACGTGTAGATTCACATTAGCCAGGGGTCTAGTTACTGGGTAAAGATGGGGGAATAAACAAAACTATTTGCTTAACCATCTATTGAATTGGTAATCAATGTAAAGGAACTAAAGCAACGTTCTTACCTAGCCGAATGGAATTCTACAGTTTCATTGGCCTTTTCACTTAAACTGAAAGGATTGTCAATCATTTTGTACATTCTTTTTTTGCTTTTCTATGAAGATTTACCACTGGCCTTGTCCTTTTAATGCAACCACTGAGAGATCCAGCCCATAGCAATCTCTTTCCTGACCAAACTATTTTCAAATTTAAAATGTCTACCCTTAAAAACAAAATCTGGTGACTTGTCCGTTATCTGCCCGCAACCCAACTGCTATTTTTATCAGTTTATTACATGTATTTGTAACCAGATATTTAATGATACGTTCTATTTTTTGGCAAAGGTATCGGTCTCCTCCCTTTGCTCAATGAGCTTTTTATTAGCTTGAGCATGTGCAGAGGAGGCAGCTGGTGAAACAGCAGTCAATCATTGGCTGTGAGGTCTGTTATCACATCTTTGATTGACTGCATGGAGGGAGGAGCCAGCTTACTCTGCCAGAATGGGGACAATAATTATCCTTAAATGTCTGTTTAGTAATGCAGGTGATAAAGTACACAATATATCAGTTGGGGGAAGGTAACTAATTGACCAGTTTTTTTTAAGGGTGGACATGCCCTTTACGTTACTGCTGGCTATACACTATTTAGACCTTGGATAGATTAAACGATTGAACGTCTAATCTATCCATTGTCACTTTTCCCGATGTTCCCAGTCCTGGTCCATTTATTTGTGGGTGAAAGTCAATTGCAAAAAAGATTGTCGAACGTTGCAGGAACTTCCTGAGCTATAAATCATAATGTATGGCTATCTTTAAAACTGATTGGTCTACTGTATTCTGCCACATTCACACAAATTTATATTATTTTTTATATATATATATATCTATATATAGATATATATATATATAGATATATATATATCCGTTTAACCAGATGGACAATGTTGCATGTGGCAATTCGCACACCATGAATTTAGGTGAAGCTTTTCTGAACTACTATTGCTTGATTCTGTCCTCCTCACTATGTGGTATGTAAAATGTCACATGAGACACTGCCCCCTAGGGTAAAGTGCACCTCTTAGTGAAGGCAGTTTAATAAACACATTTAACTAATTTAACTCTTCCAGCGTTTGCAAGGTAAGTTCACATTCTGCACAACTGATAAAGAAAGCACCGTAATGTCTGCATGGTTTTAACTTTCACCCAGTTACACTGAGGCTATTTTCCCACGAACGTTATTGTAATATTTTCTCAGATCCATTGTTAGCAGAAGAAAAACGCTACATGTAGCATTTTGTCAATGGCGACCACTCAAAAACCGCCAGATAAACACTTATAAAATGTGGTGAAAACCTGCCGCTCGTGTGAAAATCGCTTTAAACAGGGATGTCCTATGTGTCCCTCCTACATGTTTGAAGACTCCCAGCATTCCTTGGTTGTGATCGCCTGGAGGTCACCTACTGTATATTATACTGTACACTCTGTTAGATGAAGAACAAAGGAAGTTGATCTTGTTTGTATTCTCTTTGCTTTGTATAATCAACAAAAATAATAATTATTGTGAATCCCATCACCCTCAATAATTCCCATTGTTGGCATTAAATATTTTCTGCAATTACCACCCAGTCTTGCTTTATCGTTGTAGTTATGGGCTGGATTTTACTTTACAGTAGTGTCACGCCCATATTCTTTGAAAAACCACCCAGAGTAGATCTTGGATGCCATAAGATTTAGGGGATGTGACTGGATCTTGGTCAAACATTGCTTTAGGTTCAGTAATCCTAATCTGGACAATTTAACTTCCTTGCCTAGAAACTTGCCTAGAAGTTAAATTGAATGATGAACTGGCCCAATCAGATATTTGCTTCCATTTTGCCACTGAAATACATGTAGAAAATGTCTGTACGCCCCATTGAGGTTGGGCTTTATCTATTTTAAGCATGAAACATGGTCATATCCCCTCCAGTGTTACAAAGTCCTTTTGTTATGTAACTTGCTGGACAACTGATGCCTCACCACAGTAATACCTGCCCCAATGTTTTCCTTCATCTAGCAGAAAGAATACAATCAGTGTTGGGGAATGTGGAAATGTTGCATGGCCTTTCACATACTTTGCACGTTGGGTTTATGTTTCACTAACAAAGATACCATCTTCAAAAAAAAAAAAACACCTGTAACTTAAAACCTTTTATCTCCCCCCTTTTATTAACAGATCAAGAAAAAAGTGCCCCGCAGAAAGCAAATGTAGAAGTTACCTATGAAGATGGTAATTATTGTATTTCCTTTTGGGTTCAGATCAAAACCCCATGTGTGGCCCAAGATATAAAGTGGACACCCTAAGTTCTTGCTGGGAGTATTTGAGCCTGTGTTTTGTCATTGCTGAGGACTGGTTTTATTTTCAAAGTAACCCATTGGACATAGCATAAAGTGGAAATAACTCTACATTTGATAAGTCTTTTCGGTGTCCACCTTTCTTAACCATTAATGGAGCTATAGATTGTAGCTAACTGTCTATACCCCAACCTAATTTGTCTGTAGATGCAATCTATTGTATTTAAACCATAATCCACACCGGCAATTACACGGTGGTCCCAAAAATAGAGAAGGGCTTTACATAAACACACTGAGGCTGTGGACCTTATATAAGGATAAACATTTACATTTAAAAACTCCAAAATGCAACTCTCAACCTATTTTTAAATAACCGCTCCAGTCTAATAAGGCTTTGACTCAAGTTCAAATGTCCTTTCTATGTTACTGTACTGTAGAACCAAGATATGACATAGTATAGTATTTAGACATGGCACAGTACATACATGCTGTGGAATTGTGTGGATAAGTTTCTCAAGTTTAACAAACGTGCTATATGTGATTCCATATTTTGAACTATTGTTAAAGGGTCACTGTACTCACTCAAACAACTTTACATTATCTGAAACTGCAATTTGAGAGAAGTAAAATCGTGGAACTCGCATATTTATCTGTGTTTGCTTGTAATGTTGTAGTGTCTGCGACACTTATAAGTTCTTCCCAGCCTCACAATGGACACTGCTCTGCTTACACCCCCCCCCCCCTTCCTTCCTTTCTCTTTAATGTTGCAGAAAGTGTGCTGGCAGGCAACGACCCTAGTAAGAGGTCAGGGATAGGACACATATTATATCTGCCTCTGGAGTGACCGGTCTTTCCCTGTAAATGCTATGATTTCAAATTAGGATTTCTCAGAATCTAACGTTTGAGCGGTGGGATCTTGCTGTAAAATTAAGATAAACTTTAATAATATGATCTTGGTATTTCATTTTACTTATCATATGGAATTGAACTGAAATCTATTAAATAATCTGTTCATTTTTAATTCCCACAGTGGCGATTGAGAGAAGTCAGTTTTCCAGTCCAGAGAAGATCAAGCGGTTGAGTCAGTCTGTACCGGCCTTGCTTGATGAGGTCAGTACGCCGCCATTAACCATTTGTTGTTTAACGTTCAAAATCTGTATTGTAGCCTGAGCCAATGTGTACTACACCTGCTGCTAATGTTCATTTGTCCAGCGCCACCTTTAACACATGATTTATTAAGGGTTGCTGCCATTTTTTTTATAGTAGAACGAGGAGGCTGATTGTATTCAGTAGAGCTTTTGAAAAATGAAAGGTAAATGTAATTATCTAGAAACGTATTCTGTTTTCTAGTATTGGCACAGATATGTGAATTACTGTTTTCCACAGTAACACTCATCTGGCCTAGTGTGGCCTAAGCCTTACTATCACCGTAGCTGCTTCTTCCTCCTGGCCTTTCTAATACTGCAAAAACCTTTACATTCTGCTAAGCACGCTATGTCTAAATTGGGCCTCTCAAAAGCTTAACATCTGGGCTACCAAATCCGAAAATCCTAATGTTAACTAGCCATTCCTAGCCTGGATACATTCTGTGTAAATGGTCATTAACATTGAAAGTTTTAACTTTTTTTTTTTTTTTTTTTTACACCTCATGAAGGAAATGAGCAATGAATGGACCCCACTCCCAAAAAGAAAATATATAGTGAATACACCTCCCATAGTGTGTTTCAGTGTGATGACCTAGTTGAGCACCAATTATAACTATTACAGCTGAACTCCGTATATAAGGATATCATTTACAGGATATTCATGGCTTTTTAAAAAAAATTGTAACACTGTATTTAGAGGAGGTGGTCAGATCATAGCAATGCGTACTAACATAGGAGAGAAATGCACAGAAATCAGAAACTTCAGAATCTTTCCCTACAAGTGATATACGCCAATATGTATGATATACTGTATAAGGGATAATATGCTACCTACAGTGTAATATAAGGATATTACGCTACCGAGGAGTTCCATGACCATATAGAAGCTTTTATACAGGGCATGGAACTCCGAGGTGAAGTAAAGCTGTATATTACACTGTAGATGGCCACCCAAAAAAACCCTGTCCACTACCACTGTCTCTCCCCCTCCCTGTATTAGTCATTTATATAGGAATCCCTGCTTAGTGTATAAACCATTAATTACCATTTCTATTGAAAGAGAAAGAAGGATCGAACATTGTCTGTCAATAATAAACAGGGCTTTCTATATAAATGACTAATACAGGAATGGGGAGACAGTGGGAGGGGCAGTAGAATATAGAAAGTCACTCAGTGACCTCACTGAGTGACTGTAATATAGATTCTCGCCACTGCACCTTCCCATTGAAAATGTCTAGCCTTATGTATTATAATATATTATTCAATTACACAGGAATCCTCAATTTTGTCTCAATAGTAATGGCAACAGGTCTCTAATATTATGATTAGCACATCATGAGCTAAAGTCATTATAAGATCATTTTGGCTCGTACTGCCATTCTAAATGTTTCCTTGACATACTCCAACTGCGTTAATCTATTTTCATAGCGCAGGTGATGTGATTCTCTTGAACAGAATGTTGCACTATTTGGGCTCATATCTGTATTTATATGTATGAATCTGAACAAGGATTCCCAATCTGTGGTCCTCCAGATGTTTAAATCTACAACTAGAATTTCTTGGGTGTAAATTAAGGGCCACGGGTGGAATTAGAACTTAACTACTGACTTATTTTCTGCGGAAATCAAGTCAACACTAAAGTCTGAAGATGCTTGTGAAGGTTCTCATTCATCCAGGTCATGGTATATCTGTTGTATTCAATTAGATCAACTGGACTTGAAATGTAGTTCTTGAAGACGTTTCGCTAGTCATCGACTGGCTTTCTCAATTCAGAATGACTTGTACAAGATCTGTGGCAATTATGTACCCTGGAAAATCCCAATTAGCCATATCACAGCCAGGTGTTAAGGGTGTGATTAGATAGTGGCTAAGGGTGTTATAGGAACGCCCAGAGTAAGGTGTTAAAACAGCATTGTACATGGCAGACGTTGGTGTCGAACCCCCCCACCTCTATTTAGGCTGGTTTCTTTATTTCAACATAATGGCCTCCTTAACACTCTCTTGAACCAGTCACGTTCCTTCGCCAGTATGTTAACATTACAATCTTCAAAGGTATGTCCTTATCCTTAAGATGCAGATACACGGCTGAGTCCGACCCGAGGAATGCTCTTCTGTGCTGGGCCATACGTTGATGCAGTTGCTGTTTGGTCTCCCCCACATACAAATCAGAGCATTTTCACTGCACTGCACCGCATTATGATGTCGCTTTTCTTGTGTTTTTGTATTGGGTCTTTTGGATGTACCAATTGCTGCCTCAGTGTGTTGTTCGGTTTAAAGCAGACAGGGATACGATGTTTTTTGAAAATTCTTCTTAATTTCTCAGAGACCCCTGCTACATATGGGATGACCATGTTCTTCCTCCTGTCTTGCTTTTCCCCTTCACTGTTGGTATTTGTGTTCTTTTCTTTCCTTCTATCTTTTGACAAAGGCCAGTCTGGATATCCACAAGTTTTAAGGGCTCCTCTGAGATGTTTCATTTCTTTAGCCTTCGCCTTGTGCTAGTGGGGGATTCTCGGCTCTGTGTTGCAGGGTTCTGATGACACCCAGCTTGTGATCTAAAGGGTGGTGGGAGTCAAACATCAAATACTGATCTGTGTGTGTTGGTTTTCTGTAAACTCACTTCCAGTTTACCATTTTCCTTAAATTCTACCAAGCAGTCCAAGAAAGCCAGTTTGTTGTTTGTACCTCTTCCCTTGTGAATTTAATGTTTTGGTCCACGCATTAGTGTTCTGTGAAAGCTTGTACTTCCTTCTGGTGGATTTTAACCCAGGTGTCATCAACATATCATACCAGTGGCTGGGTGCTATGCCCTTAAAGGTATTAAGCGCCTGTGTTTCTACCTCCTCCATGTAAGGTTGGCACAATAGGTGAAACTGGAGATCCCATAGCACATCCATGTTTTGCTTATAGAACTTATCCCTGTATTTGAAATAGGTGGTATTCAGGCACAAGTCCAACAAGGAACACACCTGTTCTGGGTTGAGATCAGTTCTGCTGGTAAGAGTGCTGTCTTTGCCCAGCCGTTTTCTCACCATGTCAACAGCCTCCTTGGTGGGTATACAAGTGAAGAGAGAGTCACATCATAGGACACCATAGTTTCTCTACACCGAGTACTATATCTTCCTTAGATCACAAGCTGGGTGTCATCAGAACCCTGCAACACAGAGCTGAGACATCCCCACTAGACAGAGGTGAAGGATAAGAAATGAAACATCTCAGAGGAGCCCTTAAAACTTGTGGAATCCAGACTGGGCCTTTGTCAAAAGAAGTAGAAGGAAAGAAAAGAAACACAAATACCAACAGTGAAGGGGAAAAGAAGACAAGACAGGAGGAAGAACATGGTCATCCCCTATGTAGCAGGGGTCTCTGAGAAATTAAGAAGAATTTTCAAAAAACATCGTATCCCTGTCTGCTTTAAAACCGAACAACACACTGAGGCAGCAATTGGCATCCAAAAGACCCATACCAAAACACAAGAAAAGCGACATCATATATGCGGTGCAGTGCAGTGAAGAATGCTCTGATTTGTATGTGGGGGAGACCAAAAAGCAACTGCATCAACGTATGGCCCAGCACAGAAGAGCCAATTCCTCGGGTCAGGCATCAGCCGTGTATCTGCATCTTAAGGATAAAGGACAACCTTTGAAGATTGTAATGTTAAACATACTGGCGAAGGAACGTGACTGGTTCAAGAGAGGTGTTAAGGAGGCCATTTAGTGAAAATAAAGAAAACCAAGCCTAAATAGTGTGTGGGGGGGTTCGACACCAACTGTCTGCCATGTACAATGCTGTTTAACACCTTACTCTGGGCGTTCCTAAACACCTCTTAGCCACTATCTAATCACACCCTTAACACCTGGCTGTGAATGCTAATTGGGATTTTCCAGGGTACATAATTGCCACAGATTCTGTAAAATCATTCTGAATTGAGAAAGCCAGTCGGATGACTAGCGAAACGTCTTCAAGAACTACATTTCAAGTCCAGTTGATCTAATTGAATACAACAGATAAAGTCTGAAGAGAATAGAGACAATCTGGGCTGATGCAATAAGAGGTTCTTTGCTTGTGCTATTGATGTACAGCAACCAAATTACTGTAATACTGCAATAAGATAATCTGATAGGTTGCACCTTTTTATGCACTTGCCCCTATGTTAGTGCAATTTGTTTTTGCCCTCCTAATTGTCCTATTGTTATGATGGAAATTATTAACTCCATTAAATTGATATTTCCCTTTTAGCATCTAAGCCTGAATAAACAAACTTCCAACCACCCTGTTGTAAACTACACTTTTCCTCAGGTATATGATCGTTCTGTTGTAAGCTACAACTCCCAGCATGCACGTGGTTGAAAATAAATGTAGTAATAAAACTGTTTTGTATGTTTTGTTTTTTTTAACACTTTGTATCACATTTGTATATTAACCATGTCATGTGACTTACATGTGCAATGTGTTGTAGACTGATGGCAGAGACACAGATTCAGCTTCAGAAAACAGTTTTCAGCTTGGCAGACATAAGAAGACCCCCAGTTCTCTAACCAATCTTAGTGGATCTTCTGGCATGGCCTCCTTATCTTCTGTATGTAGACCTTTAACGACCGTAACACACTGCTTCCACTAATACTGTATTTGGTAATGTTATGTTGTATCTAACGTACGTCTATGTGAATGGGTTTTATAACATACTTTTAATTCTAATTTTTGAGATATGGAAGTCTTCACCAAACCACTACAAGTCTCCTAAAAAGCTAATTCTAACACTGTGTGACTGCACATTAATAAAAATAGATCCCTGGAGTTTGTCTTGTCAATCTATTGACCGTTCCTTTGTCTACCCTTGTTTGTAAGAACCTCCATTATGTACCCCCTTTGTGCTCCTGCACATGCAGGAAGCCTTATGTTGCTAGTTATAACTGCAAGTGAATATGTTATTAACACTATTATAATAGTGTCATGAACATCAAGGTCCGGCACCATGCATGGTAGGTCAGGACACCAAGCACAGGCACCAGTTTAATGGTAAAGAAAAATGTCTGCCACCCAGGCCAAGTGGCCCTTTTAAGACATCTCTTTGAAAGATTCTAAATCACATTGCTTTATTATTTACCAATTAAAGTGAATTTTCCAAGTTTTGGAAGATGTAGACTGTGCAGAAAGTTGAACTACTGAAAATCTCCCAACCAACTTGATTTACAATTTTAAGAAAATAATTAGGTTCCCTTTCTAGAACTCCCCCGTTTGCAAGATACACTATTTCTTTCTTCCCAAGTATGATGATCCCCCTTTATGTAGAACATTTTAAACACCCATTCTCCTATTTCGAATCTTTACATTAAATGGAAAGCTTACATGCTATCCACAGACATTGCGGAATTTAAATCCCCGATATGCTTCTCCATGAAGTCTGTAAAATCCTTCACTACAGCAAACTGTCCAGTCCCTTCATCACTCCTCCTCAATTTGAGGAATTAGTAGCTAATTGCAGTTTTTGGTGTCAGAGAGGATTTGAACTGTTTACATGTCTAGAATAAAATATATATTATTAGATTCACTTTATTAGACTTTTTACTACCATCTGACTACTCGGAGAGTTGTCCTCAATTTCGGTATTGTTGTCCCATGCTTCTTGTCCTAGGTGAGTGGAAGTGTCATGAGTGTCTACAGTGGGGATTTCGGCAATGTGGACATTAAGGGTAACATCCAATTTGCCATAGACTATGTGGATGACCTGCAGGAGTTCCATATCTTTGTGGCCCAGTGCAAAGACTTGGCTGTTGCTGATGTAAAGAAACAACGTTCTGACCCGTAAGTATCTGATGCTAAACGTGCTTCGTTATAGGACGTCTGCTTCACAGCTACAACTCCCACCAAAGGCAAGGAGATGGAGTAACATAGCTACTAGTAGTAAATATATCCCATATCTCTGTTACTATTAATTTTCTGTAGGTTTGTGTGATATTAAATGTACATTTATTACAATGTGTTTTTTTTTTTTCTTTTTTTTTTTAAGGTATGTAAAAACCTATTTACTTCCTGAAAAAGCAAAAATGGGCAAAAGAAAGACGCCAGTTAAGAAAAAGACCTTGAATCCTGTGTACAATGATGTTTTAAGGGTATAGACACATTTTTGTTTTTTTTACAATATTTATAATGTTCTCATCTCTTCCTTGCGGCAATCTATAATAGAAGAATTTAGACAAAAAACTAGATGGCACTTTAAAGGGACAAACAATACACCAACTTGGCATGTGTGTATTGTGTTAATGTCCTAAACAGATCCAGTTGGGCCGTGGCCAGGGGTGCCCCTACCATGAAGCAAAGTGAAACATTTGCTCAGGATTCTCCCCTGCGGAACACTGAAAAGGTGCCAGGTAAAAAAACCTCCTTCCTGCAATACTGCATTTCAGCAACAGTCCACCAATTGGTGTTAAGTCAGCGTTCCAGTCCACCAACCAGAGTTAAGTCAGCCCTCCGGTTCACCAGTAAGTGTTAGTCACTCCTCTATACCCACCTCCACAAGCCACGCCTATGTTCCGTGATAAAGCCATGCCCGCTTCACGTGCCCCCCTCTGCCTGCCGATAGGCAGCATTTAAAAGTTTTGTTTCAGGTGTCAAAACCCCTAGGAACACCCCTGGCCGTGGCAGTCCTTTTTGACCGCATATAAAACTAGTGGGTGCTAGGGTAAGAGAATGTTTGTCTTGTTACATGAGAGCTCATTTTTTGTACACAAAAGTCTTGTCTGTCTGGTAGCCCTTCGAAAAATCTCCTGAAGATTTTATTGGTAGTATGACTTTAAAGTACATAGCACTAATGTGTCTACAGTTGGTGGTAATTTTGTGATGAGTTGTATGGCCATTAAAATGCAGTACACAATATTGCCAAAAGTATTTTCCTTGCTAGATTTTCCACAGTCCTGTATAAGGGCCCCCCTGTGCATAGTGTGACTACTAGAGATCGCTACTTCCCAATCAGCTTCAGTTCGATAAACTGCTCAGTTCCGACAATAATATATTTTTGGATCGATCAAATCCAAAACGGACCCATACATGGCAGGTCTAAGTGGCGGTACTGCAAAGTTTAAAAGCATTAAGGCACAAAAACTTGGCCATGAAAAGTCGACTGTGAATGGGGTCGCTGAAGTGCATAAAATGTTTCCGACACAGTACTAAACTTTCTCTAGCAATAACCCTGGGACTAAAACTGTGTTCCCTTTCAGTATAAAATAAGCAAACAATCTCTTCAGAGCCAAACACTGAACCTGTCTGTTTGGCACAATGATGTTCTCGGACGTAACAGCTTTCTAGGAGAAGTGGAAATGAACTTGGCATCTTGGGATTGGAATAATAAGCAGATGAACTGGTATTCCCTACAGCCCCGTGTAAGTAATCAATCCAAAGTTCTAACTTTACTACAGGATTGTGAAGAAAACCCACACAATATAAACCTGTGTACACAAGTGTTCCAGCCTCCCCCTCCTGTTAAACGTTCCCAAAGTAAGGACCTAAACTTCTATGTCCTTACCCCTGGGTTAATCATTGATCATTGGCAATCTTAAAAGTTCTGAATGCTAGTTTGATTTGCCCTGCCCCCACTCGTGTCCAGGGCCTGACCAGTGAGAAGACACACTCTGCAAGAAGCACATTCTCCCATTGGCCTTATCCTGAACTGAGGATGGAGGCAGAGCTAGATTTACTGGTAATCACAGCTTTGAAGAAAGATTGCCCATGATTAGAGTTGAGACCTAGCAGTTTGGGTTCTCACCCTGGGTATGTTTAACAGATTTGGGCTGGAACAGTTTAGAAAAGTGTTGCTGGTAGTGGTACCAAAATACATTTGTAACACACATCCATAACATTTAGGGAAAGTTGATTTTATAGAATTCTTGCGGCTCAAAACCCCATAGAATCTTTACATTAAAACTAAAAATGGAATGGGTGCAGGTAAAGTATTTGATGACAATGTCTCCAGTATGGAAACAATTTCTGGCCTTGAATACAGAGTTTAAGTTGAGCAATTTGCAATAACTTATTTATGAGGGGTAGATATGCATATGTAGCAAAAATAAGGAAAGAAAGATTTAAACAATGTAATTTAATATGGATATGAACAATAAAGGAAAGAAGATGCATTGAAAATAAACTTACCCAGAATTCTTTGGTTGTATATCTATTTGCTTGACTTGGGGAAGTGAGCTGTACAGTGAACCTGGTTATTGGGAGGAGAGTATAGGAACTGCATGAAAATTAACTCCGGACCTAAACAGAAATAGTTTTATTATGTTCTTATCACATGTATGGTGACATTATCACTTTATGGATTTCTTTCTTTGTATAGAATTATTTTTATTTGAAATATTCTACTGTGCTATAAATGAATAGTATTTTAACTTTCTTCTTCCTTTAAAATCATAGACACCAGCTGCAGGAATTGGACTGGAAAGGCGAGGAGAGATTAAATTGGCTCTAAAGTACATCCCAGAGGCCTTTGCAGGTTTGTGCCAATAAACACCAATAAAGTGTCTTTCTGTGCAATTGTTTAGCTTGGTTTGATCACAAAAAAACTTTTAAATTGCAGGTGCAAAGAATGCTGGGACTGGAGAAGTACATATATGGATTAAGGACTGCAGTAATCTCCCAATCCTCCGAGGGAACAAAATCAATTCCTTCGTCAAATGGTACTTTTACACTGCTATTAAGCAGGAACCTCCTACAATGGAATGTTAGAAGCTGTTGTTTGGTGGTTATAATTTAGAAGTTAGGAGTGTTACTTGTGTGGTATGGACACAATGTAAGTGTCTGCATGTCCTCTCTATCGGCCTCCATTTGTAATTGTAAAGTGTGGGATTTTTAAAGAGGAGCACAATAAAGATGTGTATTAGAAGTTAAACGTACAAACGTACATACCATCTTCTGGTAAGTTGCTGACCATAGTGTGCTGGAGTAGAACACTATAATTTAAAAAAAATAGTGTAGACCTGGTATTTAATCTGGCTTCATACAGCATGTGGAACAGTGATTTTGATTTTTCTTGTGAATCCATAGAGGTTAACACAATATGGAACTATCATTCTGTAAACAAATTGGCTTGTCTTTAACCACTTGTAGCATTGACTCCACAAACCAGTGTGGCAAGGGTAGAGGAGTAGAGTTCTGGGGAACTGCTTCATGCAACAATTAACTCGAATTGGGAAGGGCTTTTTATGGTCAATTCCAAACAGACCCAGTAACCAGGCACGTAGACCAACTAGCATTATTTTTTCATATCATTTACTGTTTTTCTTTTTAGTACGATACTCCCGGATACAAGCAGGAAAAGTCGACAGAAAACACGCACTGTAGACAAAACCCCAAACCCTTATTTTAACCATACAATGGTTTATGATGGGTTCAGGGAAGATGATCTGAAAGAAGCTTGTGTGGAACTTACAGTCTGGGACCACAACAAACTGACAAATCACTTTTTGGGAGGCTTAAGGATCGGATTAGGAACAGGTAAAGAAAAGCATGGTCTGAGATGTCACTAACACGAGTTATATGGAAGTTTTTTTTCTATATTAAAGGTGTAACAGGAGCAGGTAGTGCAGCGTGACAACTTACCTACCAGCGTCCTCCACCGATGAGTCACCTGACCATTCCCGACTGCTTATGGCTTACTCTATAGTATAGTTTAACCCAGAAGCAGTCTGGACCTGTCAGAGGAGACATTGGTGGATCACACTTACAGGTAAGTTGTCTCATTGTATTCTGGGTTCCTCTTGGATTAATTGAAGAACGGAAGTTAAGGTCTTTAGATCGGATTCTCCAGATTGCTCCTCCCGCTTCTCAACAGGGAGGGGAGTGATTCTGAGGACTCTCACAACACGAAAGAACAACAGGATCACACGTTTGTTGGCCACATCGTCCGATAACTATGTGAACATTTAGTGGTTTGATGTTTTGTGTTGGGAATACACACACACTAATCAAATCTTATTACAGTAGCCAGTTGCTGTGTATCCTATCCTTTTAGAGGCTATACTATCAGTAGAATTTAGCTTGGGAGTAAATATTTTTAAATTGTTGCAGATTGTTCAGTGTGTTTAAGATGGAAAACATTGCATCACTGTTAATCTCTCCCTGTATGTGTTTCTGTGAATGCCCAGTACCAACAAATGATTTTATTTATGATCAATTTACTCGTTAAGGAAAAAGCTATGGAACTGCAGTCGACTGGATGGACTCTAACGCTGCTGAAGCAACTACATGGGAAAGAATGATCAGCACTCCAAACACGTGGATTGAAGCAGAACTGCCGCTTAGGATGCTAAAGATGGCCAAAATGGCAAAATAATTCAAACTGCCTAGTAACATGCGCTAGGATTGATAACTTCCTTTACATAAAGTGCACTGAGCGAGATGCACATTCTATCTTAACGAGGCATCTCTCTGTTGGGCTACTATACACTACTGCCGTTAATCTAAATCTCTGTGAGTTTAATATATTTGTGATATTAACACTGCGGTATTTAATATATACACATATTATTTTTACTGGGAAAAAAATATATACTATTTAGAATCGTACAGTATGATTCTTAATTGCAATAACTAGAAATCACTGTAAAAAGAAAAAAAATAGATCAGGGTAATTGCATTATGCTGCTATCATCAGAGAACCAAGGAGCTGGTTTTCCTCTCTTGGCATTTAGCTTGTTTACATTGTGTGCAGGAGTCCGATGAAGAACAAAACTCAAGACAAAATGGAATCTCTTCTGTCTTTCTGCTTTATTATTATGGGGGGGAGGGGGGTTAAATAAAAGGGTGTAAAATATGGTAAATATAAATAAATCTGTTATAAACTGTAACTTTACAAACTATCATAATGGGACAGCTCGTCTGAGATGTTTAACTTTTTAAAAATGTTTTTTTTTAAAATAAACCTTAATTCCCTTAACAGGAATATAATATATACTGATAAAATGGACTGTACAAAGGAGAATGTTAATAATAAATCATTTTAGAATTAAATGTAAATATGTTAATTATCTCAATAAAATGATTTCTATCATTAAATGTTCTTTATGGCTTTATTCAGTAGCTTGTGTTATATATAAATGGTTTGGTAGATACCATGTGCTGTACATGATGAGAAAACATCACAAGTCCTTTGCATGTATGTTAACACATGTGTACTGTTTACCAATGAAGGAATAACAGTGAGCACATGGAGGGAACGCAGATCAAGTTCTAAGCTACAGCTTTCCACACATTGTAGACATTGCAAGAATCTGTATTGGATCACAGGGAAGCATTAAAGGGGGCTGGTTTGCAATAGCTCATATTAAGCAATGAGGAGCATTGTAGAGTCGGGCACTACAGACTAGAAGAACAAAGGAAAGAGGAGGAATTTTGGGGCATCTGTATAAAGTCATTACCACCTCACCCGATAACTGTGTACATAACTTTAGACATATTTAGTGATTTGTTTTGTGTTGGGAATACACACACTAAACTAATCAAATCTTGAATCAAATCAAGTTGATGTGTATCCTATCCTTTAGAGGCTATACTATCAGTAAAATATAGCTTGGGAGTAGAGATGGAAAGTTCAAAAACAGACCCATTGAAGTCAATGGGAGTCAAAAAGTTCGAATGAAATACAACTAAAATATCAATGGTAACTTAATGTAAATGGATGTGGGACCTGGGAAATGGTCTGGGGAACATGTTTGAATATCCAGGACTTTCCAAAACTCAATTTTACTCATGCGGGCTACTTTTGAGCTCTCACGTTCGAACATTCGATAATTATCCCATGAAAGACTCTCGATTCGATGCTTGTGTATAGGTATAATGGACATTTTATTTGCGGATTCGATACTCGCGTATTGGTATATAGACATTTTACTTGCAAATTCGATGCTCGCGTCTAGGTATAATGGACATTTTACTCGCAGATTCGATGCTCGCGTATTGGTGTAATAGACATTTTACTTGCGGATACAATGCTTGCATCTAGGTATAATGGATATTTTACTCGCGGATTCAATGCTCGAGTCTAGGTATAATGGACATTTTACTCGCAGATTCGATGCTCGCGTATTGGTGTAATAGACATTTTACTTGCGGATACGATGCTTGCATCTAGGTATAATGGATATTTTACTCGCGGATTCAATGCTCGAGTCTAGGTATAATGGACATTTTACTCGTGGATTCGATATTTACTCGCGAATAGGTATAAGACATTTTACACACTGATTCCATGCTCGCATATTGATATATAGACGTTTTACTCGCGGGTTTGATGCTTGCATCTAGGTACAATATACATTTTACTCGCGGATTCGATGCTCGCGTATAGGTATAATAGACATTTTACTCGCATGTTTGCTTTTTGCTTTCCTCGAATGTTCTAACATTCGATAATTATCGAAAGTCCGGGAAAGTTCGAGAAGTCAGAGTCCGTTCGAACTCGAATAGTTCGGCTCGAACTCCTGTTCGAGTTCTAGTCCATCTCTACTTGGGAGTAAATTATTTTTAAATTGCTGCAGATTGTTCAGTGTGGGGGTGGGGGGTTAAATAAAAGGGTGTAAAATATGGAAAATATAAATAAATCAGTTAAACTAACTTTACAAAAAAATGACTTCATAAATTGCAGTTAAAATGAATGAGTGAAATGATTTGGTTGATATTTCATATAGGGTGGAGGGAAGCAACACCTTGCACAACAGCTTGGAAAAGCCAAACTAAAAACACAATGCCTTTGCAGGCGTTCCTAATTCTGTGTGTAATAGAATTAAGGTGCGTACACACATACGTTTTGGAACCGAGCCCCAACCACTGCGCATTTGTGCGTCGAACGACCATTCCCCCTGGCAGATCGATGTGTGCTCAGTGCACACATCGTATGTGTGTACGAACCTTTGGACTGTAGAGAACATAATCCCATTGTAGAGGTTGTAGAGGATGCCGAAAATGCTAATCTGCTAAACTGTTTTTTTACATCTGTTTTTACTGTTGAGAATCCTTGTCCTTACAGTTGGGATTGTAATAATATGCAGGGAAGAAATGAAGAGTATTCACATTGGCTAACAGAGGATATGGTACGGAAACAATTAGACAGTTAATATCAATAAAGCCCCAGGACTAGATGGATTGCATCCTCGGATTTTAAAAGAGCTTTGTTCAGTTCTATCTAGACCACTGTTTCTCATCTTTTCAGATTCGCTTTGGTCTGGGGATGTGCCGCTGGATTGGAAAAAAGCCAATGTAATACCAATATTCAAAAAAGGTAGTCGTTCACAGCCTGGAAACTATAGACCTGTAAGCCTAACATCAGTGGTAGGGAAGGTGATGGAAACTTTAAGGGATCATATCCTTGACTTTGTCTCCAGAGATCATCTTATTAGTAGTAGTCAGCATGGATTTATGAGAAATAGATTCTGCCAGACAAATTTAATTGGTTTTTATGAAGAAGTGAGTAAGAAGTTAGATTCAGGCACAGCATTGGATGTGGTATACTTGGATTTTCCGAAAGCTTTTGATACTGTGCCACATAGGCGACTAATGTATAAACTGAGGACTGTTGGCCTTGAAGAAATTGGTTATTGGACCGCAAACAGAGAGTGGTGGTTAATGGAGCTACATCTATGTGGGCTAAAGTTCTATGCGGCGTGCCTCAGGGTTCTGTACTGGGGCCGCTTCGGTTTAATCTGTTTATAAATGACTTAGAAGGGGGCATTGAGAGCAAGGTCTCTGTGTTTGCTGATGACACTAAATTATGCAGAGCTTTCGAAACTTCCAATGATGTGCAAGTGCTGCAAGCAGACCTAGATAGATTATCAAAATGGGCAGCAGAATGGCAGATGAGATTCAATGTTGATAAATATAAGGTGATGCATTTGGGATTTAATAATCCCTGTGCCACCTACACCATAAATAACTGTGTTAAGTGCATCTGTCATGGAAAAAGATTTGGGGGTTCTGGTAGATAACAGACTTAGCTATAGCTAACAATGCCAGGTAGCAACGGCTAGAGCTAGCAAGATATTGTCTTGTATAAAAAGGGGAATAGATTCAAGAGAGAAAAATATTATTCTCCCTCTTTACAAGGCACTGGTAAGGCCTCATTTGGAATATGCGGTGCAGTTTTGGAATCCCATATACAAAAGGGACATCTTGGAAATGGAGGCAGTTCAGAGAAGGGCAACTAAATTAATAAGGGGAATGGAGGGGCTTGAATATGCAGGCAGATTAGACAAGTTAAGGCTGTTTACATTGGAGAAGCGACGTTTGCGTGGGGACATGATAACCTTATACAAATATATTAATGGCCCATACAATGAACTCTCTGGTGCATTGTTTACTAATAGGTCATATCAGAGGACTCGTGGACATCCTTTTAAGGTTGGAAGAAAAGAAGTTTCATCTTCAGGTTAGGAAGGGTTTCTTTACAGTGAGAACAGTGAAACTGTGGAACTGACTTCCAGCAGATGTGGTAATGGCAAGTTCATTGAATAGCTTTAAAAAAAGCCTGGATAAGTTTCTAAAACTAAAAAATATCGAGAATTACTGGTATTAATGCATATAGATCTGGTTGATCCAGGGATACTTTCCGATTGCCGTTTGGAGTCAGGAAGGAATTTTCCCCCCCCCCCCTTTTTAGCTGGGTTTTTTTGCCTTCCTCTGGATCAACTGTTAGGTAGGGTTAAAAAAAAGAAGGTGAATAGGTTGGACTTGATGGACGTATATGTCTTTATTCAACCTTAATTACTATGTTACTATGTAGTTTCCCTGACTAAGGAAGTGGGTAAGGATAGACTGCAGGTACAGTATCACACCTCTCCCAGATTAAGGTGCAGTCTTACGGGCACCCGTGAGTATGTCTGAATCTCCTGGGAACACTGCGGTGTGTATCGCACAAAATTTTATTTTATATGTGCATAAAAATGTATTAATAAATATTAAATTAGAACATTGCCATCACTCTCACATCCTACATTGCAGCATAGCCTTTTTTTGCATATGGGGTAACCTATCTATGGCTTTAAAACTCAAATAAATCATTAATATGCCAGAATCTTGTATCAATTAATTAGCTAAAAGGTCACTTCCATCCCCCACATGATCTACTACTTCTACTCCATACTGCAAACCCAACTTTAAACAATACTAGGAGCTGCAGACACCTCAGTAAAGCCATGCTTCCTGATTTCTATTTAACACCAGCTAAATCCCTGGCATAAAATTCTGCTGACTGTAACCTGGCCCAAAGGGCATCAACTTCCAATAAGAAACTGGTGATTCACAAAATGCAGCAGATGCCAATTTGCCCAACAAATTAAAGGAATAACTGGGCGATGCACCGAGAACCGCTATCGGCAGCCCGGCGGTGTTATATGCTGATAGCAGTGCTTGAAACATCGCTAACTGGCGCCTTTCTATTCCAGCACTTTTAACGCCAGCTACTAGCTGGCGTTTAAAGTGCCGCAACAGAATGGCGATTTTGGCATATAACTTCACTTGCAGCGGCTGCCATGCTGCCGCCGCAAGGAGGGAGTTTGTCACGCTAACCGACATAACACCGATAGAACATTGACATAACATCAACATAACCCTGACATAACGATGATATAACACTGATAACAGATATAATATTGATAACATTGATATAACACAGATATAACATTGACATAATATTGATATAACAGATATAATATCGATAACATTGACATAACATTGATATAACAGATATAATATCGATAACATTGATATAACAGATATAACATTGACATAACATCGATATAACACTGATATAACAGATATAATATCGATAACATTGATATAACATTGACATAACATTTACATAACATCGATATAACAGATATAATATCGATAACATTTATATAACACATACCATTGACATAACATATCTATTGTAGTCAATTAGATCAACTGGACTTGATCTAATTAAATACAACAGATATACCATGACCTGGACGAATGAGAACCTTCACAAGCATCGATATAACAGATATAATATCGATATAACATCGACATAACACCGATATAACATTGATGTAACACTGATATAACAGATATAATATTGATATAACAGACAGAACACCGATATAATATCGACATAACAGATATTACATCGATCTAACATCGACATAACCAATATAACACCGATATAACCAATATAACATTGGTTAGCGTGACTTAAACTCCAAAACAGGAGCAATGTGCCAGTTGGTGCATCGGCCTGATAGTTTCCAGGATCAGTGAGATATTATGTTACATTATCATGGAGATGTAATAAAAGATCTTAACGTTAAAAATGGTGCTAATTTTGCCCCAACCAATCAGATTTTAGCTTTCAATGTTAAATAAGATCTGATAAAAACTTTCTTTGAATAGGTTGGACTTGATGTCTTTATTCAACCTCAATAACTGTTACTATTGAATCTCCCTGTGTCTCTTAAGACCAATGGATGTGTCCAGGACCGCTGGCGTTTTATCACATGGAATGTTTGGCTCTATAGCTAGGCAGTACGGTTAATACCAGCGGTTCTGCACATGTGCATGAGGGGGACATAAAGGTGGTAATGAAGATTTATATGAATAGATGTGCTACTTTATGTGAGGTTCCTCTCGTTAATAAGTCTCTCCTTACTATAACAAGATTGAAACACGTTGTGTCTGCAGGTCAGATGATTGGCTCTATATATTAAGCTTTATTGCATGTTATTAGCCAGCAGTTCTGGACACATGCATTAGCTAAGGGAGATAAAGGAGTATTTTGCATATCTCTGCCCCTTACTCTGGGGAACATAGGAGTAAGAAATTGCCCACAAGTTTCTTAGGTCTTGTGGGCAATGCTATCCATATAGCATGAGACTGCAAGATGCCTTCTGTTATAAGAAGGTGTTTCTCTGCTTTTATGCTCAGTGAAGGGCTTTTTGCTCCTTTTGGCCCCTCTCTCCCTAATCTTTCTAGCTGCCTTTTCTACTATAACCCAGTCCGTGTGATAAAGGTGGGGTCCATGCAATGTAGGGATGAAATATGTACTGTTCAAATTCCTGTTACTAGATCCACGGTCCCTCAAATCACCCAATGAGAACCATCTATCCACAGACACGCCCCCATCTAAACCTCAGCCCATCTTACGTCATATCTGGGGCTGGGCCAACCGCACCGGATTTCTGCTTCCCTACATCCGGTTCTGACGGAGTTGTGTTCTCATTGCGGCAGTGACGCGCTCCGACCGGTTCTATCACTGGAAGTGAAAATTCTCCAATGAGAAGATCGCACTGTGCTCCAGTTTAACTCCTCCCCCTCCTCAACATGCGACACCGCCTGACGGACCGCGCTAACCTGTCACTGCCCCGTCACCCGCCCGCCCGGAGAGGACAAAGGAAGTCCCAGGCTGTCCGGAAACTCAAGGACCAGGGCAATCCGGATATGAGCGATAGGAGCCGCGGTGTGTGTCCGGGGTACTCACCGCCAGGGACGGTGAAGGAGGGTAGCCCAGGCTGGTGGCGGGGGGATGGAGAGGAGGGAGAACCGTTTGAGGAATTATTACAGCAGTTGGTGGGATGTACGGACATTACCGACCACACAGAGAACGGGGAAAGCTCTGGGGGTGACACGTGGCTGGAGAAGATGGCGGCCGGCAGTGCTACCTCCAGCAACATGGCCGGTCAGTCACGAGGCGGTTACCCTGGTAACAAAAACGCCCTGGCGGCCCGGCTGAACCGCCTGAGAAAGAAAGAATACGTGCGCGGCCTTGAGAGCCAGGTCGCGCGCCTGTCGGAAGAGAATCGGGATCTGCAACAGGAGAGGAGGTCGCTGTGCGCGCGGGTGCGCGAGCTGGAAGGGGAAGCGCGCTACCTGAGAGCCGTCCTGGCCAATGACAGCGCGCTCTCGCAGGTGCTGAATCGCCTAACTGGATTGAAGGGGGCGCGGCTGTCGACGTCACTTTTCCGCAGCCCCAATGAAAACGCGGGAGACCACGACTACGCGTTGCCTGGGACGAAGGAGGAAGATGAAGATGGAGCGCCCTCTGGCGGCGGTGGGGTGTGCCTGCACGTGGACAAGGACAAACTGTCGGTAGAGTTCTGCGCTGTCTGCTCCAAAAACGCCTCTACGGATACAATGTAGGGTCAAGTACTCCATTGGGTTCCCCAGCCATTGGACACATACTGAGTCACGTGTGTGGGTGGGCTTGGCCTAAGCATGTCTTGTGACCATACCGGTCTCTTGGCATTATTATGAATAGCTGCTGATTAGAGCTTAATGTTCCACAATGAAAATGTAGGACACACAGAGCTTTATGGCTACCAGCTGGATCTTTCTTAGTGGCTGCTGGGAAATGTAGTTCTACAGCATTCATAAGTAAAAGGGTTATGATAAATCCAATACATCAGGGCTGGACACATCCAAGGCCAGTGTGTCTATTGATGTCAGTGGAACTGGTTACTCCCCCCTAAAAGTTCATATTGCCTCTTGACTGGTTAATAACAAAAGATAACATTGTCCTTCCCCGCTCTGCTGGATAGAGTGACTCACACGGTTTAATTAGACTACTGGACGCTACTTTAGCGCTTACGTTTGATTAGTTCCAAAAATGCATAAATTAAGAAGCTGTCTAATCTGTATCCTTACGCATTACTAGTAAACCTTTTTTGATAGTTTCTCTTTTAGGTGGTTTTCTGGCCACGCTCTGTTGAAGCAGTTTAAAAGAGCAGTCGTTTTCCGCCTCACAACATGGTAAGGATCCCTATAATTAACCATATGCACAGCTATGTTGTAAGAGTTGTAAAAGCCTCACGATTTGTGCATGTAAACATTACGTCCGTATTGCAACTGGATGTAAAAATGTTATATAGTTAACAACCTGACTTTGGTAATGTACCAGGAATGCTGTGAGCTCATATAAAAGCGTACATTTAGTTTATTTTGAATTGCCTAAAGTTCAACATAGCTTACCAAATGCCTCAAACAAGTAATAGTGAATGTTTATAATTTATGGTAATCAGCCACAGGTGGTAGAACTTGTGTTAATGTTTTTCTTCTTAAATTACATGTTTTGTAATGCTGCAAATTATAATTTATTGTGGAGTGAGATTTTACAAAGAACTAAAATGCAGTGATCTGCAGCTTTACATGTTTGCAATCTACAGCTTCCTGCAATCAGGGAATTCTGGGAGTTGTAGTTTTCATACATTAGGTGGACCACAGGGTATAAATAGCTGAGCAAAAAGTGAAAAAAGGAGCACACTACTTCAAGTGATTAGTTCAGTTTATTAAGCGCAAACACAATATACATACAACGTCGTATGTATATGTTGTTTGCACTTAATAAACTGAAGTAGTGTGCTCCTCCGTTTTTTGCTTGGATGTATTTTCCCTAGGAGTAGAGGGCAAGGAGGATTGCACCTACCCATTTGTCTGGCTGAAAGCCAACAGCAGTGTGCTAGAGTGTACGTTTGGACTTTATTGCTATTTATCTAGCTGCACTGCTATAGAGACGTTTAAACTGGCCCACTCAAAGATTTTTTTTTTCAATGCTGGTGTATAAAACAGCTAAACTATAATTGTAGCCTCATAATTTTTAGCATGCAATGGGCACTTCATGGAGGCTGCAAATTCATAGACTGCAACCCAATGCTTAGTAAGACTGCATTTTTTCTTTTTAAAATCTCGCTTCTTTTCACTGAGCGTGTATACTTAGCATCCTTGTTTTTCTTTATGCTAAAGTGGATTCAGCTGTATGGGGAGAAGACTCGGGACCAGTTGCTGAACACATTTCCTGCTTTGTTTATTACGGTAGTATGTACAATTGGAAACTGAGGTAATTTAAGGGAATTTTTGTATAAATTTATTTTTTACAGTTCTTAAGATGTTTGGATAATATAAACCACTGTGTGGGATTTAACTCTAAATGCAAAACATTTCCTGAACGTGTATGTTAGAAGCTGTGCCTATAATTTACCAGTATCGCAACTACCATGTTTGTTTTATACACATCAATGTTAACATTAGGAAGTATAGTGTACTAGGCAACTAACCAATGTGTGTTTTTCTGTCGGATTACTATTCGCTTTTCAAAATATTTATATTCTATAGAATAGTATAGTTTTGCTTGCTTTTAATTAACAAGGAGCTCAAAAAGCAGGTCCTGCCAGACCTGATTATTAAGTGACGCTGGGGCCATTTTCTTTCTTTTTAGCGTGTTTAACGGCTTGTTCATTATACTTAAAGGGCACAAAGCACGGACAAAAATGGTTTGTTCTGAGTCACATTCACAAGCTTTATATAATACATAGCATGTACTTGAGCTCAATACATCAACAATGTAATTACAATCATCCTTTGGGACCAAAGATCAATGTATCCCATTTATATAGTGGTGAAAAGATCAGTTTAATGGTTAAATAAAATGATGCAGGATTTATAAAATAAAAAAAGTGAAGAAAAATTTACTGCTAAAATATGATTGGACAGTTTTTGCCTATTCCTAAATATGGTTGAGTGCAATGTGAAATTTCTCATAACATAATTTGGTTTGGGGGGGATTGCTTAGACTTCATTATGAATAGTGAATGTGCAGAGGGGGCAGTAGGGGAAACTGCAGTTAATCATTGCTTTATGTAAACAGTCACAACCTTGATTGACTGCATGGAGGGAGGGGACTCCGTACTCTGCCAGAATGGAGACTGTAATTATCCTTAAATATCTGGTTACAAATGCATATAATAAGCTGGTAAAAATAGCAGTTTTGGTTGCAGGAAGGTAACTGACAAGTCACCTGTTTTTTTGTTTTAAAGGTGGATGTGCGTTGACCTATTATTGGGTATGTCTATGGGACCGCTTTATAGTCCAGAAAGTGATGGTTAAAGTTTTATTTTGTCCTTTGCACTTATCATATACATGTAAAATTGTCCACTCCTAGTGGGGAAGGCATGCTCTGTGGACCATATTTTACTCTGCCGTAGGTAGGAGTTAAAATCTTAGTGTAAGCAACTGCAGAGCTACTATAGTGAAATATGTCATATTTCTAGTTTATATTTGGCCAGAAATCATTTAAAAAGTGATATTGTAATCAGCAGTTTTTAAGCTTTGTCAGAAAAGAACATCTTAATCCTATACAGCACTCATTTAACATACTTAAAGGGCAGGTCCACTTGCCACAGCTACTACTACTTAAAGGGTATCTCAGTAGGTAAGACATGCTAGGCACACCAGTCTTAGTGATGAAAAGGTCCTTTTTATAGTCGTTTCGGAACCTGTGTGGTTCCTTCTCGACAAACAAAACTGTTTTGTTTGGTCTGAGGAAGGAACCGCACAGGTTCCGAAACGTCACTATTAAAAGGACATTTTCATCACTAAGACTGGTGTGCCTAGCATGTCTTACCTACTTTGATACTGACTGTTGGCTACAGGGCTTGGAGCACCCAGCATTGAATAACTGTTTATTAACTTTGTGTTTAGGATCCTATCCATTTCAGCTGAGTGCTATGTTACAGTACACAGAGGGAGGGAGGAGAGAGTACTACGTTACAGTTTCCCCTTAACTGAAGGACCAGGAAGCGAGAGGTTCATAAAGAATTTCAGGTAAGACTTACATCTCTTGGGGTTGGTATTCACCTTATATACAATTATTCATTTGAGGGATGAACTTGTCCTGTTAGTATCTTTTGTGGGTATGTTTAGCATGATTTTTGGTAGTGAAATGTCTCTAAAGAAAAAAAATCTAACCATTATCTCTTATTTCCCTCCTTTTAACTTCATTAATAACCTAATTAAGCATTCCTCTCCCATTTATTATTGCACTTAAGGTTTTGGGTAAATCCCTATTAGATCTACCTAAAAAAAACACGTAAAAAAAAAACCAACCACAATATTAAAGGATTAGTTTACTCAAAAGTGAACTATTCCTTTAAATAGTAATTGAAGACCGGGAGGTAAAGGACCTATTCCTTACCTTCCATTCTTAAATCACTCAACCAGGAGCCAGGATTGAAGGTTAATATATTTCCCCTCGCGCACAATCCACCGCCGGCTCCGTTGACTTGACTGCTTCCTGGTTTAACTACAGCGTGCATGCACAAGTGTATGTATACTGAAAACATGTCTGAGTCACCTTAATCTATAATATATGTGAGTACATGTGTGTTGCTACATGCCTTCCATAAAGTACTTATTTTGCTCAGACTCTGACCTATTTTCACCTTACCATCAATACTGCATACAGCACACCAACTGTCAAACATTTCCAGCTAGAGCAAAACTGCTTACAGAAATGCTGAACTGATTGTTTCAGTTGGATATCTAAAGAAATAATGGGCAGATCAACAAAAATAGTGATAGTTGGGGTGAATTAGTTTCCACTAATGGGCAGTTTTAAAAAAAACAAACTTGCCAGTGTACATACCCTATAAACTAAACCCGAAGCATTGGGCAATTTTCAATGGAGCTGGCGGCGTATCATGCAGGAGGTAAATACTCCCCTTCGTTCCTGGTCGAGTGATTAAGAACAGAAGGAATAGGTCTTCCCGGTTTTCATTCGCTACTTTAAAGGAATAGTTTACTTTTTATGTGAACTATTCCTTTAAACCGCTTGCGGAGCTGTGCAGGTAACTCAAAACCTACCACACGCCTTTGTTATGAGTTATCGTGACTTTAATATGGGAGTATAGATATATCCAAGTCTTTCTAGTTTGTGCGATACTTACTACTACTTCCCTTCTGTAACAGATATAGACAGCTGTGTTGCCGGAGAAGGAAATATTTTACGCTTCTGGTCTACGATATCGCGGCCGTTTTCAAAAAGATGAGCTACGTTTTGATTTTTCAGGCGATCTTCGGAGTTTACATCAGTTCCCTTCATTTTGCAATATATCAAAAAATGCTTGAACTGCCGTCAACCAGAACAGATGTTGAGGAGCTTCCACAATAACTTTTGAAACGTACTAATGTTCTCAATTAAGTTGTAAATCTTACTAAATGATTTAACGTACATCTACGTGTCTGCATTTACTGTAGTTTATGGTGGGCCATCTCGGAGATCTTAGCTGCCGGTCTAAAAAAATTTCCACAAACTGTACAGTGGTTACACTATCTAGTTGAAACCCTTTTGACTAATAGCCATGGTTTTAAAATCAAAAGGATTGGCAATCTGGAAAATACATTTTTCTGGTTACCAGATACAGACACAAGGCTTTACCAGGCCATATACCAGTGTTCCCTCTAAGCTGCACACAAAAAACTTCTGGAATTTGAGCACTGATTTAAACATTAGGGCTAGGCCACACTAGCGCGCTTTTCACGCATTTGTTTTTGCACCAGCGATTTCTGCTAACATGGAAATCACGGGAACGCGAACGTTCGCATGCGATTGCGCGTGCAATCAAGTTTTGCGGCGAGCATTTTTCGCGCAATCTCTTGCGGTTTCGCTTAAAAGATTGCGAAAACAACACGCGCAAACGCAGAGCGCGCGCAATCCTGTGCGAGCTTGGTGCGTTGAGTTTGGCTTCACCCTAGTAACTAATTTTGTGTATGCACAGAAGCATGCGCCAAAATTAAAATTAAGGAGAAGTGCACTGTAAAAATCAAGTTACCGTATGTTCATTTGGAAGCTGCAGCTTTAAAAATACTGTTGCTATATTCTTTTTACCTATGCCCTGCCAAAGCCTACCTTTGTGCCTTGAAATTTACTGAGTTACTGGTTGCTGAAAGTTAAGGCACTTCAGGGTTTTTGCTGCCTGAACAAACTTTATTGCCGCCCTTTTGTGCACTGCCGCCGCATATTAGAATGGGTGTGGCTTTGTAGTGGGCGTGGCTAAGAGTTTGATTTTTAACTTCCTATCACATAGATATTTAAAACCGTTCCTCAGACATTTAGCAATAATGTAAATTACTAGAAAACATATATTACATCCCTTTCTCAGCTTGTTTTGCCACTACCATATGCTCCTTTTAGTTTTTGTTGCTCAAATCAAATTAACTTATTTTATAGCCTGTGCTTTACATGTTGGTTCAACGGTTACAATACATTAGAAATGCCATACTTTCTGTACTATAAAATATTTTGGCCAAAGATTTGTAATCCTTCCACTATGTCAAGGTAGACTCTTCAGCAGGGCCTCATAACCTAACCAGTCTAACAAACTTATTAAAGCTAACCTAACCATATTAAGGATTTTAACTGTTACTAGGGAAAATTCTTTTTTTCTTGACTGGTCAAGGAACATTTTTTTTCTACAACTGCCTGTCTGCCCACTTTCTTCTTCAGTGCCGGGGTGCCACCTGAGACAAATGCCTCACTCTGCCTAATGGTAGATGTGGCCCTATGGACCGCCCCTTTGAATTCCTCTGCTTTTCTCCTGCTAAGCCTCAAACAGTAATCCTGTGAGTTCCGTGCACTCTCCTGCTTGGGCCTCAAACAATTCCTCTTTATGTGCACGGAACTCAGGCATTATAATTTGAGGCTCAAGCAGGAGAAGCAGTGGAAATCTCAGGGGGGCAGAGCTTTTAGAAAACCAGTAACAAGATGTCTGCAACTTCCAAGGCACAAAGCTAGGCTCTGAAAGGGGCATAGGTAAAAAAAAAAAAAATGGCAACGGTATTTTTAAAGCTGCAGCTTCCAAATAAACATAACTTGATTTTACAGTGCACTTATCCTTTAAAAATGTAGACATTTACTATCTAAATAATTCTTAGGGAATTCCTTCCTTAGGGAAACTAGTAGCTTATTGAAAACGTACTTTTGTTTGTGAGGCAATCAGGCTGAGCCAGTCACTGGGATGGGGAGCTAGTAGTGACTAATGGGCTTTATATAGTGTTTCTGTTCGAGAGAAATGTAGAATAAACCTCTCCTTCAAGCTAATCTAAGAGCAATGCTTTTAGAGATATTTTATCTTAATTCTGCTAGACTGTAACCCAATGTCACAGTCCAAGCAGACACCCTTTTTTAATTCTATTGCAGGGATTCTCGAACGGTGTGCCTCCAAATGTTAGAAACTCAACTCCCATCATCCAACACAGATGTAAGACCGGGAATGCTGGAATTTGTAGTTTGCAAGCTTTTACAAATGTACCCTAATTCTTTAGCTGCATTTCCCTACAGAAATGTTCATACATATAAACAGGCTGATCTCCATTTTAGACCTCTATTTAAAAGAATGCCCTATGTTACATCTTCTTTCATGTCATGACTACCTTCCACTGCAGTACACCCTCACTGCCTACGTGTTCTCCTTTACATTAAGCCTATGCATGCCCACTACACAACTGATGGCCCAGTCAATGCAAGGAGGGGAATGTAAACGTGGTAGAAATCACAGATTTCGGTACTACCACATTTCTTTCTATTATAGCAAAGAAAATACAGATTAACACAATGCATGTGTATTTCATAGAATTCTGAACTAGACATTTACTGGGTTTGAATTTAATAAATTCTTACTACAGAAAGCAATTTCCCCAGAGATTACACCACACTGCAACGCAAACACAATCGCATGCGATTACGTTGCGTTTTTTCATTAAGTATTGAAAAACGCGTGTGATTGCGATTTAAAATGCGGAACACAAATCGCAACGCACCCGAAAACAGTCGTTTTTGGTGCGTTTGACGCTTTTTCAATGATATGAAAAGCGCAGCAGTGTGGCCTAGCCTAACTGCAGTGATTTCTGTGCTAAAACTACACATCCTTGGTTTGAAACAGAGCAGTTTTTTTCGCATTTCCACACAGTGGATCATGTCCTTGCTCAGATCTGCAGCTCCAGGGTTAAAGGCCTAATCCCAGAAAGCGCTCAGCCTTGCCAAGTTTAGGAGCTGCAGATCGTTCAAACTTTCTACAACTTATTTTATTATTGTGAGAGATGAAGTTGTGTATCTCCACCATTTCTGACTCCTTGAATAACATGTGGCTTGAAGGCTTTTTAAGAAAAAGCAAGATGATTAGTTGGCAACAGTTTGTAAAAACGACTCAGACTAACCCTAATAGGTTTGTGACGCATTATAATACTTTACTGTGGGTGTCCCCTACCAAGTTAACTGGTCATTCAGCTAAATATCCATATTAGAAAATTCAGTTTTAACTTTACCCAAGGAACCAATTCAGCACTCAAGGACCAATATTTTACCCTTAATTAAGTCTCTAAGATTCCAATAGGAAGTTTTGTGCACCCTTTTAACTGGGACAACAACAAAGCAAGCTACAAATAAAGTTTGCCGCTCTCCAAGATTGACAGGATTACATTTGGGGACTGTATTTTCAAAAATACTAAAACTTACAATTAAAACAAATCTGAGGTGCTCACGGAAGGTGTAAGATCAGCCTTGCATATAAGACATGTCTCATTACATCCTAATGACCAGATCTCCCATATGTCTTACAGCTTAAAAGCTTCTTAAGAAAATCTAAAGGAGAAAAACTGCATTTAAGGAACAGTCCACTTAAAGAGTGAACTATTACTTAAGTATATTGATTGAAGACAGGGAGGTTAAGGAGCTATGCCTCCTGTTCTCCAATCAATTGACCAGGAGCCACGGATAAAGATAGAAAATATTTACCTTATACGCGATCCTCTGCAGCAGCACTGACAGGTCCTGACCGCTTCCTGGTTTAGATTTACTATAGCGTGCATTATCTGGTCAGTGCTGCTGTGAAGTATCATGTATAAGGTAAATTCTTCTATTTTTATCCGTGGCTCCTGGTCAATTGATTGAGGAATGGGAGTAAGGCATAGCTCCTTACCTCCTGGTCTTCAACCATTAAAGGAATTGTTCACTTTTCAAGAGAACTATTCCTTTAAAGAAAGTTCAGACGATTCTTTGTAGCCATCAAACCGTTATCCTGAATATCAATGCAGTTATGCATTACAGTTTTCATCTTTATTCCAAGCTATCTATGGTCAGCAACATTTTCTTTAACAAAAAAAGCATTTTATTGTACTGCAATTATTTATATGCAAAAAATCCATTGGAAGCATGTGAACAAATCCTTTTATTAAGCTTTTTTTCCCCCAAACAAAAGATTAGATGCAATAGTAAATGCATTTTCAATCAAACAAACATTAAAAATTCCAAATAATCCCGTGTAGGAGCGACTATTACAATACATAGAGCGCACTGTAACATAATTAATATTGAGGAAGTTGCTTATCACTTCCTAATAACCCTTACACTGTATTATAAACCAGTTATACAGTCAAACACTTTTACAATCTTACACACCTTCATTCATATATATATGTGAATTTCAAAAATCCAAAGCAGTGAAGCTGATAAAAATATACAGGCGTGGGCTAAAACAGATGTGCATTCCCATAAAATTTGTTTACAATGTACTTTGAAGTACACTGATACACTGCCTAATCTAAAAGGGTTTGAGAAACCTACAAAGGCTTCCAAAACTTCAATAAGGTTCCAACTCCCCTGAACACATTGAAGTAGAAAAGAAATGTACCATGGCACGGAATGAAAATAGATTTTCAACCCTTTTTCTAATTAACAGATATTAACAATTCTAAGTGTAATAATATAACCAGTACAACTGTGTGGGAGGTAACCTTAGGCAATACATTCTTTAAATCATTTCCTCTATACCCCTGGCAGGAGCTGAGAAACATGAAGTGCAAGAATTAGTTTATTGTACTGAATTTATAGTGAACCCGTATACAATTATGCTGTAACGTTTTAATCGGTCCTGAAAACACGTGTTTTTGTCATTAGTAATTAATTTCTCGGATTGGTTAATTTCTACCAAGGACAATTCTGTTAAAGGCTTGTGATGTGATTTGTTAACAGTATCAATATTAATATCTACAATAACCTTTACTATACAAAATGCCATACGCTATACTCACCACCTATTAAAGGGTATGTCCACCACCACAGCAAAAACTTGCCCACACGATCTACTCTTAACTGCAACCCCCACTGCTCCTCTTAAGTGTCAAAATAATATTAAGAACTTTAACCAACTCTGCATAGTGTCCAGTCTCCTCCACCTTCCACCACCCAGCCATCAATCATGACTGTAATGGAGTTTGTTTTATGGTTTTATAAAGTTAGGAGGCAGTCAGGGTGTAAAGGGCATCTCCACTCATAATATTGACTTTTGGGAATCCAGTTCTATTGAAGAACGGGAGGTAAAGGAGCTGTGCCTTACCTTCCATTCTTCTTCAATAAACTGGATTCCCAAAAGTCAATATTATGAGTGGAGATGCCCTTTAGGTAACACTCCTACTACGGCAGAGTAAAATATGGTCACAGAGCATGCCTTCCCCACTAGGAGTGGCAATTCATGTATATGATAAGTGCAAAGGACAAAATAAAACTTTAACCATCACTTTCTGGATATAAGCGGTCCCATAGACATACCCAATAATAGGTCAACGCACATCCACCTTTAAAACAAAAAAAAAGTGACTTGTCAGTTACCCCTGCAACCAAAACTGCTATTTTACCAGCTTATTATAGCATTTGTAACCAGATATTAAGGATAATTACAGTCTCCATTCTGGCAGAGTACGGAGTCCCCTCCCTCCATGCAGTCAATCAAGGTTGTGACTGTTTACATAAAGCAATGATAACTGCAGTTTCCCCTACTGCCCCCTCTGCACATTCACTATTCATAATGAAGTCTAAGCAATCCCCCAAACCAAATTATGTTATGAGAAATTTCACATTGCACTCAACCATATTTGAATAGGCAAAAAATGTCCCATCAATTTTTAGCAGTAAATTTTTCTTCACTTTTTTTATTTATAAATCCTGCATCATTTTATTTAACCATTAAACTGATCTTTTCACCACTATATAAATGGGATACATTGATCTTTGGTCCCAAAGGATGATTGTAATTACATTGTTGATGTATTGAGCTCAAGTACATGCTATGTTTAATAAAGCTTGTGAATGTGACTCAGAACAAACCATTTGTTCCGTGCTTTGTGCCCTTTAAGTAAATGAACAAGCCGTTAAACACGCTAAAAAGAAAGAAAATGGCCCCCAGCGTCACTTAATAATCAGGTCTGGCAGGACCTGCTTTTTGAGCTCCTTGTTAATTAAAGCAAGCAAAACTATACTATTTATAGAATATAAATATTTTGAAAAGCGAATAGTAATCCGACAGAAAAACACACATGGTTAGTTGCCTAGTACATATACTTCCTAATGTTAACATTGATGTGTATAAAACAAAACATGGTAGTTGCGATACTGGTAAATTATAGGCACAGCTAACATAACGTTCAGGAATGTTTTGCATTTAGAGTTAATCCCACACAGTGGTTTATATTATCCAAACATCTTAAGAACTGTAAAAAATAAATTTATACAAAAAAAATCCCTTAAATTACCTCAGTTTCCAATTGTACATACTACCGTAATAAACAAAGCAGGAAATGTGTTCAGCAACTGGTCCCGAGTCTTCTCCCCATACAGCTGAATCCACTTAGCATAAAGAAAAACAAGGATGCTAAGTATACACGCTCAGTGAAAGAAGCGAGATTTTAAAAAGAAAAAAGCAGTCTTACTAAGCATTGGGTTGCAGTCTATGAATTTGCAGCCTCCATGAAGTGCCCATTGCATGCTAAAATTATGAGGCTACAATTATAGTTTAGCTGTTATACACCCGACATTGAAAAAAAAAATCTTTGAGTGGGCCAGTTTAAACGTCTCTATAGCAGTGCAGCTAGATAAATAGCAATAAAGTCCAAACGTACACTCTAGCACACTGCTGTTGGCTTTCAGCCAGACAAATGGGTAGGTGCAATCCTCCTTGCCCTCTACTCTAGGGAAAATACATCCAAGCAAAAACGGAGGAGCACACTACTTCAGTTTATTAAGTGCAAAAAACATATACATACGACGTTGTATGTAATTGTGTTGCGCTTAATAAACTGAACTAATCACTTGAAGTAGTGTGTCCTTTTTCACTTTTTGCTCAGCTATTTATACCCTGTGGTCCACCTAATGTATGAAAACTACAACTCCCGAATTCCCTGATTGCAGGAAGCTGTAGATTGCAAACATGTAAAGCTGCAGATCACTGCATTTTAGTTTCTTGTAAAATCTCACTCCACAATAAATTATAATTTGCAGCATTACAAAACATGTAATTTAAGAAGAAAAACATTACACAAGTTCTACCACCGTGGCTGATTACCATAAATTATAAACATTCACTATTACTTGTTTGAGGCATTGGTAAGCTATGTTGAACTTTAGGCAATTCAAAATAAACTAAATGTACGCTTTTATATGAGCTCACAGCATTCCTGGTACATACCAAAGTCAGGTTGTTAACTATATAACATTTTTACATCCAGTTGCAATACGGACGTAATGTTTACATGCACAAATCGTGAGGCTTTTACAACTCTTACAACATAGCTGTGCATATGGTTAATTATAGGGACCTACCATGTTGTGAGGCGGAAAACGACTGCTCTTTTAAACTGCTTCAACAGAGCGTGGCCAGAAACCACCTAAAAGAGAAACTATCAAAAAAGGTTTACTAGTAATGCGTAAGGATACAGATTAGACAGCTTCTTAATTTATGCATTTTTGGAACTAATCAAACGTAAGCGCTAAAGTAGCGTCCAGTAGTCTAATTAAACCGTGTAGTCACTCATCCAGCAGAGCGGGAGGAAGGACAATGTTATCTTTGTTTATAACCGTCAAGAGGCAATATGAACTTTTAGGGGGAGAGTAACCAGTTCCACTGACATCAATAGACACACGGCCTTGAGGTGTCCAGCCCTGATGTATTGGATTTATCATAACCCTTTTACTTATGAATGCTGTAGAACTACATTTCCCAGCAGCCACTAAGAAAGATCCAGCTGGTAGCATAAAGCTCTGTGTGTCCTACATTTCATTGTGGAACATTAAGCTCTAATAGCAGCTATTCATAATAATGCCAAGAGACCGGTATGGTCACAAGACATGCTTAGGCCAAGCCCACCCACACACGTGACTCAGTATGTGTCCAATGGCTGGGGAACCCAATGGAGTACTTGACCTACATTGTATCCGTAGAGGCGTTTTTGGAGCAGACAGCGCAGAACTCTACCGACAGTTTGTCTTGTCCACGTGCAGGCACACCCCACCGCCGCAGAGGGCGCTCCATCTTCATCTCCTTCGTCCCAGGCAAAGCGTAGTCGTGGTCTCCCGCGTTTTCATTGGGGCTGCGGAAAAGTGACGTCGACAGCCGCGCCCTTCAATCCAGTTAGGCGATTCAGCACCTGCGAGAGCGCGCTGTCATTGGCCAGGACGGCTCTCAGGTAGCGCGCTTCCCCTTCCAGCTCGCGCACCCGCGCGCACAGCGACCTCCTCTCCTGTTGCAGATCCCGATTCTCTTCCGACAGGCGCGCGAACCTGGCTCTCAAGGCCGCGCACGTATTCTTTCTTTCTCAGGCGGTTCAGCCGGGCCGCCAGGGCGTTTTTGTTACCAGGGTAACCGCCTCGTGACTGACCGGCCATGTTGCTGGAGGTAGCACTGCCGGCCGCCATCTTCTCCAGCCACGTGTCACCCCCAGAGCTTTCCCCGTTCCTCTGTGTGGTCGGTAATGTCCGTACATCCACCAACTGCTGTAATAATTCCTCAAACGGTTCCTCTCCTCTCCATCCCCCCGCCACCAGCCTGGGCTACCCTCCTTCACCGTCCCTGCGGGGTGAGTACCCGGACACACACCGCGGTCCTATCGTCATATCCGGATTGCCCTGGTCCTTGAGTTTCCGGACAGCCTGGGACTTCCTTTGTCCTCTCCGGGCGGGCGGGTGACGGGGCAGTGACAGGTTAGCGCGGTCCGTCAGGCGGTGTCGCATGTTGAGGAGGGGGAGGAGTTAAACTGGAGCACAGTGCGATCTTCTCATTGGAGAATTTTCACTTCCAGTGATAGAACCGGTCGGAGCGCGTCACTGCCGCAATGAGAACACAACTCCGTCAGAACCGGATGTAGGGAAGCAGAAATCCGGTGCGGTTGGCCCAGCCCCAGATATGACGTAAGATGGGCTGAGTTTAGATGGGGGCGTGTCTGTGGATAGATGGTTCTCATTGGGTGATTTGAGGGACCGTGGATCTAGTAACAGGAATTTGAACAGTAACATATTTCATCCCTACATTGCATGGACCCCACCTTTATCACACGGACGGGTTATAGTAGAAAAAGGCAGCTAGAAAGATTAGGGAGAGAGGGGCCAAAAGGAGCAAAAAAGCCCTTCACTGAGCATAAAAGAGAGAAACACCTTCTTATAACAGAAGGCATCTTGCAGTCTCATGCTATATGGATAGCATTGCCCACAAGACCTAAGAAACTTGTGGGCAATTTCTTACTCCTATGTCCCCAGAGTAAGGGGCAGAGATATGCAAAAACTCCTTTATCTCCCTTAGCTAATGCATGTGTCCAGAACTGCTGGCTAAAACATGCAATAAAGCTTAATATATAGAGCCAATCATCTGACCTGCAGACACAACGTGTTTCAATCTGTTATAGTAAGGAGAGACTTATTAACGAGAGGAACCTCACATAAGTAGCACATCTATTCATATAAATCTTCATTACCACCTTTATGTCCCCCTCATGCACATGTGCAGAACCGCTGGTATTAACCGTACTGCCTAGCTATAGAGCCAAACATTCCATGTGATAAAACGCCAGCGGTCCTGGACACACCATTGGTTAAGAGAACAGGGAGATTCAATAGTAACAGTTATTGAGGTTGAATAAAGACATCAAGTCCAACCTATTCAAAGAAAGTTTTTATCAGATCTTATTTAACATTGAAAGCTAAAATCTGATTGGTTGGGGCAAATTAGCACCATTTTTAACGTAAGATCTTTTATTACATCTCCATGATAATGTACATAATATCTCACTGATCCTGGAAACTATCAGGCCGATGCACCAACTGGCACATTGCTCCTGTTTTGGAGTTTAAGTCACGCTAACCAATGTTATATTGGTTATATCGGTGTTATATTGGTTATGTCGATGTTAGATCGATGTAATATCTGTTATGTCGATATTATATCGGTGTTCTGTCTGTTATATCATATTATATCTGTTATATCAGTGTTACACAATGTTATATCGGTGTTATGTCGATGTATATCGATATTATATCTGTTAATCGATGCTTGTGAAGGTTCTCATTCGTCCAGGTCATGGTATATCTGTTGTATTTAATTAGATCAAGTCCAGTTGATCTAATTGACTACAATAGATATGTTATGTCAATGGTATGTGTATATAAATGTTATCGATATTATATGTTATATCGAGTTATGTAAATGTTATGTCAATGTTATATCAATGTTATCGATATTATATCTGTTATATCAGTGTTATATCGATGTTATGTCAATGTTATATCTGTTATATCAATGTTATCGATATTATATCTGTTATATCAATGTTATGTCAATGTTATCGATATTATATCTGTTATATCAATATTATGTCAATGTTATATCTGTGTTATATCAATGTTATCAATATATTGTTATCAGTGTTATATCATCGTTATGTCAGGGTTATGTTGATGTTAGTCAAGTCTAGTGTTATGTCGGTTAGGTGACAAACTCCCTCCTTGCGGCGGCAGCATGGCAGCGCTGCAGTGAAGTTATATGCCAAAATCGCCATTCTGTTGCGGCACTTTAAACGCCAGCTAGTAGCTGGCGTTAAAAGTGCTGGAATAGAAAGGCGCCAGTTAGCGATGTTTCAAGCACTGCTATCAGCATATAACACCGCCGGGCTGCCGATGCGGTTCTCGGTGCATCGCCCAGTTATTCCTTTAATTTGTGTGGCAATTGGCATCTGCTGCATTTTGTGAATCACCAGTTTCTTATTGGATAGTTGATGCCCTTTGGGCCAGGTTACAGTCAGCAGAATTTTATGCCAGGGATTTAGCTGGTGTTAAATAGAAATCAGGAAGCATGGCTTTACTGAGGTGTCTGCAGCTCCTAGTATTGTTTAAAGTTGGGTTTGCAGTATGGAGTAGAAGTAGTAGATCATGTGGGGGATGGAAGTGACCTTTTAGCTAATTAATTGATACAAGATTCTGGCCTATTAATGATTTATTTGAGTTTAAAGCCATAGATAGGTTACCCCATATGCAAAAAAAGGCTATGCTGCAATGTAGGATGTGAGAGTGATGGCAATGTTCTAATTTAATATTTATTAATACATTTTTATGCACATATAAAATAAATTTTGTGCGATACACACCGCAGTGTTCCCAGGAGATTCAGACATACTCACGGGTGCCCGTAAGACTGCCACCTTCATCTGAGAGTTAAAATCTTAGTGTAAGCAACTGCAGAGCTACTATAGTGAAATATGTCATATTTCAGTTTATATTTGGCCAGAAATCATTTAAAAAGTGATATTGTAATCAGCAGTTTTAAGCTTTGTCAGAAAAGAACATCTTAATCCTATACACCACTCATTTAACATACTTAAGGGCAGGTCCACTTGCCACATGATCTACTACTTACTTAAAGGGTATCTCAGTAGGTAAGACATGCTAGGCACACCAGTCTTAGTGATGAAAAGTCCTTTTTATAGTGACGTTTCGGAACCTGTGTGGTTCCTTCCTCAGACCAAACAAAACAGTTTTGTTTGGTCTGAGGAAGGAACCGCACAGGTTCCGAAACGTCACTATTAAAAGGAAAAAGGACCTTTTCATCACTAAGACTGGTGTGCCTAGCATGTCTTACCTACTTTGATGCTGACTGTTGGCTACAGGGCTTGGAGCACCCAGCATTGAATAACTGTTTATTAACTTTGTGTTTAGGTGTGCAGGATCCTATCCATTTCAGCTGTGTACTAAAGGGCATCTCCACTCATAATATTGACTTTTGGGAATCCAGTTCTATTGAAGAAGAATGGAAGGTAAGGCACAGCTCCTTTACCTCCCGTTCTTCAATAGAACTGGATTCCCAAAAGTCAATATTATGAGTGGAGATGCCCTTTACACCCTGACTGCCTCCTAACTTTATAAAACCATAAAACAAACTCCATTACAGTCATGATTGATGGCTGGGTGGTGGAAGGTGGAGGAGACTGGACACTATGCAGAGTTGGTTAAAGTTCTTAATATTATTTTGGACCTTAAGAGGAGCAGTGGGGGTTGCAGTTAAGAGTAGATCGTGTGGCAAGTTTTTGCTGTGGTGGTGGACATACCCTTTAATTTAGGTGGTGAGTATAAGCTATGGCATTTTGTATAGTAAAGGTTATTGTAGATATTAATATTGATACTGTTAACAAATCACATCACAAGCTTTTAACAGAATTGTTCCTTGGTAGAAATTAACCAATCCGAGAAATTAATTACTAATGAACAAAACACGTGTTTTCAGGACCGATTAAAACGTTACAGCATAATTGTATACGGGTTCACTATAAATTCAGTACAATAAACTAATTCTTGCACTTCATGTTTCATCAGCTCCTGCCAGGGGTATAGAGTAAATGATTTAAAGAATGTATTGCCTTAAGGTTACCTCCCACACAGTTGTACTGGTTATATTATTACACTTAAGAATTGTTTAATTAGTATCTGTTAATTATAGAAAAGGGTTGAAAATCTATTTTCATCTCCGTGCCATGGTACATTTCTGTTCTACTTCAATGTGTTCATGGGGAGTTGGAACCCTTATTGAAGTCTTTGGAAGCCTTTGTAGGTTTCTCAAACCCTTTTAGATTAGGCAGTGTATCAGTGTACTTCAAAGTACATTGTAAACAAATTTTATGGGAATGCACATCTGTTTTTAGCCCACGCCTGTATATTTTTATCAGCTTCACTGCTTTGGATTTTTGAAATTCACAATATATATATGAATGAAGGTGTGTAAGATTGTAAAAGTGTTTGACATGTATAACTGGTTTATAATACAGTGTAAGGGTTATTAGGAAGTGATAAGCAACTTCCTCAATATTATTATTACTGTTGTACAGTGCTGCTCTATGTATATTTGAATAGTCGCTCCTACACTGGGATTATTTGGAACTTTTTAATGTTTTGTTTGATTGAAAATGCATTTACTATTGCATCTAATCTTTTGTTTGGGGGGAAAAAAAGCTTTAATAAACGGATTTGTTCACATGCTTCCAATGGATTTTTTTGCATATAAATAATTGCAGTACAATAAAATGCTTTTTTTGTTAAAGAAAAATGTTGCTGACCATAGATTAGCTTGGAATAAAGATGAAAACTGTAATGCATAACTGCATTGATATTCAGGATAACGGTTTGATGGCTACAAAGAATCGTCTGAACTTTCTTTAAAGGAATAGTTCTCTTGAAAAGTGAACAATTCCTTTAATGTGTTGAAGACCAGGAGGTTAAGGAGCTATGCCTTACCTCCCATTCCTCAATCAATTGACCAGGAGCCACGGATAAAAATAGAAGATATTTACCTTATACATGATACTTCACAGCAGCACTGACACGATAATGCACGCTATAGTAAATCTAAACCAGGAAGCGGTCAGGACCTGTCAGTGCTGCTGCAGAGGATCGCGTATAAGGTAAATATTTTCTATCTTTATCCGTGGCTCCTGGTCAATTGATTGGAGAACAGGAAGGCATAGCTCCTTAACCTCCCTGTCTTCAATCAATATACTTAAGTAATAGTTCACTCTTTAAGTGGACTGTTCCTTAAATGCAGTTTTTCTCCTTTAGATTTTCTTAAGAAGCTTTTAAGCTGTAAGACATATGGGCAGATCTGGTCATTAGGATGTAATGAGACATGTCTTATATGCAAGGCTGATCTTACACCTTCAGTGAAGCACCTCAGATTTGTTTTAATTGTAAGTTTTAGTATTTTTGAAAATACAGTCCCCAAATGTAATCCTGTCAATCTTGGAGAGCTGGCAAACTTTATTTGTAGCTTGCTTTGTTGTTGTCCCAGTTATAAAAGGGGTGCACAAAACTTCCTATTGGAATCTTTCAGAGACTTAATTAAGGGTAAAATATTGGTCCTTGAGTGCTGAATTGGTTCCTTGGGTAAAGTTAAAACTGAATTTTCTAATATGGATATTTAGCTGAATGACCAGTTAACTTGGTAGGGGACACCCACAGTAAAGTATTATAATGCGTCACAAACCTATTAGGGTTAGTCTGAGTCGTTTTTACAAACTGTTGCCAACTAATCATCTCTGCTTTTTCTTAAAACAGCTTCAAGCCACATGTTATTCAAGGAGTCAGAAATGGTGGAGATACACAACTTCATCTCTCACAATAATAAAATAAAGTTGTAGAAAGTTTGAACGATCTGCAGCTCCTAACTATTGGCAAGGCTGAGCGCTTTCTGGGATTAGGCCTTTAACCCTGGAGCTGCAGATCTGAGCAAGGACATGATCCACTGTGTGGAAATGCGAAAAAAACTGCTGCATTGTTTCAAACCAAGGATGTGTAGTTTTAGCACAGAAATCACTGCAGTTAGGCTAGGCCACACTGCTGCGCTTTTCATATCATTGAAAAAGCGTCAACGCACCAAAAACGCATGTTTTCGGGTGCGTTGCGATTTGTGTTCCGCATTTTAAATCGCAATCACACGCGTTTTTCAATACTTAATGAAAAAACGCAACGTAATCGCATGCGATTGTGTTTGCGTTGCAGTGTGGTCGTAATCTCTGGGGAAATTGCTTTCTGTAGTAAGAATTTATTAAATTCAAACCCAGTAAATGTCTAGTTCAGAATTCTATAGAAATACACATGCATTGTGTTAATCTGTATTTTCTTTGCTATAATAGAAAGAAATGTGCGTAGTACCCGAAATCTGTGATTTCTACCACGTTTACATCTCCCCTCCTTGCTATTGACTGGGCCATCAGTTGTGTAGTGGGCAATGCATATGGCTTAATGTAAAGGAGAACACGTAGGCAGTGAGGGTGTACTGCAGTGGAAGGTAGTCATGACATGAAAGAAGATGTAAACATAGGGCATTCTTTTAAATAGAGGTCTAAAATGGAGATCAGCCTGTTTATATGTATGAACATTTACTGTAGGGAAATGCAGCTAAAGAATTAGGGTACATTTGTAAAAGCTTGCAATACTACAAATTCCAGCATTCCCGGTCTTACATCTGTAGTTGAGGAATGATGGGAGTTGTAGTTTTCTAACATTTGGAGGCACACCGTTCGAGAATCCCTGCAATAGAATTTAAAAAAGGGTGTCTGCTTGGACATGTGACATTGGGTTACAGTCTAGCAGAATTAAGATAAAATAATCTCTAAAAGCATTGCTCTTTAGATTAGCTTGAAGGAGAGGTTTATTCTACATTTTCTTCGAACAGAAACACTATATAAAGCCCATTAGTCACTACTAGCTCCCCATCCAAGTGACTGGCTCAGCCTGATTTGCCTACAAAACAAAAGTACGTTTTCAATAAGCTACTAGTTTCCCTAAGGAAGGAATTCCCTAAGAATTATTTAGATAGTAAATGTCTACATTTTTAAAGGATAAGTGCACTGTAAAATCAAGTTATGTTTATTTGGAAGCTGCAGCTTTAAAAATACCGTTGCCATTTTTTTTTTTTTTTACCTATGCCCCTTTCAGAGCCTAGCTTTGTGCCTTGGAAGTTGCAGACATCTTGTTACTGGTTTTCTAAAAGCTCTGCCCCCCTGAGATTTCCACTGCTTCCTCCTGCTTGAGCCTCAAATTATAATGCCTGAGTTCCGTGCACATAAAGAGGAATTGTTTGAGGCCCAAGCAGGAGAGTGCACGGAACTCACAGGCATTACTGTTTGAGGCTTAAGCAGGAGAAAGCAGAGGGAATCTCAAAGGGGCGGTCCATAGGGCCACATCTACCATTAGGCAGAGTGAGGCATTTGTCTCAGGTGGCACCCCGGCACTGAAGAAGAAAGGTGGCAGACAGGCAGTTGTAGAAAAAAAATGTTCCTTGACCAGTCAAGAAAAAAAAAAGAATTTTCCCTAGTAACAGTTAAAATCCTTTAATATGGTTAGGTTAGCTTTAATAAGTTTGTTAGACTGGTTAGGTTAGTTAGGCCCTGCTGAAAGAGTCTACCTTGACATAGTGGAAGGATTACAAATCTTTTGGCCAAAATATTTTATAGTACAGAAAGTATGGCATTTCTAATGTATTGTAACCGTTGAACCAACATGTAAAGCACAGGCTATAAAATAAGTTAATTTGATTTGAGCAACAAAAACCTAAAAGGAGCAATATGGTAGTGGCAAAACAAGCTGAGAAAGGGATGTAATATATGTTTTCTAGTAATTTACATTATTGCTAAATGTCTGAGGAACGGTTTAAATATCTATGTGATAGGAAGTTAAAAATCAAACTTTAGCCACGCCCACTCACAAAGCCACACCCATTCTAATATGGCGGCAGTGCACAAAAGGGCGGCAATAAAGTTTGTCTCAGGCAGCAAAAACCCTAGAAGTGCCTTAACTTTCAGCAAACCAGTAACTCAGTAACTTTCAAGGCACAAAGGTAGGCTTTGGCAGGGCATAGGTAAAAAGAATATAGCAACAGTATTTTTAAAGCTGCAGCTTCCAAATGAACATACGGTAACTTGATTTTACAGTGCACTTCTCCTTAATTTTAATTTTGCGCGCATGCTTCTGTGCATACACAAAATTAAGTTACTACGGGTGAAGCCACACTACAACGCACCAAGCTCGCACAGGATTGCGCGCGCTCTGCGTTTGCGCGTGTTGTTTTCGCAATCTTTAAAGCGAAACCGCAAGAGATTGCGCGAAAAATGCTCGCCGCAAAACTTGATTGCACGCGCAATCGCATGCGAACGTTCGCGTTCCCGTGATTTCCATGTTAGCAGAAATCGCTGGTGCAAAACACAAATGCGTGAAAAGCGCGCTAGTGTGGCCTAGCCCTAAATGCTTTAAATCAGTGCTCAAATTCCAGAAGTTTTTTGTGTGCAGCTTAGAGGGAACACTGGTATATTTGGCCTGGTAAAGCCTTGTGTCTGTATCTGGTAACCAGAAAAATGTATTTTCCAGATTGCCAATCCTTTTGATTTTAAAACCATGGCTATTAGTCAAAAGGGTTTCAACTAGATAGTGTAACCACTGTACAGTTTGTGAGAATTTTTTTTAGACCGGCAGCTTAAGATCTCCGAGATGGCCCACCATAAACTACAGTAAATGCAGACACGTAAGATGTACGTTAAATCATTTAGTAAGATTTACAACTTAATTGAGAACATTAGTACGTTTCAAAAGTTATTGTGGAAGCTCCTCAACATCTGTTCTGGTTGACGGCAGTTCAAGCATTTTTTGATATATTGCAAAATGACGGGAACTGATGTAAACTCCGAAGATCGCCTGAAAAATCAAAACGTAGCTCATCTTTTTGAAAACCGGCCGCGATATCGTAGACCAGAAGCGTAAAATATTTCCTTTCTCCGGCAACACAGCTGTCTTATATCTGTTACAGAAGGGGAAGTAAGTTAATCGCACAACTAGAAAGACTTGGATATATCTATACTCCCATATTAAAGTCACGATAACTCATTAACAAAGGCGTGGTAGGTTTTGAGTTACCTGCACAGCCTCCGCAAGCGGTTTAAAGGAATAGTTCACATAAAAAGTAAACTATTCCTTTAAAGTAGCGAATGAAAACCGGGAAGACCTATTCCTTCTGTTCTTAATCACTCGACCAGGAACGAAGGGGAGTATTTACCTCCTGCATGATACGCCGCCAGCTCCATTGAAAATTGCCCAATGCTTCCGGGTTTAGTTTATAGGGTATGTACACTGGCAAGTTTGTTTTTTTTAAAACTGCCCATTAGTGGAAACTAATTCACCCCAACTATCACTATATTTTTGTTGATCTGCCCATTATTTCTTTAGATATCCAATCTGAAACATCAGTTCAGCATTTCTGTAAGCAGTTTTGCTCTAGCTGGAAATGTTTGACAGTTGGTGTGCTGTATGCAGTATTGATGGTAAGGTGAAAATAGGTCAGAGTCTGAGCAAAATAAGTACTTTATGGAAGGCATGTAGCAACACACATGTACTCACATATATTTATAGATTAAGGTGACTCAGACATGTTTTCAGTATACATACACTTGTGCATGCACGCTGTAGTTAAACCAGGAAGCAGTCAAGTCAACGGAGCCGGCGGTGGATTGTGCGCGAGGTAAATATATTAACCTTCAATCCTGGCTCCTGGTTGAGTGATTTAAGAATGGAAGGTAAGGAATAGGTCCTTTACCTCCCGGTCTTCAATTACTACTTTAAAGGAATAGTTCACTTTTGAGTAAACTAATCCTTTAATATTGTGGTTGGTTTTTTTTACGTTTTTTTTAGGTAAGATCTAATAGGGATTTACCCAAAACCTTAAGTGCAATAATAAATGGGAGAGGAATGCTTAAAATTAGGTTATTAATGAAGTTAAAAGGAGGGAAATAAGAGATAATGGTTAGATTTTTTTTCTTTAGAGACATTTCACTACCAAAATCATGCTAAACATACCCACAAAACTGATACTAACAGGACAAGTTCATCCCTCAAATGAATAATTGTATATAAGGTGAATCACCAACCCCAAGAGATGTAAGTCTTACCTGAAATTCTTTATGAACCTCTCTGCTTCCTGGTCCTTCAAGTTAAAGGGGAACTATGGCCCAAAAATTACTTAAGGTAAATTGATAGGAATTGCTCCTGAGAATTTTAGCAATTTATTTACATTGTTTATTTTGCATTGTTTTGAAGATATTTACATTTTTGTATGTGATATGGCAGCTGCATCACCAGGTCCCCTGCACTTTCTGCTTTGAAACCATGTCAGTGGATGGCAGTCAATTTGCCCTGTGTCGTCTCCTCCCCTTGCAGCCCCCTGGTCCCTCCCACTCATGGACCCCATGGCCACTCCATTTGCACACACGCCTTGGCCCCTTCCCTTACAGACCCTTGTGGCTCCGCCCACTCGTGGGTCTGAGCCATGGGCCACTCAGAAATACCCACCCCCACAGAAAACTGAAAACAGCCTTTTAAAGGGAAACTGGTCTCCAAACAAGGTGAGTTTAAATGAAAGGCCAGTTTCCTACCTTTAAAACGATCCATCAACCACTTATCTATGTGCTCCACAGCCCAAGATATGAAGACATGACTGACCTGAAAGTTAATGGGTGGGAGGCTGACAAGTGACATTCCTAAGGCTTCTCCTGCACAGCCTCAGACTCCCTCAGTGTGTGAGGGAGACAGGAAGTTCCTCCTCCTCCTCTCAGCTGTGTGAAGTCCTGACAGAATAGGGGGGGTCTGAGTGGCCCACGGCACCTGCGGGTGGGCAGGCCACATGGGGCTGTAAGAGAATGGGCCAAGGGGGGCCTGCAAAGGGAAGGAGGAGACACAGGGCAGATTGACTGACATGTTTCAGAGCAGGAAGTGCAGGGGACCTGGTGACTATGCTGCCATATCACACACAAAAATGTAAATATCTTCAAAACTGCAAAATAAACAATGAAAATAAATTGCAAAAATTCTCAGTAGAGCAATTCCTATCAATTTACCTTAAGTCATTTTTGGCCCATAGTTCCCCTTTAAGGCAGCGTGAAAACTGCATGAAAAGTCTATTTTCACAGTGTGAGAGTAGGGCTCTTCACACAGCAGGGAGGGGGAGGGACTTCCTGTCCATGAAGTTTGAGGCTGTGGAGGAGCAGCCTTAGAAATGTCACGTCAGCCTCCCACCCATTAACTTTCTGGTCAGTAATTTTTTTATATCTTGGGCTGTGGAGCACGTAGAGAGGTGGTTGATGGCTTGTTTTAAAGGTAGGAAACTGGCCTTTTATTTAAACTTAACTTGTTTCGAGACTACAGTTTCCCTTTAACAGCTGTCTGTAATGGATGTAACATGACATCACTGAGAATGACAATGCTATTCCCCCGCTGCCACTTGTAAGCATGTAAAAGCTTGAAGAGGTGGAAACTTTTTTGAGGCAAAGGGAAAATCATTGTGCTGCACAGCAGATTAGCCTTACATCTGTCAGATTTTTAAAGGAGAAGTAAACCCAATTTTTTATACTCTAGAATCTGAAAACAACCCCCCTAAAAACACCAATAAGCTATAAAATACCACTCCAGTAAATTGTATTAAAGTAAATGTAAGCCTGTTAAGAACTGGATGAAGTATCTGTGTGTATGTGCAGTGTCAGACCACACCCCCTGCCCTCAGTCACATGCTTCCTTGCTGCATCTGTCCAGTAAAAGGATTGGCTAGAGATTATTTATGGGTGTGATCAACTGTAACAATTTCTGCCATAGCTAAGGACTGAGCATGTGCAGAACATAATGGTCGTTGACCAGACTGTCTGATACTAGAATGCTGAGAAGTAAAGCACAAACCATATGTTATTTAGGTAAATTTTCCAGCGCCTGTATCAAAATGAGAGGTAAGACACAGATTACTGGTTTTATATCAAGGTGTTCTGCCTTCTGGTTCAGTGTTGTTCTGTGGCTTTAGTTGTCCTTTAACTTGTAGTTTCAATATATAATTTCTCACTTGAGGGGTGAACATGCCCTGTTGTCAGGGTCCATGAAGGGAGAAATTATTCCTTGCTGGCTCCAGAGTAACTTTTCCTGGTACTACTGTTTAAAGACCAGGCCGGCCAGAAAAAATATTTCTCTTAAAGGACCCCAGTGAAACAGATGTGTCTGTGTTTGGTATGAATTTGGGGTGGAATGTCTATTAAACATCCATTAAACTGTTTTAATTAACATCCAAGGGCAGTTATGATTCACTGAGAAAAGGTCTTTAACGCTTGTATCAATCCATCAGACTATCCATAAACATTAATTTACATGGTACGTAAATAATAGCTTACCTGGCAGCAAGTCCTCCATTGACCGGTATTGCCAAAAGAATTGGATACAGACCTCCTGCTAAACTTCCAACCAATCCACCTCTAACCACTGCACAGGTGGCACAATTTAGGTCACCTGCAGTTTAAATAAAATATGAACTTTTTGGTTGGCATCAGATTTGGAATACAAAGATTGAATTCTAAGGATTTATAGTGAATAATTTACACCCTAATTTAGACTATGCAGTTTTTGTTCCTTCTGATGGGGCAGACATATATCATCTGCGAAGACATGATTTTTAACCTGTGTACACAGACCTGAGCGGAGTACATGCAAAAGCGCCAATATAATCATATAAAAGCACCAGACCACAGTCTGAGAACTCCCTTGACTTGCTTTAAATGCAGGCTTAAAGGGTCACTATACTAACTCAACTTTACATTACCTGAAACTACAATCTGAGAGAAGTAAAATGGTGGTACTCAAATTTATCTGTGCTTGGTCATTAAATAATTAATATTTAGTGAGTGCTCCTAACTGCACTCACCCCCCTTATTCACTGCCTTCTTGTGGTGTCTGTGACACTTATAAGTTCTGCACAGCCTCACCATTGACACTGCTCTGCTTACACATCTCCCCCCTTTTTTCTTTTATCTGCTGATTTTCTTAATTGTTGCAGAAATTGTGCAAACAGGCTTCTATCTTTTTAAGGCTAGGTACACACGATGCAATAGTTCAGCCCGACCATCTGACTTTTCAGGGTTTCGGTCGATCACCGACCGCTTGTTCGTCCAAATTGGAGGAACAAACGACAGGTCGGTATATCACAACCAATCGTGCGGTCCTCTATGGACCACACAATCGGTCGTGGCTGCTTTTGCCATGGATAAAACACAATTTCTGCTTCTGGAGTGACAGGTGACCAATCCTGATCTTACAATCGTGATTGGTCAGTGTATGGTCTGCTTTAGACATTTAGTACCATTTTGCTGCAGAATAATCCAGACCGACTTCTAATTAAATAAGCAGCCAAGTGGTTTATTATTAGTGCCAGACAACAGTTCCATACCTGAAAGAATGGAGTTGGACACTGCAGCATTGTAGGCAGCCACTGTAGTTAAGAATGGCAACACAGCCATCGGCAAACTGGACGCAAACCAGGCTTGTGAGACGTGTAAAATACGACGGAACATACTATTCGCTATGAGGCCAGCAAATGCTCCATTTATTCCGAGATAAATTGATCCGTAGGTAAACATCTTTCTATAAACAAAGGGGGCACAGTTAGGGTGCAATCAACTACCGTATATAGCTGAATTATATCACACACACCCCAGTCCCTTTACGGAGGGTAAGGATCCACACTCTATGGATAATTTCAGCAAACATGTAATAAAGTTTTCACATCCTAGGATACTTAGCTGTGTTCATAGGCAAACAAACTAGGGCAAGTTTTTAAGCCATAGTAAAATTTTAGCAGTAGTAAAATCTCCAAAAATGCATTACCACCACCACCTCCGACTTTTAAATAAAAAATAGCCACAACATTTTTACCTTCACTACAGCAATCAAGTTCTGCCTTCTTGAAATGCTCCATACATTCAAAGTAGCACGCTCTCCTTATCTAGTTATTATTGCCAACATTAAAGATCATGTCCACCCCTGATATTTTAAGTAGAGAACACTTCCCCAACCTTAAAAATGTTATAAGCACACTGCCCAGAAGTGCACCTGGACATGATCCCCCAGGAAAAACCCCTTAGAAGGACGATGTCATGGCCAATGATTAGCAGGTCCATCTACAGATTTCTTGAGCGCAGTGAAAGCTCTAAGCTATACTATGCTCAGTGCAGCTGGTAGATCATGTGCTGGAATCATGCTGAATAACTGGAGGTGCACTTCTGGGCAGTGTGAGTATAACACATCTTAATAGCAGTATCCGCTAAAGGCTGGTCAGAAAAAACCCAGAACAAGTTAAAAAAAACCAATAAATTTCAAATGAAGCATTAGCGAGAAAAGGATTGAATGTTTTTCTAGTTCTAAATATTACTAATTGGTAAAATAAATCAATGTTAGCAAAAATAGAGCAAAGCAGATGCCAAGGTCTAAGAAGACTTTAACATTCTTTTTATTTAGGCTTAAAAGGCATGCCCACCCTTCAAACAGTGCCCAGTATATATCTACATCTGTTTAAGATACTTATGTACACGTAGATATCCAAGATGTACTAACATAATTTATAATGATATATATTGCCCACTGTCACAGCCAATAATGTCTCTTCCTACAAACTGTACGAGCGCACACTCGAGAGTGTAAAGTATTTGGAGAGCACAGAGAGGATGTGGCAATGCCGGAAAGATTCACAATTGTGATTGGAAGCAGGTAAAAGACATTCCCTTTAACATAGCACTTAGTGTCCAACAAACCAAACATCCTGCGTACCTTTCAGTTTCTGGGAGTTGATTAAACTTTGTAGAAAGGAATTCTACGATATTTTGTTTGATTATCTTCTGTTCTGGACTGATGGAAGAATTCATTTTGAGATGGTCACTTTCAGACATTACTGTAAATCTGCGTAACTAAAGAAAAAAGGATTTTCACTAAATTTGCTTCTAATTGTCATTGTAAAATAGCATTTTGAATAGGCTAAGTAGATCTTGTACTTATAAAGGGAGAACTATTTTCTGAAACACATGTTCTCCTTAATTTACAGCCCAGACATCACATGGCTTTTCCCACTCGGAGAGTGGGGTAGGCATGTGATGTAGAATGCGTTTCCCCTGCAATTCTGCCAATATTCTGTTATCGGAGTGCATACAATTAACAAAAAAAGTGATTGCAGCACACACAATGTGGCCATCCATGTTGTGTTAGCCTGACATGTTTCTCTTCCACTACTGGATCACAAAACTTGTGAGAAATGTGCTAGTGTTGCCTAACCCTAACCACTTATTAAAATAATCACTAAAATCTTTCAGTACAGAAATCCTTGCAGTTACTGGGGGTATTTTTACTCGATTGACTGCCGCAACCAATATTTTAGGTTATATCAGCTGAAAAGTTTTCTGCTTCAGTCATTCCCCCCCCCCCCCATCACTAAGTCTGCGGGCACGCGCTAACATTGGTAATGAATTGAAAAGCGTCACCACAACGCGTTTCACATGCATTACCACCAGTCTGAACTGCAATTTTGCCAATACTCTGTTATAGGAGTGCATGCAGTCTGCACATAAAATGAATGTGGCCACCCACACTGAGATGCATTATCATGCCATTCTCACCCACTAAAGGATCGCAATACGCAACCAGAAACGTGCGAGAAATGCCCAATGTGGCCTAGCCCTTACAAGATTTGTAACTTCACTTTAGAGAACTGTCCCAGCAGCGGGTACTATAAATTAGAGACAAATTCTAGGGGTTTCTTAGTTTCCAACCGATAGTCCTCCAGTCAAACTATTATAGAACTGTCTTAGGAAAAAGCAGAGGGAATAACAGGTAACACCATGCAATAGTGTAATGAACATGAATAAAACAGGAAGAGGGGGACAGACTGTCATGGTGGAAATGGCAAGACAATGCATTAAGTTTTTAGGCTGCGGCCACACTATCCAGGAATGGTAACGCAAATGAAAGATGCTTTCCCGCGTTACTGTCCGTTTAGTTTGCGATTTCCCAATATACCGTTATCGGAGGAATGCACGGAACAAAAAAAATGGCAATTGCAACTAACCGCAATTGGAAGCATTTAAAAAATGTGTCCCTTTAGGGCACGGCCACACTGCATCGCCCCCACATAAAAATGGTGATCGATTGCGTATTGCAAATGGATGCACAATCGCATCTCGCCCGAAACTGCGTAATTACGGTATGTTGCCACGATTGCAATGTTAGTAGAAAAAAAAAAATGGCCAACACATCAAGATCGGGCACGTGTGACCTAGGACTAGGTCGCACTGCAGCGTTTTCTCACATGGCCATGGATCCATTTTCGGAACACGTTTGACCACTTTTTTTGCAGATCGCATGCGTTCCGGTTGCACATTGTATTGAATTTCATATAACCTGTATTTCTGGGTAGGGGGATACAAAATTTGCATTTCCATCCATTCATGGGGGGGGTCCTTTGAAAACTACAGTTCCCAGCATTCCCTGTCTGCACTCTACTATAGCAACCTGCCTCCGGGGAATGCCGGGAGTTGTAGTTTTCTAACACAGGTGTAGGACACTTTCCATGACCTTGGCCATCTCCCCAATCGCATTGAGAGCTTCCGTGCTTCTGACACCGTTGCAGTCCTCACCTTGGCCCCAGAAAGTACAGTCTCAACCCGACTCGGTTGTCCTGCAGCCAGTCGATCTCTCGCGTGGCTTCCGTTGAAACTTCACCCTCCGCGTTTCCCCGTGCGCGTCGCCATGTTGTCCGTCACGTGACTGGAGCCGGGAAGATCACGTGGTCACCAGCAGCCTTTCTGTGTTGGGCAGGTTGCAGGGAGATGCACCTGGTGTGACCCTCCCCCTCAGTTCTGTGTCCATGTGAGGGACCATGCCCAGCCCTGGCAATGGCTTCCTGGAGCAGGGATTGGTGCATCTCCCAATTAATCCCCTTCTCTGTCTGGGGGCCTGAGACCAAGTGGGCAGCACTGAGCCCCCCTGGTGCAGCTGGCAGATAGGATGTGAAGCTGGGATTTCTCACTGCAACCTCTCCAGGCAAGATCCAGCAGCAGGAGCTGCCAACCTTATGCCATTGGCTGAATGGGAGGCTACCTGGGCACCCTGGGATGGAAGTGATGGAACAGGCCACCTGGTGGGGTTAACCTCATAGGATTTCTTCATTTGGGGACCACCTAACCCCCCTTGATATCGGTTGGTACGCTCCTGCTTGCCTGTCTGCCAGTTGCTCCTTGGCCTTTGCACCTTCACACAGTAACTTCCTAAAAGTTTTCGGAGTCGTTTTCTTATCCGGAAGGGAATATTTATTTTTCTACGTATAGAGATATAAACTGTTACCGGCTTTTTAGAAATATTTTGTGGTTGGATTTATTATATTGTCTAATTGGGATTTTGGAGACTTGCACATTCCGTGGGTTATTATTATTTGTTTATGTTTTTTTGGACGTGAGCGCACAGATACACGCTGTACCGTACCAAGGAAAACTGCAACCACAACACAAACCGGATCCTTTATAGCAGCCAAGTGCCAGACGGAAGAATAGGATTTAAGAATGCCAGTGAAGAAGACAGGTGGGCACAGAAAACCCTCATTTCCTTCATTCTCATCTTCATTTGGATGGAGTTTGGTAACATCCCCATTGAACCATTAAAAGACATTCTGTCAGAAAAGGAACGTAAACAAATGATTGGTTTAAATCGGCTTCCATTTTTTCCATCAAAACCTGTGACCTCAGACTTGCCAAAGAGTTAGTAATATTCCATACAGAATACACACAATCCCTCTCATTCACCCATAACACCTGACATTTCATTAATTAACAGATCTGAATCACCATGGCGATTGATTCCTACCCGACCATATGGTTTGGTTAAAGTACTTGCTCCATTAAAAGTCATCTGTATGTTGTAGTAATGCGTGTTAAGTCTATAGAGCTTTATTATGGTAAATTGGACAATTGTTTTTAAGACGCCTCTGTTAAGAATTATAACCCACATGCATGTTAATTTTTTGTGGGACTGACATTGACAGTTGTGAGTTATTGTTATGTATAAAAAAAAAAAAACAAGTCATTGGGTTTTTCTGCATCAATGTCTTTAAAATTACCTGCAGGGCTTAAAAAAAAAAACAACACCCTGCCCAATTTCTTTATGACTGTTATTACAGGTGTAATTCTCTTTACAAAATATTCTCCAGCCGGGAAAATCGCAAGGTAATTTTTCCATAACTAGCCCAATTTTTAAACTGGTTTGAGGTTTCGTAAATCAAATTGGTGAAACAACCAAGTGTATGGTCACCAGAATTCATCCAGGTCATGGTATATCTGTGAAGGTTCTCATTCCTCCAGGTCATGGTATATCTGTAATATTCATTCCTCCAGGTCATGGTATATCTGTGAAGGTTCTCATTTATCCAGGTCATGGTATATCTGTGATGGTTCTCATTCATCCAGCTCATGGTATGTCTGTGAAGGTTCTCATTCATCCATCTCATGGTATATCTGTGAAGGTTCTCATTCATCCAGCTCATGGTATATCTGTGAAGGTTCACATTCATCCAGCTCATGGTATATCTGTGGAGGTTCTCATTCATCCAGGTCATGGTATATCTGTGATGGTTCTCATTCATCCAGGTCATGGTATATCTGTAAAGGTTCTCATTCATCGCGTCATGGTAATCTGTGAAGGTTCTCATTTCAGGTCAGATGGTATATCTGTGATGGTTTCATTCATCCAGGTTATGGTATATCTGTGATGGTTCTCATTCACAGGTCATGGTATTCTGTGATGGTCTCATTATCCAGGTTCATGGTATCATGTGATGTTCTCATTCATCCAGGTCATGGTATATCTGTGATGGTTCTCATTCATCCAGGTCATGGTATATCTGTAAAGGTTCTCATTCATCCAGCTCATGGTATATCTGTGAAGGTTCTCATTCATCCAGGTCATGGTATATCTGTGATGGTTCTCATTCATCAGGTCTGGTATATCTGTGATGGTTCTCATTCATCCAGGTCATGGTATTCTGTGATGGTTCTCTTTATCCAGGTCATGGTATATCTGTGATGGTTCTCATTCATCAAGCTCATGGTATCTGTGAAGGTTCTCATTCATCCATCTCATGGTATATCTGTGAGGTTCTCATTCATCCAGTCATGGTATATCTGTGAAGGTTCCTATTCATCCAGCTCATGGTATATCTGTGAGGTTCTCATTCATCCAGGTCATGGTATATCTGTGATGGTTCTCATTCATCCAGGTCATGGTATATCTGTGAAGGTTCTCATTCATCTAGCTCATGGTATATCTGTGACGGTTCACATTCATCCAGGTCATGGCATATCTGTTGTATTCAGTTAGATCAACTGGACTAAAAGTTTAGTTGGATTTAATGTCTTCAAGAACTAAATTTTGAGTCCAGTTGATCTAACTGAATACAACAGATATAACTCTTAACTCCTTATTTTTGTTGCCCCAGCACAGTATGCCAGCAGAAATCTATGGAGCACACGGAATCTCTTATTAGAAAAAGAAATCTGCCACAAAATGTTTCAGTTGACCCTACCCAGACCTGGAAGATGTGCTGCCATGTGCACAGATCTTTTCAACCAAGTTCATGACCAAAATCTGACAATCCAATGTGGCTGGTTAGGCTAAGCTGCAACAAATAGGTTACACAGTGCGGTACGTTGGGGTACTGACCCTTCTAGCTACACAGTGCTGAACATTGGGGTACCAATCCTTATAGCTGCACAGTGCTGTACTTTTGGGTGCCTACACAGTGCTGTACATTGGGGTACTGACCCTTCTAGCTACACCGTGCTGAACATTGGGGTACCAATCCTTCTAGCTACACAGTGCTGTACATTGTTCTACCCACCCTTCTAGCTACACAGTGCTGTACATTGGGGTACCACCCTTCTAGCTACACAGTGCTGTACATTGGGGTACCCACCCTTCTAGCTACACAGTGTTGTACATTGGGGTACCCACCCTTCTAGCTACACAGTGCTGTACATTGGGGTACCCAACCTTCTTTATACAGTGCTGTACATTGGGGAACCCACCCTTCACACAGTGCTGTACGTTGGGGTACCCACCCTTCTCTTCACACAGTGCTGTACGTTGGGGTACCCACCCTTCTCTTCACACAGTGCTGTACATTGGGGAACCCACCCTTCTCTTCACACAGTGCTGTACGTTGGGGTACCCACCCTTCTATTCACACAGTGCTGTACGTTGGGGTACCGACCCTTCTAGCTACACAGTGCTGTACGTTGGGGTACTTACTCTTCTAGCTACACAGTGCTGTACATTGGGGTACTTACTCTTCTAGCTGCACAGTGCTGTACATTGGAGTACCGATCTTTCTAGCTACACAGTGCTGTACATTGGGGTACCTACTTTTCTAGCTACACAGTGCTGTATATTTGGGTACTGACCTCTGTCTACATAGTGCTGTATATTGGCATACCTTATCGTCTAGCTACACAGTGCAGTATATTTCGGTTCTGTTTACATAGTGCTGTATATTGGCATACCTCATCATCTAGCTACACAGTGCTGTATATTTGGGTTCTGACTTCTGTCTACATAGTGCTGTATATTGGCATACCTAATCGTCTAGCTACACAGTGCTGTATATTTCGGTTCTGTCTACATAGTGCTGTATATTGGCATACCTCATCATCTAGCTACACAGTGCTGTATATTTGGGTTCTGACTTCTTCTACATAGTGCTGTATATTGGCATACCTAATCGTCTAGCTACACAGTGCTGTACATTGAGGTACTAACTTCTGTCTACAAGGTGCTGTACATTTAGGTTCTTACGCTTCTAGCTACAACAGTGCTGTACATTGGAATACTGGGAGTACCATGCCAATTTGCAGAAAAATATGAACGCCTGCCCTTCGAAAATGGATCGAAGTGCGTGTAATGTGGCCACACAACTGTAACCCTGTTGGCTCTTCCCTGCTTTCCTTCCAGCGATGGTGCCCATACAAATACTGAATTATGATAGCTGTTACGCCTGTAATGATGAGAAAAAAGCAACTGGGTCAGGTTGTTTTCATTGCTGGTAGGTCGTCAGGTAAGATTTAATTTATGGGTACCTTTAGAATTTCCTTCCTAGTATTCAGTTCCAAAGTTCTAGCCAATCATGTTCTAAATATTATTCACATCTCCGGAAATCCCCTGGAGGATGCTGGGTAAAAAAAAAGCAATTGCTTTTCTGCATTATGGGTACAAAAAAGCAATTAAACTAGCTAAAATAGAAATGAAATACAGATAGCAGAACAAAGCAAGTCCAATCCCAAAAAGTTTTTAATCAATCAATAGTAAATCAATTTTTAATCAATAGTAAAAAGATAAGGACTTTATTTAATGTGAGACCATTAAATAATGGGGCTAAAATGGTTTTAGAGGATGCCGATATGGTTAATGTGCTTAACCTCTTTTTTCCCTTGGTATTCACTATAGAGAATCCTAGTCATTATAGCAGGGACTGTAATAATATGAAGGGTATAAATGAGGAATATTCACTCTGTATGCACTATAGAGAATCCTAGTCCTTATAGCAGGGACTGTAATAATATGAAGGGTATAAATGAGGAATATTCACTAATTCAACATTTAGACAAAGTTAATATCAATAAAGCCCCATGACCGGATGAAATAAATCCTCGAATATTAAGGCTGGGTACACAGCATATGATACTTTCAGCTGACCGACTTTGTATCGGCCAGTTGGATGGAAATTTCCTATGGTGTGGGTGGGGGCAGCCATGACCAAGCTCAGTCACCTTTTCATCTGCAGGAGGAACGGGCGATTTGTCCTGTCGGTAAATCACGTGTGATCGTGCAGTTCCCTACGGGATCACACAAACTGTCTGCCACGGCCATCAGTCATTTGTCCCAGCCGAGTGCTCGCTAGTAGCAAATGTCCGTCTAGGATTAAAAGAGAGCTTTGTCCAGTTTTATCTAGACCACTGTTTCTTTTAGATTCACTTTTGTCTGTGATGTTCTGTGGGATTGGAAAACAGCCAATATAATACCAATATTCAAAAAAGGTAGTCGTTCTCAACCTGGTAACAATAGACCTGTAAGCCTAACATCAGTGGTAGGGAAGGTGATGGAAACTTTGTTACGGGATCATATCCATGACTTTGTCTCCAGAGCTCATCTTATTAGTAGTAGTCAGCATGGATTTATGACAAATAGATCATGCCAGACCAATTTAATTGGTTTTTATGAAGAAGCGAGTAAGAAATTAGATTCAGGCACAGCAGTGGATGTGGTATACTTGGATCTTGCTAAAGCTTTTGATGCTGTGCCCCATAGGCGACTAATGTATGAACTGAGGACTGTTGGCCTAGAAAAAAACATTGGTTGTTGAATCGCAAACAGGCAGTAGTGGTTAATGGGGCTACATCCATGTGGGCTAAAGTTCTAAGTGGAAGGCTTCAGGGTTTCGCACTGGGGCCAATTTTTTAGGCTTTTTATAAATGACATAGAAGGGGACATTGAAAGCAATGTCTGTGTTTGCTGATGGCACTAAACTATGCAGAGCTTTGGAAACTTCAAATTATGTGGAATTGCTGCAAGCAGACCTAGATAGATTATCACAAGGGGCAGATGAGATTCAATGTTGATAAATGAAAGGTGATGCACAAACTGTTCTGGCAAGCGGCCAAAGATCCCATTAAGAGGCCAGAGATGGGTCACATATTATAATTTCCCCTTCTGGAGTGACAGGTCTTTCCCTGTAAATGATGTGATTTCAAATGATGATTTCTCACAATCTTTAACTCAGATTTAAAATCCCAAAAAAGTAGTGGGATATTGCTCTATCTAAAGCAACAATTTTTGAAAATATTTTTTTTTTCCTTCTTAGCATAAAGATGCCCATTAACCACAGTAATTAAAAAATTGTTATGATCACAGAACTCTAATTCCTTCAAATTTAAAATAGGGGAAATGTTTCAGTAAAGTTGTATAACCATAGTACAATCAGATTGTAAGGTGTGTCCCCTACATGAAGGATCAAATATTTAAATAGAAGGGGTTTGCATTTCTTACTGTAGCTACTAATAAATAACTAATCATTTTTTTCCTTGGAAAAATGAACCTGATTTTGTCAGGCGTGTGCTTGGTTGGGGTAAATCTGGTCAAGGTTATAAATGCTCCAGAGATGGTTAAAGACACTTCTGCTGCCTTGTTTGGAATTTTAGCCTCAAGAATCCCGTGTGTTCACCTCTTTAGACATGTGTGGCCTTTACTTACCAATAGTTAATAAATGTATACAGCCAGGGTCAACATTAAACCTGAAATTACTGATTGGACTGGAGAGTCACCTAGCCTCATTAGCAATGCCACTCACCCCCCAAAAACACAAGCTAAAGTCTATACGTACTTTCAGGGCCCAAAAACCTGTCCTGCCAATGTCCCCAACGAGAGGAATCCTTGAATCTTCGCCAACCACCATTCGGAATGTACATGGTACTTTTAAAGCTGTCACAGCCAATCTCTCTCTAGACGATAACTAATACGGGCCTTGGTTTTGAAACTTGTAATTTAAGGTGATATCCCAATATCCAACTACAGATCCTACACATGGCACTCTTAACCCAATAATAGGAAGACCAGATCTATGTGGAACATGCCACATCAACTCTAATTATATCAATTAGTCCCCAGACAGAGATCACTTACATCTTATCACCAAACTCAATACAATAACAGAATCAAGCATAATTAAACAAAGAAAAGAAAACTTACTAAAACCCTAAACATCCCCTAAACCCCAGTGGTTAAAACTTGGGGTGACTGGGAGGGACCCAGTCAGGTGGGCATCAAACCTCTAGGATATATAGGACATTGATTATCCATCTAGAGGGTCCCATGTATTATTGAAACTGTTCTGGTTCCGGTAATCCACCATAATAAGTAATGAAACCATTTTGGGTTAAGAGATACTTCTTAGTACTGTGATACTGGGTCCTGAACTGAACTGCTTCTTTTGATATATCCTACAATTGAAGGGGTCTGTATGCAGAGTAGAACCTGGATTGTATGTATGTGTATAATAGGAAGGACTACATATCCTTTGAAGGTTTGAAGCCCGCCTGACTGGGTCTATCCCAGTCATCCCAAGTTTTAACCATGCTCTGTCTGGGGCCTAAAAAAATTAAAAAGGTGAAGTGGCATGTTCCACATAAATCTGGTCTTCTTATTTTTTTGGTCAAGTGCCATATGTAGGATATGGATATGTGTCTTATTCCTTTAAGGATTAAGAAGAAGGCAGAAGCTGCCAGTGAGAGTGGAGAAGGTTTCCCCTCTTAATGAATGTCGGAGGGACAGGAAGGTAAATATTGATTTTTGTGTGGGCTTTACCCTTCAAGGCATGTAGAGATCTGCTCAACCAAAGTCCAGTTACTGGGGACGGAACATCACTGCATACATAGCTGGCAATAGCAAATCTTTAGCCCTGCAGTTCGATTTCTCCAAGAGAACAATAAGAGGGAAAAGGCAACTATCCAGGGTGCTGAATTGCTGGCTCATTTCTAAAAAAAATTTCCTTTAAAAATTCCATTTTACAATAAAAGAGAATTTGTTAAGGACTGTTGTATGCAGTAGGTTGTCACTTACATTTACTACTACTAAACTGCTCATGTTTACAGTAGAGCACCATGGAAATTCACCATCAAATTCCCTTCCATTTATCTATAGTATTTGAAGTTGAATAAACACATTTATCCATCCAGTCCAACCTACTCAGCAATACCCACATTGCCCCTGCCTAACAATTGGTCCAGAGGAAGGGGGGGAAAAACAGTATGAAGGAGAAAAAAAATCCTGCCTGACTCCAAGTGGCAATTGGAAATGTCCCTGGATCACAAATGTATCAATACCAGTAACCTGCAACTTCCCTTGTTTTTAGAAACTCAATTTTTTTTACCGTTCTCACTGTGAAAAACCCATTGCGAACTTGAAGACTCAACTTTTTTTGGAACCGTTATTGCACACTATTGTGTGCGTGATTCTTGTGCATTTGCGCATGCTTTTTTGCCATTTTCCTTTATGAAAACGCATGCGTTAACGCAAGAAAAATGGTGAACGCATGTGTTACCAAAACGGAAACATATGCGTAATTGCGTTCGCATCGGAAATCGCAGGGAATTTTTGTGTTCCCGCGATTTCCATTCTAACCACAATCGCATGCGCAGTAGTGGGCACAAAAAATGCGCTAGTGTGGCCTAGCTTTTAAAGGGCATGTCCACCCCTTTTTTAAAAAATTCTGTAGTGTAGGGCTCCATCTCCCACCCCAAACTGCTATAGTTATTTGTAAAAAATCTAAGCCGATCACTACTTATACTGCCTCTTTCCCGTGGATCCGGACCGGCAGCTGCGTCCGTGATTGGCTGAGAGGCATCCAATCACGGACGTGGCTTTCGGCAGTACTACAAATGGGTGGGAGAGGGAGGGCTTCAGTTTGCATGGCAAAATTCTCCCGGAGATAGGAGGCAGACACAGTATGGGACACAGCCAGGCTCCTGCTTTTTACTTTTTGGGACTTTGAATAGCCATTGCAGGGCAGCCATTTGGTGCAGAGATGTAAGGTAAGGATTTTACTACACTACACAGTGGGGCCAGTAGTGGGTTAAAATGTAGTTTTGGGGGTGGACATGCCCTTTAAGGGATGTCCTCGTGTCCTCTGACATGTTCTATTGGTGAACAATGCCCCAGATAGTTTATTGTATGGCCCGTTAATGTATTTAAACACAGTAATCATATCCCCACGCAAGCGCCTTTTCTCCAGCGTCCATAAGAGAGAGACTTTTCCAGTCTCTCTTCATATTCAAGCTCCACCAATCCCCTTATTAATTTAGTTGCCCTTCTCTGAACCCTTTCCATTTCAAAGATGTCCTTTTTGTACACAGGATTCCAAAACTGCACTGCATATTCCAAATGAGGCCTTACCAATGCTTTGTAAAGAGGGAGAATTACATTTTCCTCCCTTGAATCCATACCTCGCTTTATACAAGACAATACCATGCTGGCTCTGGCTGTTGCCGCCTGGCACTGCTTGTTTCCTTTAAGTTTGTTATCCACCAAAACTCCAAGATCCTTTTCCAAAAGGGATTCACTTAACATTTATAGTATAAGCAGCACTAGGATTTTTTAGCCCAAAATGCACCACCTTATTAACAGGACTTAACAGCAATTGTAGTAAGTCCTGGAGTTTGGCTACCCCCTACGTTGTTGTTATTTAGGCCGTGCAGGACGGGGGCACAGCTCCATATTCACTGGTGTATTACTTGATATTTAGACTGCCCTTATGTTGCATACAACACCATACCACTTAAAGGGCCACCGTACTCACCAAAACAACTTTTGCTTACTGCATTTCATAATTTACAAGCTTTTAAATGCTACTCTTATATCTGGGTCTGCTTACATCATTTAGAAATATAATAATTTCTGCCTAAATACATCACTGGCCCTCCTTCATTAGACAGTGACTGAAGCTAGTGTCGCTGGCACTCATGAACTTCTAGAAATGCCCAGTTGCAGGCATTCCCATGCATATCAGACCTCTGTTTCCCATGAGCTCCCTACGTGGCTGGGATTTAATGTCACTTTTTAAAGGAGAATAAAAGACTTAACATAACTTTAAGTAAATGCACAGGAAGTGTTTGCAATAAATATTTTTATTGTCTTTTATTTTAAAGGATCACAATACTCACGCAAACAACTTTGTATATTGTAAAAGTACAATGTTGGGGTAGTAAAATGATGTTACTTACATGTGTGTCAGTGCCTGCTTTGTTAATTTTCAATGTTTAATAACTGCTCCTAACTGCCCCCCTCTCTTAGTCACTGCCTACTTGTAGTGTCCAGCCGACACTGGAAACATTCATTTACATAATAAAGAGCATTCACAGCCTGACACTTTACAGCTCATTAGCATATCTTCTTGATATTGCTGATTGTGGGTGGAGGAGCTGCTGCTGTGTTAGACACTTCTCCCTCACTTCTAACAGGCAAGTAGACATGCTGCCGATAGTGGGGGGGGCTGCTGCTGTGTGAGACACTTTTCCCTTCTGACAAGCAAGCAGACATGCTAGGGGGTGTGTGTCCTGTAAGTGACCCTGTGACACACGCCTGTAGCAGACCTGGCTTGCATCTCTCCCCTCTCACTGGTGTCTGTGCATTTATACTACCAAACACCGTGGAATACCATGATATATAGATAGACATAGACACACAGAAATATAATAGACAGAGATGGATGGGTGGATGGACAGACGGACAGAAATAGATATACAGAATCAGATAGACAGAGACAGATGGATAGACAGAGATAGAGAGAGATAGATAAATAATTCCAAAAACGGGAATGGCCTGCCAAACCTATCTATGGGTTATCCACACCCCCTAAATTATAACACGCCTGTAAGAAAAGGTTATTCACCCCTATTATTCTATACACAGTTATATATATATATATATATATCTAAACAATACTTCTTCTAGAGTAGCGTAACTTCGAAGACACAGGTTCATTTTGGGATATACTTAGAATAGGACGATAGCCTTTAAATGATTTTATATCAATTATTAAAAGATAACAAAAGAGTGCATAAAAAATATACATAAAACTACATTAACTAACTGAACATACAGTAACACACAGGTGAGGGTAGAATGGGGTAAAAGAAAGAATACTTAGAGATAAATGGCATCTGAAATGTCCGTGAGCAGAGTCCAAGAAACTTGTAAATCCAAATATGGGAAAAGTCCAAATGATAGTTCCTGATGGAAGCCAATATATGGTCCGTCCGATTGGCTAGATGTTCATTAAGATGTTATGACGAACTCCTGGGCTGAGTCCATACTCCCAATTTATCCTTTCTCCTGAAAATGGGAGTGGTCTGGTCTCTAGAGGGGTGGGCTTGGTTCTGCCCTGAAAGGCTTTTCCTATTTCCGGAGGGAACTTTAAAACTCCAATTTCCCTTTAGTCCATAATCCGAGTACCGTACATGTCACATTCACAATATTGCCCTGGTTGTCATTAGCTAATTTTACACAATAAAATGACACTAAACATGACACATATTGGAGATGGCATGAACAAGAAGTATAATATCTCAGCAATCCTACAGAATATCATTGCCTACAAGGTGTCTGTAAATACAGATTTACTTCTAATATAAACTGAGTGTATGTCTGAAAATATGAACTAATTCTATACCCTGAATTACGGTATTAAGGAATATGAATGGCCTTTGAACTGCCATTTGGTTTTTGGCTCAGTTCTAACTAGAAGACCCCATGCTGTTCTCCTCCCAGGATGTCTAGAGCCACACTGCATACTGGGGTGATATTTACCACCCTGCTGGTTTGAACACACACCAAATGGAGATAGCTATGGGAAAGAAAGATCAGAGTTTACAAATGGGTAGGCAGGAATTTAACCCTGTGATTGCCTGCCAGTTAAACAATGCTGGAGCTGCCATACTGCTTTACATGGGGTAATTTGAAAATTAAGGGTCCTATTTATAAAAGATCGGTATCGTTATCGTAAAATACCGATCGTTATCGTAAAATAACGACCGGGTTTTTACCGATAACGGCCGTTATTTACCGATAACGGCCGTTATTTACCGATATCGTTAAATACCGGTCGTTATCAGTAAACACCGGTCGTTATTTACCGATAACAACCGGTATCGGTAACTACCGGTCGTTATTTACCGATAACGACCGTTATCGGTAAATAACGACCGGCCTCGGTAAATAACGGTTATTTTACGATAACGATCGGTATTTTACGATAACGATACCGATCTTTTATAAATAGGGCCCTAAGAGTGCAATTCCAGAAAGTGTCTATGGGAGTTTACGTTGCACTCCTGTTCGTGACAATAAGCATTAATTTATTCAGGCGCTGAAAGCCAGGTGTGGAAGGGGGTTTGACCCACCCTGAAATGTTGTGTACCTGGTTTTCAGCACCTGAATAAATGAATGCTTATCAATATATTTTTTGGAGTGTGCTTCCCTTCAATATATTGTAACTTACCTGATGTGGCACAGATGTTAGGGGGTGCACCTCACAACTAACCTGCTAGGACTGCACGGATTTGTTTAAAACTGGATTATTTCCCTGCACATGCTTTTATTTCAAATGAAGATTTCTACAGTAGTGACCATTACACTATTGTAAGTGTAGATACCCTTTAAAGGACATGTGGCTATAAGACAGTGATGGCGAACCTTTTAATGATACCACACCTTTAACGATCGGTAAAACAATCGGTAAACCAATCGTTAATTTCCAATCGGTTTAACGATCATTAATTTACAATCGTTAAAGGGCATGTCCACCCTTCCTAATAACTTTTGACATAATGTTCTCCTTGCTCCCCCAGCCCCAACCGCTATATTTGTATAGACAGAAAGTGCCCCGATAGTTACTTACCTTCCCTCTTTCCTCCGCCGCACTGCCAGGCCTTCTGCTTGCGCGAAAATGAAAGCAAGGGGCCGGACCGGCAGTCGCATCTGTGATTGGCTGAGAGGCAGCCAATCACGGACGTGGCTGCCGGTAGTCCTGAACGGCAGGATTGATCCTGCCGCAGATGACCAGTGGTTATACCCAAAATGTAGTGGTGTTCGGATTTGAGAAGCTCGTGGGAGTTATTGTGGTCTTAGCAACTCTGTTCAGTGCCAGGCAGTAGCTGCTAAAGCAAATAAAATACTTTCCTGTTCAAGAAGGAGCATAGAGTTGAGGAAGGAAAGCACAGTTCTGCCTCTCTATATTGCCCTCGTGAGGCCTCGTCTTGAGTACGCAGTGCAGTTTTGGGCACCAGAAAGCAAATCAACAAATTAGAGAATAGAGACGGGCAACTAAGCTGATATGGGAAGGAGAATTTGTGTGGAATACTCTGCCTAAACATGTTGTATTGGCTGAATCCCCATACACATTCAAAGGAGGCTTAGATAATTTCCTGGACAGGTATCCAGGGTAACAGCTGGTGGCTGTATCCGTGTGTCGGTATGTGTTATTGGTTATGTCCTTGTTCAGGTTTGGTGTGCTGCCGGCAGTGTTGCCATTCGTCCCTATTTGGACAGGAAGTCCCACAGTCAGGATTGAAATCCCACCCAAGGCACAAACCTGGCAGTCCCAACCCCAGTACACCCACACTCCCCGCCATGTAATGCCCCATTACCCCACCTACTGCATGCCTACACAACCCCTCCCGCACGGGAACGGGGAATATCTGGCAACCCTAGCTGGGGGCATGCGTCAGGTGATTAGAGGAAGATACTTTGTTATGTTTGTTCGGCCTGCTAATGCCTTTAGTTGACTTTGCCTTTTATTTGCTAGACATGACAGGATTTCACTATGAAATGATCAGTCTGGTGGTGTTTTTATTTTCGGGTGGTTAATGCATTTCCGTTATTACCAGAGTTGTTTTTTTCTGGCATTTTTTTTGTGTGTCACGCGACCTCCATGATTTGAAATCCTTTTAGTAGACGTTTTATCCATTGCCACCCTCGTAATGTTTAATCAAACCATTTATCTGTGCATTAGCGCTGCTCATGTAATTCAGCTGTTCAGAGTAAACTGTGTCCGCGCTGTGCAGTTAATGGGAAGTGCAATATCACTCACAGCAGACAAAGTCACCACCTGTGTAGGGTAAAAGTATATATGGCAAAGGCCCTAACGGCCAATAAAGAACAACTAAAATACATATCCTAACGGTAGACCTAATATGTATTATTATATAACAATATATATAACAATGTTTTCTTTAAAAGGATTGTATGGAATGTAACATCAGATGTTAATAATTGAAGGGTCTGATGCAATAAATAAAGCAAAAGCTATTCATTTGCAGTAGCCAATCAGATGTTATCTAGTAAAAATGATGCGATTGGTTGCTGTAGATGATAGCATGGGCGCATTATTATAAGGTAAATATAGCTCCAGGAAGCTTATAGTTCACTGGAAATGTGAACTATCCCTTTAATGTATTGATTGAAGACCGGAAAGGTTAAAGGGTAAGTCCAGCCCTAAAATGAAAAATTACATACAGGTAAATCACCCCCCAATACCCTGAGCGGTAATAGTTTGAAATGTGAAATATATAAGTCTAACCTGAAATCCTGCACAATGTCCTGTTACCCTGTTTCTGCTTCCTGGTTCTTCTACCAACTGTCAGTTATGGATTTGACAGCTGACATCACAGCCAATGACTGAATGTTAATCCCCTGTCTGCCTCTTCTGAGCATGCCCAGGCTCAGTACAGGCTCAGTACCAGGTCACTAAATTGCTCAGTTTACATGAGGTATCCAGAATCATAGCAGGCATACAGTAATGAATTCAGGAAAAAGTATGATATATCAACATACTGTATTTTAAAGAGGCCGTTCTTTCTAAAAGATGTTCTTTGAGGGTGGAGTTGTCCTTTAAGAGCTATGTCTTACCTCCCATTCTTTAATCAATTGACCAGGATCCACAGAGGAAGATAGAAAATATTTACCTTACACGCGATCCTCCCCTGCAGCAGTGGGAATTCCCAACCGCTTCCTGTTCTAATTAACTATAACGCGCATTATCGTGCATGCGTGCTATAGTTACTCTGAACCAGCAAGCGGTCAGGACCTTTTAGTGCTGCTGCGGGGGATCCCGTGTAAGGTCAATATCTTCTATCTTTGTCCATCTCTTCTGGTCAATTGATTGAAGAACGGAAGGTAAGACATAGCTTCTTAACCTCCCAGTCTTCAATCAATACATTAAAGGAAAAGTTCACTTTTCCATTCTCCTTTAATATGAGGTGCAGTTTTTTGCCCATGTTCTTAATCTCCAGCAATGTTTTCTAATTGTTGCAAACCAGTAAATCTTATAGCAATGAGGGAAATTAACAGCACAGGCACATTTTGACACCTCAAATGAAATAATCCTTCCTGACTAAAAGTAATGACAGTAAAGGGTAACTTAACCCTCCTATGAAGGTTTTTTTTTGTGTGTGTTTTCTTAAACTGGGGTCCCAATTTTGCTCCAAATCCAGCCTTATCCTCTTGACCAATATTTTCTTTGTCTCACTAGACACTGAGCGAGTGCTGTCGTTACTGGAAGATTATCACAGAAAATTACAAAAACCAGAGGAGAAGCCACTCCGACTGGCCATCGAGAAGGTTATACGGCTGTTTAAGAGTGACCTGTTCATAGCATTGATAGGTAAGTGGGTGTATTTGATTGCTTGACCAGCTGCTCGGTGTTTATAACTGATTTAACAATAAATGTGCTTGATAACGAATCGAGAAGTAGAATTATATTGCAATTAAAATAAAAACCTAGGGCAGATAGGAAGGATTGGTAATTCCTACCTCCCAATATTGTTTTTTTGAGTAGTACCAGCAGGAAGAAAACTGCTTCTGCCAGGCTTGTTCTGTGCTTCAGCACTATCTATAATACAGGAATGTCCAAGACACTAACCCAGCAGCTAAACTGTATGTGTGCTGTAGCTCCTTAAAGGTAACTGTGGTCTTGAAATCACATCTCTAGATTAAATGTGTGAGAAGTTATTGCTGGAAAGGTTCAGCAATATTACTTCCTGGTTGAACACTTCCTGTTTTCAGTCATATGACCAGTTCGTAGTCGTGTGACCAGCCTCTGCCTGCATTAATAGGCTCCCCTTCTCAACTGTCAATTTTTTCCCCAGCTACTTCCTGAGTTCTCCAGCATTAAGTCTAAACTGAGCATGCTTCTCCCCCTGGGCGGATGGCGGGGCAGAGGTCAGGTGATGGCACTCAACTTACTGGAAGCAGGAAGTTTAAACATTCACCCCAATGTAATGTCTCACAGACTCCAGCCTGAGATGTGATTGTTGTCTCATTTTAAAGGAAATACTGCAGGCTTTCATTTAGCCCTAACTTGTTTTGAGGCCACTGTTGCCCTTTAATGAAATTATATGGGGAGGTAGGGATAATCAGTCCTACCTCCCTTCCCCCAGGTCCATTTTATTTTTAAAACATTACAGGGAGATTCAATAACAATTCTTATTGTTAAAAGTGGTGCTAATTTTGCTCCAACCAATCAGATGTTAGCTTTCGAATGTTAAATAAGATCTGATTGGTTGGGGCAAAATAAGCACCATTTTTAACAATAAGAAGTTTTATTGAATCTCCCTGACTGTTTGAATATTGTTATTACATTAGGGAGAATGTACAAAGACCTTACAGATGTATCCAAGGCTAACCAAGGTGCCAGACTAAGGCATCAAAATTGGCCATTTTTCTTTAACTTTTGTTGAATCTCCCCGTTAATCTTTACAGTGCAGTTGCCCTTTAAACAATGTACTGGATGGATTACTAAATCGTAAAAAGCAACTTTTCCTGCTCAATTTATGATTCTCTGGGAGGTAGGAATGCTTATAGTATTCCTGCCTCCTGTTTTGCTTTAATTTTGTTTTAGAAATGTAGCCATATTGAGTGTTTTTAGGTTTTAGGGATAGGCCCCACTATGCGCAAAATGTTCACAACGAGATCAGTTTTTCGGATTGCATCCACTTTGTGTATCGTATCTAAAACGCAATTACATGCCTCACTATCTGCAATTTGACAATGTACGCAATCATCCTTTTGGCGCGCATTGCATGCATTGTCATTTAACTTAATTTTAACAAAAAGCGCATGCGCTAACCGCTACAAAAAGTGTAACAAGATTTTGTGGTACAATCGGCACAAGATATAAAATTATCCTGGGGGAGATTTTACAACTTGTTTTTGTTTGTTTATTTTATGGGGAAGAAATCAGGTAGAACAGCGTCATTTTAATCAACTGCTTCTGGGTAATATACATCAGGTAAAAATGTGATGTCGTCTAAATATGTGCTTTAATGAAGAAATCTAAATCTATGTTTATCTATTTATATAAACCTAAAGAAATCCACCCCCTGCGTCCATTCACTGATTACACTTTACATAATAATCCAATGAACAGAGTGTATCAAATGATCCCATGCGTATCTGGAGCTCCCTAATATAGGCCCACTGTCTGAGCCTTCCACCTACAAACTTTTAAAGCCACAGAGGCTGAGGCGACACTACAACACGGCAGAATCGCTCACGCAACATGTGCGTTATCCCATGCAACTGCATGTGCTGCTCCGGCGCGTTGCGATTTCGCTATTTTCAATGAGAAAACGCATACGATCGCGTTAAAAAATGTTGCACGCAAAACAAATGGATACGCAATAGCGTTTGCGTATCGGAAATCACGGGAATTTTTGCGTTTCCGTGATTTCCATTCTAACCAAAACTGTGTGTGCTCAGAAAACGCGCTAGTGTGGCCTAGCCCATAGTGCAAATTGTGACCGCCCACATCTCGTGCAAAATTTTGTTTAAAGTGACAGTGCTATATATATAATGGCACCTATAGTGGTTGTGCCTTATAAGCACAATTTTGTTTTTTCCAGACTTGGCTGTAAATGTAATTAAAATGAAACTTCACACCTGCAGATGTTGCTCAGCTGTTTCCATTATCCAGGACACAGGTGCACGGAACACTGACATAAGCCGCCCGGTCACATGATTATGTCAGGGCAGAAAATGTTTAATTGGGAACGGGGAGATTTTATTGCTACACCTGCAGATGTTCAAATCACATGAACTGGTTTATTTCCTTTTGTTGTCATTGTAATAGAGGACGTAGAGTTAAAATAAAAAAATGGAATAGAAACGTTATAATGCAACCATACAAGAAATCGCCATATGGCAGCAACCAAACAAATCTGCGTCATGTACCCTAATGTACCTAGTTATTGCAGATGCAATGTCTTCCTACCATCTGTAGCATTGCTAACAATGTGCAGTTAAATTATCTGAGCTGATATGGAGACAGACACTGTGTCCTGGCTGGGAAGGTGTCTAGGGGTTAAAGGAAATCTGTCCAATAAATATACATCATTGATCCAAAGAGATAGAGAAAAAATCTGATTAAAACGACCCACTGTCCAGTGGCGTAACTAGGAATCATCGGGCCCCCCGCAAAACTATGATGGGGCCCCAATCCATGCTTCATCCACAGTGGTTTTCTGGGAGGAGGGTATATCTGTCATAGGAAAAATAAGAAGATGGGGCCCCCCTGCTCCCTGGTAGTTTTTTTAACCCTACCTAACAGTTGATCCAGAGGAAGGCAAAAGAAAACAGCTAAAAAGGGGAGAAAAATTCCTTCCTGACTCCAAACGGCAATCGGAAAGTATCCCTGGATCAACCAGATCTATATGTATTAATACCAGTAATTCTCAATATTATATAGTATCCCTGTACCAACCAGAACTACAGTATATGTATTAATACCAGTAATTCTCAATATTTTTTTGTTTTAGAAACTTTTCCAGGCCTTTTTTAAAGCTATTCAATGAACTTGCCATTAACACATCTGCTGGAAGACAGCTCCACATTTTCACTGTAAAGAAACCTTTCCTAACCTTAAGATGAAAATTCTTTTCATCCATCCTTAAAGGATATCCATGTGTCCTCTGATATGACCTATTAGTGAACAATGCACCAGAGAGTTCATTGTATGGCCCATTAATATATTTGTATAAGGTTATCATGTCCCCACGCAAACGTCGCTTCTCCAATGTAAACAGCCCTAACTTGTCTAATCTGCCTACATAGTCAAGCCCCTCCATTCCCCTTATAAATTTAGTTGCCCTTCTCTGAACTGCTTCCATTTCCAAGATGTCCCCTTTTTATATGGGATTCCAAAACTGCACAGCATATTCCAAATGAGGCCTTACCAGTGCCTTGTAAAGAGGGAGAATAATATCTTTCGCTCTTGAATCTATTCCCCTCTTTATAGAAGACAATATCTTGCTAGCTCTTAACACAGAGTTATTTATGGTGTAGGTGGCACAGGGATTATTAAATCCCAAATGCATCACCTTACTCATTCAGTTTTACTATAGTGTATACTTTCTAAGTTGAAGTCCTACCCTAGTAGGTACCATCTCTGCTGTTCTGTGCTAAGTGCTATGGAGCACAGGCTGAACATTTAGTGCTATTGGTATATCTAGGATATGTCCAAAGGGATGCAATAATTTTAAAGCCATAATAGTGGGATTGGTAGGTCCTAAATAAAATTGTCCAATGGTGAATGACATTTTAACATAGTATATAGAATTCCTCCCTCTAATCACCTGTTAAGACTAAATCCTATGGGACAGACTCAAATCAAAAATACGAGGAGAAGATGTTGTTTGGTCTTAAGATAATGCTTTATTTTGGTTTGTCCCATTAGCATTGCTTTTAAGGACTTTTAAAAGTCCTTAAAGGGCATCTATACCGACAAATAGGTTATTTTAAATTGACCATTACTGTAAACTATAATTCATCCCAACCACCACTGTATCATTTTTTTGTTGATCTGCCCCCTATTTCTTTAGATATCCAATCTAAAACTTCTTATATTTCAGCTGTCAATCAAGTTCCTTGCTCTAAAACTATTCTTCTGTGAGTAGTTTTACTGTAGCTGGGATGGTGACAGAGATTGACAGTTGGAATGCTGTATGCTGTGTGCAGGCTGGACAGTTGGTTTGTGGGAAAAAGTCAGGTCGGATGGAAGTGGGAGTGGTTAAAAGAGGGAGGGGGATACTGCTCCTAAACAAAACGTGTGCTGGATTGAAGACATGCAGCAACACACGCAAAGCAGAGTAAGTGCTACTTACGTGTATTCAATTATAGATTAAGATGAGGAAAAGTCATTTTTTTCAGTATAGTGTCCCTTTAATGTTCGGACTTCTATATCAATACTATGTTGGGATGCGGCTGCCATTTACCATGGACAATTTACCTTAATAAATGAAACATTGAAGGAAACTTCGTATCACTATTATAAATCTAAAATAATATTTCTATTTCTCACTTGATAATATGGATGGACCGTGATTAAGACGTATCTATTAAATTCCATGAAATTCAATTTGTACTTATTTGATTCACTTTATTCTCACTTTAAGATTGTATGTCATTTTCTCATTGTTAATAATGATGATATTTAAGTTCAACAAACACCTTGGCAACCAATCGGGCAATTATACACACGTTACAGACTAAAATCTCGCATGTGTAACAGTTCGGTTGAGCATCCCACACAGCCACACGCATGCGGTTATCGGCGAAAACATGTCATTTTTCCCCCTCTTCTTCTGTCCCATGTCAGTATGTCAGTATGTATGTATGTATGTATGTATGTATGTATGTATGTATATGTTTATTTATAAAGCGCCACTTGGGGACGCAGTGCTGTACAGTATTGAAATACAATAAAGTCATACAAGGGGATAAATACATAGATAGTTCAGTACCTAAATATATAAATTATATAAATAGAAGTGCTAGAGCTTTGTCACATGAGGAAAGGAGGTCCCTGCCCCGTAGAGCTTACAATCTAGTTAGGTGGGTAACATACAGATACAATGGAATGGGTATAAGTGCTGGAGTGAGACGTATGCAGTGCAAATAAAACAATCAAATACTGTGCTGGTTACCAGATAGGTAGGATGTAAGGGTAGATTTATCATATATAGATATATAGATATCATATACTGTGCTGGTTACCAGATAGGTAGGATGTAATGGTAGATTTATCATATATAGATATATAGATACCATATACTGTGCTGGTTACCAGATAGGTAGGATGTAAGGCGGACACAACCGTATTGTTTGGTGATTTAATTGGTAGTGGCAACCATACTGCCTGACCTGGTGTGCAAGTGCCATAAAATATAGTAGATCTGTATATGATACAGAACCAATTACTGTTATAAGGATATAATTTACAGTACATTGTTTGCTCCTAAGTGAAATGTATATAATAATCCGAGCATAGGCATAAACTTTTACAACCTGCAGTTCAGAAGTTACACTTCTGCGCACTATCGGTAATGTACAGCAGCGTCCTTTAAATGTCAGAATATCCAATCGGTATTAAAATACGGCAATGGTATTCTAGGGGGATCGTAAATCTATGATACATAGAGGGAGTTGCTGTGTGAAAAAACCACAACAATGGCTCCAAATGACATCATGTGCCATGCACTAAGTGCAGCCAATCACAGCACGATTTGGTTCCTAAAATTACTTCCACTTTGGCCGTCTTCTTGATATTGCAATCCCCTTTTCCCGTTGAACCTTCTAATCATTTACAAAAATCGATCTGTCTATGGACATATGGTACAGAGTAAACGGATCTCTCCTGCTTTCAATCTATGACTGAACCTTCTCGCTTTATAGAGAGAACTTCATATAGATCAGTATAAGATTACTTTTTTTTCCTTTCTCACTTCCTTTGTAAGTGATTAGTGATATTTTGGGCCCATTAAATCCAAATAAAACATTTTTATGGAGATGAATGAAAACCAATCAAATATCCCCTCCGCATAAACCTCTTATACATTTTATCTCCGTTCGCCAAAGCAGATATATGCATTTTGTGGCTTTTAATAGTCGTTCTCTAACGCCATTCATGATTTCTGAAGGTCGTGATGCGATTCCAGAACACTGGACATTGAAACCAGAATCAGAATCATCTGTCAGAGACAAACATTGTTTGCTGCACAGAGGACGGGGGATTTTCCACTGGTTGAAACTTTTATTAATCAAATATCAGTGTAACCTGATTACAAATCATGTTGCTTTCTTTATAATGCCTTGACTTAGTTTTAAGGGGAAAGTCCACCTCTCTAATTCTAACATCTGCTGGTTAAAGTACAACTATACTGTAAAATGTACTTTTTAATAATGTAAAGCACCTGGGGCAAGGACTAGGATTGATTATTCACATCTCCAAATATTGGTTTGTGAAAGAGCTACAACACATACAGTTGTTCTTTTTTTGGCATCTGTTCATGTTATGGCCCTGGGCCATTCTATGTTAAAGATATTGCTGAAGCCAATTCAGGAAGACTGCCCGCATAAGCAGTTTTCTTCATCTTACTGCTTCCTCATGAGAAATGATATGGAGGTAACAAGCACCAAACCTACCTCCTGCCTCAGTGTATTTTCATTTAAACTTTTTTAACAAAACTTAGATAGACGCACTATAGTTTCCCTCTTAAGCAAACCCCCAACCCCAAAAAGCAAAACTAGCCCCAATCTCAACCCCTTTTCATGTTTTTTAAACATGACGGTGCTGCCACCAAATGCAATGATGTGCCTGTATTAGTAGAGGACGGTGCAGGGAAATAATTCTATATAGTGAATGCTATGGTCTTTGGTCACTATAAATGCACAGATTTATAAAGGGTAAAACAATAGCACACCTCAAATGAGGGAGGTTAGAGCAGCTTTAATTCTTAAAGCAAATTGTACCTTTCCCCACCCCCACTCTCTCCCCATACAGGAGCCTGGGTGAGGCCTAAACCACTAGCTTCTTACCCCTGGGTCTGCAATCTATAATGGAAACGGAGCTATAAATACCTTTGTGTGGCCTCCTTGATCCACCCCTGTCGGCCAGGGCTGGATCACCACCAAAACAAAAAACGGTGCTTCAGGTGTAAGTAATTACAAGCTCCGTTCGCATTATGTAGCTAAACGCAGGGTGATGACCTCGTGGTTTTGGTCCTTGTCATTGGAGAGGGAGTGGCATGGAAAGTTATAAATTGTCCTTTAGAGTTCATGTAGCTGCTCTAACCTCTCACCTGGGACCACTTACAATCCTATCTGGTCACCGTCACAGTAATATCGGTACTATATATCAATATATGATAAATAACCTTACAATCCTACCTATCCGTAGACCAGCACAGTAATATGGTATCTATATATCTTCTATATATGATAAATCTACGCCTTATCCTACCTATCTTTAACCAGCACAGTAATCGATATCTATATATCTATATATAACAATCTACCCTTACATCCTACCTATCCGGTACCCACAGTACTATTGTATCTATATATCTATATATGATAAATCTACCCTTACAAATCCTACCTATCGGTAACCAGCACAGTATAATGGTATCTATTTCTATAATGATAAATCTAACCCTAATCCTTCTACCTATCTGGTAACCAGCACAGTATAATGGTATATCTAATATCTATATATGATAATCTATCTACCCTTACATCCTACCTATCGGTACCCAGCACTAGTATGGTATCTAATAGTCTATATATGATAAATCTACCCTTACATCCTACCTATCGGTAACCCACACAGTATATGGTATCTATATATCTATATATGATAAATCTACCCTTACATCCTACCTATCTGTACCAGCACGTATATGGTTCTATATATCTATATATGATAAATCTACCCTTACATCCTACTATCTGGTACCCAGTCACAGTATATGGTATCTCTATATCTATATATGAAAATCTAACCCTTACATCCTCCTATCTGGTAACCACACAGTATATGGTATCTATATATCTATATATGATAATCTACCCTTACATCCTACCTATCGGGTAACCACACTATCTATGGTATCTATTTATCTATATATGATAAATCTACCTTACATCCTACTATCTGGTAACCAGCACAGTATATGGTATCTATAATCTATATATGATAAATCTACCCTTACATCCTACCTATCTGGTAACCAGCACAGTATATTGGTATCTATATATCTATATATGATAATCACCTTACATCCTACCTATCTGGTAACCAGCACAGTATATGGTATCTATAATCTATATATTGATAATCTACCCTTACATCTACCTATCTGGAACAGCACAGTATATGGTACTATATATCTAGATATGATAAATCTACCCTTACATCCTACCTATCTGGTAACACCAGCACAGTATATGGTATCTATTATCTATATATGATAATCTAACCCTTACATCCTACCTATCTGGTAACCAGCACAGTTTTGGATACTATATATCTATATATATAATCTACCTTACATCCTACCTATCTGGTAACCAGCACACTATATGGTATCTATATATCTATATATGTAAATCTACCTTCATACCTACCTATCTGTAACCAGCACAGTATATGGTATCTATATATGATAAATCTATCCTTACATCCTACCTATCGGTACACCAGCCCAGTATATGGTATCTATATATCTTAATATGATAAATCTATCCTTACATCCTACCTATCTGGTAACCAGCACAGTAAGGTATCTATATTCTATATATGATAAATCTACCCTTACATCCTACCTATCTGGTAACACACAGTATATGGTATCTATATATCTTATATGATAAATCTACCTTACACTACCTATCTGGTAACCAGCACAGTATATGGTATCTATATATCTTATATGATAATCTACCCCCTTACATCCTACCTATCTGTAACCAGCACGTATATGGTACTATATATCTATATATGATAAATCTACCCTTACATCCTACCTATCTGGTAACCAGCACAGTATATGGTATCTTATATCTATATATGATAAATCTAAACCTTAACATCCTACTATCTGGTAACCAGCACAGTAATGTATCTATATATCTATATATGATAAATCTACCCTTACATCCTACATCCTACCTATATCTGGTAACCGCACAGTATATGGTATCTATATACTATATATGATAAATCTACCCTTACACATCCTACCTATCTGGTAACCAGCACAGTATATGGTAATCTATATACTGATAAATCTACCCTTACATCCTACCTATCCGGTACCAGAACAGTATATGGTATCTATATATCTTATATATAATCTACCCTTACATCCTACCTATCTGTAACCAGCACAGTAATTGATATCTATATATCTTATATGATAAATCTACCCTTCCATCCTACCTATCTGGTAACCAGCACAGTATATGGTATCTATATTCTATTGATAAATCTACCTTACATCCTACCTATCTGGTAACCAGCACATTATATGGTATCTATAATATGATAAATCTACCCTTACTCCCACCTATCTGGTAACCACACAGTATATGTATCTATATATCTAATATGATAAATCTACCCTTACACCCTACCTATCTGGTAACCAGCACAGTATATGGTATCTATATATCTATATATGAAAATCTACCCTTACATCCTACCTATCGGTAACCAGCACAGTATATGGTATCTATATATCTATATATGATAATCTACCCTACACCACCCTACCATCTGGTAACCAGCACGTAATATGGTATCTATATATCTATATATGATAAATCTACCCTTACATCCTACCTACTGGTAACCAGCACAGTATAGTATCTATATATCTATATATGATAAATCTACCCTTACATCCTACCTATCGGTAACCAGCACAGTATATGGTATCTATATATCTATATATGATAAATCTACCCTTACATCCTACCTATCGTAACCAGCACAGTATATGGATCTATATATCTATATATGATAATCTACCCTTACATCCTACCTATCCGGTAACCAGCACAGTATATGGTATCTAATATATCTATATATGATAAATCTAACACCTTACACCTACCTATCTGGTAACCAGCACAGTATATGGTATCTATATCTATATAGATAAATCTACCCTTACACTCCTACCTATCCGGTACCCAGCACAGTATATGGTATCTATTATCTATATATGATAAATCTAACCCTTACATCCTACCTATCCGGTAACCACACAAGTATATGGTATCTATATCTATATATGATAAATCTCCTTCCATCCTACCTATCCGGTAACCAGCACCAGTATATGATCTATATATCTATATATGATAAATCTACCCTTACATCCACCTATCGGTAACCCAGCACAGTATATGGTTCTATATATCTATATATGATAAATCTACCCTTACATCCTAACCTATCCGGTAACCACACAGTATATGGTATCTATATCTATATATGATAAATCTACCCTTAATCCTACCTATCGGTAACCAGCACAGTATATGGTATCTATATATCTATATATGATTAAATCTACCCTTACATCCAACCTATCGGTAACCCAGCACAGTATATGGTATCTATATATCTATATATGATAAATCTACCCTTACATCCTACCTATCCGTGTACCAGCACAGTATATGGTTCTAATATCTATAGATAAATCTACCCTTACATCCTACCTATCCGGTACCATCACATTATATGGTATCTATATATCTATATATGATAAATCTACCCTTACACTCCTACCTATCGGTAACCAGCACAGTATATGGTATCTATATATCTATATATAAATCTAACCCTACATCTACCTATCCTGGTACCAGCACAGTATATGGTATCTATATATCTATATATGATAATCTACCCTTACATCCTACCTATCTGGTAACCAGCACAGTATATGGTATCTATTATCTATATATGAAAATCTCCACCTACATCCTACTATCTGGTAACCACACAGTATATGGTATCTATATATCTATATATGATAAATCTACCCTTACATCCTACCATCGGTAACCAGTACAGTATATGGTATATCTATATATGATAAATCTACCCTTACATCTTACTACTACCAGATCTAACACAAAATCTATACATATATCTACTTATAACTTCTACTCTCTACTACTACTACTAAACTCTACTAATCCACCTACTCTAATATGATAAAACTAAATCTTAATAAACTCTCTACCCTAAACCTCTACTGTATCAATCTATATATATCTAAATCTACCCTTACAAAACTCCTACCTATCTGGTAACCAGCACAGTATATGTATCTTATCTATATATCTACTATACTCGTAATAAATTCTATCACTTACATCCTACCTATCCGGTAACCAGCACAGTATATGTATCTATATATCTATATATGATAATCTAACCCTTACATCCTACCTAGCTGTACCCAGCACAGTATATGTATCTATATATCTATATGATAAATCTACCCTTACATCCTACCTATCGGTAACCAGCACAGTATATTTGTATCTATATATGAATAAATCTACCCTTACATCCTACCTATCTGGTAACCAGCACAGTTAGGTATCTATATATCTATATATGATAAATCTACCCTTACCCTCACCTATCTGGTAACCAGCACAGTAATTGATATCTATATATAATCTATGAAATCTACCCTTACATCCTACCTATCGGTAACCAGCACAGTATATGGTATCTATATATCTATATATGATAAATCTACCCTTACATCCTACCTATCTGGTAACCAGCACAGTATGATGTATCTATATATCTATATATGATAAAATCCCCTTACATCCTACCTATCTGGTAACCAGCCAAGTATATGATATCTCATAACATATATGATAAATCTACCCTTATCCTTACCTATCTGGTAACCAGCACAGTATATGGTATCTATATATGATAAACTACTACCTACATACATCCTCACTCTGGTAACCACACAGTATATGATATCTATTATCTATATATGATAAATCTACCCTTAACATCCTACCTATCGGTAACCAGCACAGTATATGATATCTTATATCATATATGATAAATCTATCCTTACATCTACCTATCGGTACCAGCACAGTATATTGTATATCTATATATGATAAATCTACCTTACATCCTACCTATCTGGTAACCAGCACAGTATATGGATATCTATATATCTATATATGATAAATCTACCCTTACATCCTACCTATCCGGTAACCAGCACACGTATATGGTTCTATCATATATCATATATGATAATCTACCCTTACCATCCTACCTATCTCCGGTACCAGCACAGTAATATTCATCTATGATAAATCTACCTACATCCTACCTATCTGGTAACCAGGCCACAGTATAATGTATCTATATATCTATATATGATCAAACTCCCTTACATCCTACCTATCTGGTAACCAGCACAGTATATGGTTATCTATATACTATATATGAATAAATCTACCCTTACATCCTACCTATCGGTAACCAGCACAGTATATATCTATAATCTATATATGATAAATCTACCCTTACAACTCCTACCTATCTGGTAACCAGCACAGTATATGGTATCTATATATCTATATGATAATCTACCCTTACATCTACCTATCTTTAACCAGCCCAAGTATATGGTATCTATATTCTATATTGATAAATCCTACCTTACCCTACATCTACCTATCCGGTAACCAGCACAGTATAATGGTATCTATATTATCTATATATGATAATCTACCCTTACATCCTACCTATCGGTAAACGCAGCCCAGTATATGGATATCTATATATCCTATATATGAAAACTACCCTTAAATCCTACCTATCTGGTAAACCAGCACAGTATATGGTATCTATATATCTATATATGATAAATCTACCCTTACACCTACCTATCTGGTAACCAGCACAGTATATGGTATCTATATATCTATATATGATTAAATCTACCCTACATTCCTACCTATCTGGTAACCGCACACGTAATGTATCTATTTATTCTATATATGATAAATCTACCCTTACATCCACCTATCTGGGTAACCAGCACAGTATTGGTACTATATATCTATATATGATAAACTCTACCCTTACACCCTACTTCCATGGTAACCAGCACAGTATGATAGTCTATATATCTATATGATAACTACCCTTACATACCTCCTCTGGTAACCAGCACAGTATATGGTATCATATATCTATATATGAAAAATAAATCTACCTTACATCCTACCTATCTGGTAACCACCCAGTATTGGATCTATCTATATATGATAATCTACCTCACTCCTTAAATCCTACCTATCGTAACCGCACAGTATATGGTTCTATATTCTATTATGATAAATCTACTACCCTTACATCCTTCCTATCTGGTACCACACAGTATATAGATCTCTATATATCATATATATGATAAATCTAACCCTTACACTCCCTCCTATTCTGGTAACCAGCACAGTATATGGTATCTATATATCTATATATGATAAATCTACCCTTACATCCTTCTATCGGGTACCAGCACAGTATATGGTATCTATATATATCTATATATGATAATGTAAACCCTTACATCCTCCCCTATCTCGGTAACCAGCACAGTATATGGTCACATATATCTATATCTATGAGTAATCTCCCTTACATCCTTTTATCTGGTTAACACCACAAGTATGGTATCTATATATCTATATATGATAAATCTACCCTTACACTCCTACCGTATCTGGTAACCAGCACAGATAGTATCTATCTATCTATATATGATAAATCTACCCTTACATCCTACCTATCTGGTAACCAGCACAGTATATGGTATCTATATATCTATTAGATAAATCTACCCTTACATCGCACTATCGGAACCAGCACAGTATATGGTATCTATATATCTAATATGATAAATCTACCCTTGACATCCTACTATCTGGTAACCAGCTACAGTAATAGGTAAATCTATATATCTATATATGATAAAATCTATCCCTTACAATCCTACCTATCTGGTAACCAGCACAGTAATATGATCTATATATATATATGATAAATCTGACCCTTACATCCTACCTATCTGGTAACCAGCACAGTAATGGAATCTTATATATCTATATAAATGATAATCTACCTTACACTGATGTTTGGTCAAAATTCTGGTAAAACTGCAAAAACAAACAAAAAAAGGGAGAAAAGGGGCAAAAAGTTGAATTTTCACCTATTTATAAATAGCTTTAAATTTAAAAAATGACAAAAATAGCTCTGGAATTACACTAGAGAACAATCTCTCTTTTCGCAGTGATACCACACTTAACACAATGAATAAGGCGAAAACTATTGCCACACATCGCCGCAGCGATACTTTTCCTCAAAGGCGAAAGCAAAAACAAGCGGTTTTATAAATAAGGAGAAAATAGCGCTATATGTCACTGCAATGTCCTGCGATAGCGAAGCGATCGTTTATAAATATGCCCCTAAGTGTATCTTGTATGTATGTATGTATGTATAGTTAATTTATATAGCGCCACTTGGGGACGCAGCACTGTACAGTAACAAATTACAATAAAGTCATACAAGGGGGATAAATACATAGATAGTTCAGTACATAAATATATAAATTATATAAATAGAAGTGCTAGGGCTTTGCCACAAGAGGTAATGAGGTCCCTGCCCCGTAGAGCTTACAATCTAGTTAGGTGGGTAACATACAGATACAATGGGATTGGTATAAGTGCTGGAGTGAGACGTATGCAGTTCAAATCAAAAATCAAATACTGTGCTGGTTACCAGATAGGTAGGATGTAAGGGTAGATTTATCATATATAGATATATAGATACCATATACTGTGCTGGTTACCAGATAGGTAGGATGTAAGGGTAGATTTATCATATATAGATATATAGATACCATATACTGTGCTGGTTACCAGATAGGTAGGATGTAAGGGTCATTATCTATATATAAGATATAGATCCATATCTGTGCTGGTTACCAGATAGGTAGGATGTAAGGGTAGATTTATCATATAGATATATAGATACCATATACTGTGCTGGTTACCGATAGTAGGATGTAAGGGTAGATTTATCATATATAGATATATAGATACCATATACTGTGCTGGTTACCGGATAGGTAGGATGTAAGGGTAGATTTATCATATATAGATATAGAGATACCATATACTGTGCTGGTTACCAGATAGGTAGGATGTAAGGGTAGATTTATCATATATAGATATATAGATACCATATACTGTGCTGGTTACCAGATAGGTAGGATGTAAGGGTAGATTATCATATATAGATATATAGATACCATATACTGTGCTGGTTACCAGATAGGTAGGATGTAAGGGTAGATTTATCATATATAGATATATAGATACCATATACTGTGCTGGTTACCGGATAGGTAGGATGTAGGGGGAGATTTATCATATATAGATATATAGATACCATATACTGTGCTGGTTACCAGATAGGTAGGATATAAGGTAGATTTATCATATATAGATATATAGATACCATATACTGTGCTGGTTACCGGATAGGTAGGATGTAAGGGTATATTTATCATATATAGATATATAGATACCATATACTGTGCTGGTTACCAGATAGGATGTAAGTGGTACCCAGGGAGAGGTTAGAGCAGCTTTACTATTAACTAAAGGACAATTTATACCTTTCCCATGCCACTCCCTCTCAATGAAAGGACCCAAACCACGAGGTCATCACCCTGCGTTTAGCCTACATAATGCGAACGGAGCTTTAATACTTACACCTGAAGCACGTTTTTTGTTTTTGGTGGTGATCCAGCCCTGGGCCGAACAGGGGGTGGATCAAGGAGGCCACACAAAGGTATTTAAGCTCCGTTTCCATTATAGATGCTAACCCCAGGGGTAAGAAGCTAGTGGTTTAGGTCCTCACCCCGGTTCCTTTCATTGGGAGAGAGTGGGGTGGGAAAGGTACAATTTGCCTTTAAGAAATTAAGCTGCTCTAACCTCTCCCTCATTTGAGGTGTGCTTGTTTTACCCCCTTTATAAATCTGTGCATTTATAGTTGACCAAAGACCATACATTCACTTATATAGAATTATAGTCCCTCCACCTTCCTCTCTAATACAGGGCACATTCATGCATGGTGGCATGCATGTCATGTTTAAAACATGAAAAGGGGTGAGATTTGGGGCTTAGTTTTGCTTTCTTGGGGTTGGGGGTTGCTTAAAGGGAAACTATAGTGCGTCTAAAGTTTTTTTAAAAACAGTTAAATTAAAAAGTACCTGAGGCAGGGAGGTAGGTTTGGTGCTTTTTACCTCCCAATATCATTTCTATGAGGAGCAGTAAGATGAAGAAAACTGCTTCTGCCAGTCTTCCTGAATGCTTCAGCAATATCTTTAACATAGAATGGCCCAGGGCCATAACCTGACAGATGAAAACTGTATGTGCTGTAGCTCTTTCACAAAACAATATTTGGAGATGTGAATAATCAATCCTAGCTCCTTGCCCCAGGTGCTTTACATTATTAAAAAGTACATTTTACAGTATAGTTGTCCTTTAACCTATGCAGATGTTAGATTAGAGGGTGGACTTTCCCTTTAAAACATAAGTCAAGCTTATAAAGAAAGCAAAATGATGTAATTCAGTTACACTGATTATTATTAATAAATGTTTCACCCAGTGAAATCCCCCGTCCTTTGTGCAGCAAACAATACGTTTGTCTCTGACATGATATTCTGATTTCTGGTTCAATGTCCAGTGTTCCTGGAATCGATCTACAGACCTTCAGAACATGAAAGGGACGTTCAGAGAACACTATTAAAAGCCACAAAATGCCATAATCTGCTTTGGCGAACGGAGATAAATGTAAGAGGTTTATGCGGAGGATATTTGATGTTTTCATTCATCTCCATAAAATGTTTTATTTGGATTTAATGTGGCCCAAATATCACTAATCACCTTACAAAGAATTAGAGAAAAAAAATAATCTTTATCTGATCTATATGAAGTTCTCTCTATAAAGCAGAAGGTTCAGTCCATAGATTGAAAAGCAGGAGAGATCCGTTCTCTGTACAATATGTCCATAGACAGATCGATGTAAATGGATTAGAAGTCAACGGGAAAGGGAATTGCAATATCAAGAAGAGAGCCAAAGTGGAATTTTTAGGAACAAATCTGTGCTGATTGGCTGCACTAGTGCATGGCAAATGATGTCATTTTGGCATCCATTGTTGTGGTCACACAGCACTCCCTCTATGATATCATAGATTTACGATCCCCCATAGAATACCATTGCAGTATTTTACTACCGCATGATATTCTGTACATTTACAGGCGCTGCTGTACATTACCGATAGTGCGAAGTAACTTCTGATACTGCAGGTTTGTAAAGTGTTTATTGCATGCTCGGTATTATAATACATTTCACTAGAGCAACAAATGTACTGTAAATTATATCCTTATAAACAGTACTTGGTTCTGTCATCATATACAGTATCTACTATATTTTATGGCCCTTGCACACCAGGTGGCAGTATGGCTGCTCACACCAATTTAAATCACCACACACAATACGGTTGTCCGATTGATTGATCTTACATCCACTTTAGTGTCTTTGTGCTGGGTGCTACTGACTCACCATAGCCACGGGCATGAATATCCCAATGTATCAAGGTGTCAGTGCACACCAGTCATAGCCAATGTTATGTCTGAAGAAGGTGCCATCTTGACAACGAAACGTTACATGTGTAAATAAACACGATTTGTTTAAAAGACTGGTGTGCACTGATACCTTGATACTTTTGGTAGATTTGTTAAGTCAATGTTTTGGTGTTATCTGCACCTTCCTATACAAGCAATGTACGGTATATGTGTTTATTCATTGTTCTGATGAAGGTATAGATAACACTGAAACATTCACTATTGCATATAGTCATCAGTCATAGTTAGTCATCAGTGACATAAAATGTCATTGGTGTCACATGACCCTGTATTATAGGAAGTAATGACCCTTGGCCTCCTTTCATATGGCCGTGGTGACTTCTAATATCCTTATATTTTACCATTGCGGTTGTATTATTCTCTATATCAATGTATTGCATTAAATAAATTCAGTAAGGACATTTCCAAAGTACATTAAAGGGTAACAGCCAGCAGGCTTTCTCTTTCTTCCTTTGTATTTAATCTGCCCTACTCAGATTTCCTGCTTGTAATGAGGTTATCATAATCCAGGCACGGAATAAGCATGGGTGCATTAGACCTTCATTAGTAAAATGGTGGCGCACACAGCCAACGCTGGCACTGGGAACGAATCGGCTTCTGTTCACGGCCCTTGCTTCTCATCAGACGCTTATAGGGAAGATTAACCGCACACGAGTGAACTTCACAAAGGACAGAGACAACTGCAGCTTAGCTGTGAAAACGTTAAATCACTTGTCGAACAGAAACACTGAGGTATCTGGCGATGAATTACAGCTTTCCATTACACGAAACATTACAGAATGAAATAGCGCCGTATGCTTGGTTAGATCTCAGTAATTACAGAACCAAGGGCAACTAGTCTGCTACTAGTCTCAGGATATTATTCCGTCTATAACACATACATATTGGACTGGCTCTCTGACGTCACCCACGTCCGTGCCTAATCCGTTCCCTCGCAGCCTTCATCCTCTCATAGCGCACCCCCCCCCAACATCTGGATCCATCTTCACTTGTCCCTCCACGTAGTGGAAAATCCTTTAAACATGATAGATGCCCCCTGCCCAGACCTATCCGCCATGTTGTTTCTTAAAATAAATAAACAGAACGGTACTTACAGCCAATGTTCCCTCTAATTGGAAATTGTATGCGTGCGCAGATATACATTTTCTGTGCGCATACAAAATTAAATTGCGTGCCAGCAGAGTGCACAAGCGCACTCCTTAGAGGGAACACTGCTTACAGCCCTTAATTCCAGCAGCACTCTCCATGACATCAGCCGTATCTGTGATTGGCTGCGTCTTAGGTCCGGCCCTTGCTTGCAAGTTCCGGCAAACAGGGAGCCAGATCAACGCGCAGCAGGAGTGAAAGGGCTGTAAGTTACGTTCTGGTCATTTTTTTAAAGAATAAACATGGCGGTTTGGGGTTGGCAGGGGGGATCTATCTTATATAAAAAGTTGGTTTTTAGGGTGGACATGCCCTTTAAAACAAAGCAAAATGGAAAAATACAGATACAGACAGGGGGCAATAATAAATGGCAAATAATTAAACAAGAAAGCTGATGCAATAAAATGTGTAAAAGTTTGCCTGTCCTATAAATATGCAGCAACTAATAAGAAGTTTTACTAGGTAATTGCAGATAAAGAACAGCTGATTGGTTCATTATTGATAAATGAATCACATGGGCAAACTTTTGCTCGTTTTAGCCCCATGGAGTCATTAGGGGCCTGATTTACCCACGTGTGCTAAAAATAGGGGTTAAACTCGTGCTAACCAATATTGAATAGGTTAGCACAAGTTTAACTCCATAATTTCACTGGCTGCACCAGTTTCACAAAAGACACCCTTGCAACCGGCGCAATCTATTTAAAGGGCATGTCCACCCCCAAAACTATAATCCCCCCACTACTGGCCCCACTCTGTAGTGTAATAAAATCCTTACCTTATATCCCAGCTCCAAATGGTTCTCCTGCAATCCCCCCCCAAAGTTCCGAAAACTGCCCAGCAGGAGGATAACAGAGACCATATAGGACTCTGCCTCCTGTCTCCCCTCCGGGAGAAGTTGTGCATGCGCAGTTCAGCCATCCTCCCCCTCCCTCCCTCCCGTTTTGCAAGCCCTCCCCCTACCTTAAAACCCCTTTGCCACATAATAGTGTTCCTTCCCCCAGCCCCAACCTCTACAAAAGAATTTCAAGAAAGTCCCCCGATCTCTACTTACCTTACCTCTCTCCCCCGGCATTCTGAGCAGCCGTGAGCGTGATTGGCTGCCCCTCAGGTCCCGCCCGCAGTTCCATGCAAGCAGAGGGCCGGGACACTGCGGCGGGGGAGAGAGGTTAGGTAAGTTATGATCGAGGGACTTTCTTGAAATTATTTTATGGCGGTTGGGGCTGGGGGAAGGAATACTATTTTACCCCAAAGGTTTTCTACAGGGGTGGACATGCCCTTTAATAAAGGATTTGCACCACTTTTAACTCCACAAGTTCAGACCAGCTAATGGCTGGTCTTAAAGTGGTGCTGGGGTAAAATTCCTTTTAGGATTTACCACAAGGTGCAAATCCAATATTAAATACCGGAAGCCGTATTTGCCCGGAGCAATTTGCGGCTCTGGGTAAATGAGGCCCTAGGAGTGAGACAGATCTGTAAGGTCACTTTCACTCCAGTGGTTGACGGATCATTTTTCTAACGTTTTTATCGTCGATAAACATTCATTTCAACGTCTGCCCATTGTAGTTCCTTAAAACGGAATGTTCAAGAGGCATTTGTTCAGTGTTATGGATTTCCATTGGGGAATGCAGAGTTTCTACAGCGGTGGACGATGATAAAACTCCAAGCGATTTCTAAAATTGCACTTTACTAGGTTGTGGTTTGTTCGACGTTCTGGAAGCTAAAAAAATGCATCAAAGTTTACTTGATGAGTGGCAGCTAAACGTCCGCATGCCGTTCCTGTGAAAGAAGCCTTAATGAATGAGGAAAGGTAATCCTTCCTGGTGGACCCTAACACCCCAGTCCAACACTGCATATTAAGCAGATCATTCCCATTTTCCCATCACAACTGTTTAACCAGTATGCTAATGCTTTAAGCAATTGCAGATATAATCTATGAATGTTGGGGAAGTATGAGCCAGTATTCCTACTGTTTAACCTAAGACAAGCACTCAGTGTTTATAGTTTATGTGTGTGCACCTTCTCAGCCTTCTCTCCTGTATACATATCCATTTAAAGATTGGTTCACTCAGCAAAATTATTATTATTGTGGATATATATAGCGCCAACATTTTCTGTAGCGCTTTACAATTACATGGATACATTCACATCAGGCCCTGCCCCGAAGAGCTTACAATCTAACCGCATTTATTTGACAAATACATCCTATCAGTTTATGATTGTGGGGAAAACCGGAGTGCCCGGAGGAAACCCATAGGGGCTTTTTGGAGGTTGGACTTAATACTCCTACTTCCTTAGCATCTCTAGCAGGGGACGACTACTGTGGGTCAGTTAGCAGAAGAGCAAGTTTAATGTCACTATTTGCTTCTAAAGCAGCTCTTGATCTATTGCCGAGGTTTTTTGCAATAATATTTAGCACATTATTTTTTACCGCTTTAAATCACAAACTGTAACCAGTAGTTCTTATCGGCTTTCTGCAGCATCACATTAACATTTTAAGAGATGGCGGTCACACATTAGAATATGGTAACTAATATCTGACTGCAGGGCTTTTAGTTTTACATAAATCTTGCTTTTGATATGTTACACTTGAAAGAGAAGATTAAAGAAAACCATAACATGATCTACCACCAGATGGGGCCAGAGAACTAATTTATACTCCACAGTGCTTATTGAAAACCTACATGTGTTCACCATTCTGCCAATTGCTAGAGAGAAGATTCTATTGGTTTATAAATAACAGGAAACTCATTCATAAAATATTATAATAATATGATAAACTGGAAAATGCAGTTTAATAGAAATTATTTATTTTATATTAGTGTGTTAATACATTTATAGTTGTAACACTACAGCTTGGTTTTCTAATATACAATATTTCAACTTTTATTAGTTATTTTTGGATTTACATAGCGTCAACATCTTCTGCCTTGAAGAGCTTACAATCTGATTACTTTATCTCCCACATGCCAGTATTTCTTTATGACTGCAGGGGGAACCAGAGTGCCCGGAAGAAACCAATGTAAGCACAGGAAGAACATACAAACTTAGATAGCTCCATGGAGGGTTCGAATCCTTGAGCTTCCATGCTTATGTATGTAGAGCTTAATACAAAAGGTAATATAAGGTGATCAATAAATATAAATAGATACGTAATTATATACACTAATACGTATACAAGTGCTTGAACCTTGCAACATGAGGAAAGAGGTCTCTGGCCCATAGAGCTTTTTGAAACTATCCAATGAACCTGCCGTCATCACGTCCAATGGAAGACAGTTCCATATTTTTACCGTTCTTACAGTTAAAAACCCTTTCCAAAAACGAAACTTCTTCTAATCTTAAGGGATGTCCACGTGTCCTCTGACATGTTCTATTGGTGAACAATGCCCCAGATAGTTTATTGTATGGCCCGTTAATGTATTTATACACAGTAATCATATCCCCACGCAAGCGCCTTTTCTCCAGCGTACATAATTGTAACTTTTCCAGTCTCTCTTCATATTCAAGCTCCCCCAACCCCCTTATTAATTTAGTTGCCCTTCTCTGAACCCTTTCCATTTCCAAGATGTCCTTTTTGTACACAGGATTCCAAAACTGCACTGCATATTCCAAATGAGGCCTTACCAATGCTTTGTAAAGAGGGAGAATTACATTTTCCTCCCTTGAATCCATACCTCTCTTTATACAAGACAATATCATGCTGGCTCTGGCTGTTGCCGCCTGGCACTGCTTGCTACATTTAAGTTTGTTATCCATCCAAACTCCAAGATCCCTTTCCAACAGGGATTCACTTAACACAGAGCCATTTATAGTATAAGCAGCACAAGGATTTCTAAGTCCAAAATTCATCACCTTACATTTAACAACATTGAATCTCATCTGCCACTTACTTAGCAGTCCAATTTGGCAATCCATCAAGATCTGCACATCTATTGAACATCACTTGTAGCATTTAAAGGGGAACTGTGGTCTCCAACAAGTTGATTTTAAATGAAAGGCCAGGTTCGTGCCTTTAAAATGAGCCACCAACCACCTCTCAAGTTAGGGGGTGGGAGTTTTTCAATCTGCGGTCACAAATACTAGTTCCTCCCTCTAATCTGTGGTTGACACATGCTCAGTGCAGGAGAAAGTAGAAGAAACCAGGAAGAGTTACAGTGACCGAAGGGTGTGTGGGAGGGGCCACAGGGGGTTTCAAGGTGACTGCAAGGGAGGGGCCAAGGGGCCCACGAGGAGGAGGAGAGACAGGGAAGTGGGACTGTCACATGTTTTTAAAGCAGGAAGTGCAGAGGGAAGTTTGCAGGAGGGAATCTGCAAAAATAAGAAACAATGACCTAGATAAAACTGAACTTAGCTCCCTAAGTACCCGAGGATGTATTTTATCCGGTCCAGGAGATTTATTAATATTAACTTTATTTAGTTGTTTCTGCACCATATCCTCGGTTAAACAAAGTGCACCTGCATCTTTGATACCATAACTTAACACGCTATGATGAATAGTTGATACCTTTTTGCGTCTTAATGTATTTAAAGGGCAATTATAGTGAGAAAATTGTTTTTTTTTAATTTCTTCTAATGTATCCTATAAGTCATCCCATCCACCAGGGTACCTTTAGTTTCTTTAAATTCTACATAGTCCCCGAGATATAAGCCTTTGAATATGCTGTGATTTGTAGGAGCTGCTAAACCTCATCTGTCACTCAAAGGCACACACCCACACAATCCAAAGCTCCCCTGCAGTACTGTCACACACTCTCTCACCCACACTATATGTACCATGTGCAACATATAGTCAAATGCTGTAGTGCTAAACACAATCAATAAACCATTAACCCAGCAATATTAGCATAACACACTATAAAACAGCCCCTCCCCCCCAAACAAAATCTTATATACATACAAAACCAGTGACTCAAATGGAACACTAATACAGTATATATAATACAGTAATACAGACTATATACCAAACAAGACATACAGTGCTATGTATGAAATATATAGACTAAAGCAACTGAAATGTATCAGGACAACAAGCAGTGTCACTGTGTTTGTGAAGGTCTCACTACAAGCTGCTGTTACACTGACTCTCTCTTCAGTGATTATGATCTCAGCTAAGCAGGGGAAGAGATATGAACTTTAGGTAAAAAGTAAATAACAATTAGCAAAGTTAGAGAACAGGCAGAGTTCAGTAACTTACTTGTAAAGAATCTCAGCACCACTTGTCCTCCTCTCTCCCCCTCTGCCCCTCCCTTCAGCATATTGCTACTTTGATTGCTTGCAGTCTAGCTCTGGAAGGGAGGGGTCAACAGGATGTCAGCACTTCATTTAAAGTCCTTTCAACTGACAATGCTCGGACTCTGTATACAGCCCGTCACTGCTTGAGGGGGAGTAGACAGAGAGGGGAGGGGGACTACACAGCTTGGTACAAACTTCTGCCAGTGTGAAGAAACGAAGCCACACAGAAACATGAAAGTAAGGCAGCTTATACTAAGTGATCTATACATTGTATACAGACAAAGTTTTTTTTTCACTATAGTTGCCCTTTAAAGTTAAAAGGTGAAGCCATAAACCTCGTACACACATACAATCTTTGCCCCGACGAATGACCCCCAACCACGACGCACACGGGCAACAAAGGTCATTTTGGATGATAATCGCATGTGTATAGCGCATGCTGTGGTGGAACAACGAATGGTGCCCGACAGAAAGCATACACACATGCAATTATCGCCCGAAACGGCCACTCAAAGTTTGTCAGGGCAAAGAACATCAGTGTTTTGCGAAGCTTTAGTTCAAAATCCAACCCAGGCAATAGGAAGTCTGAGGCCAATCCAATCGAAGGGATATTATTGGAGAACACATGGTATCCAATGTCCAATGAGGAAATCGAACCACGTCATTATAAAGCATGCTGAAAATACAGTGCAAATATATATATTATAATTTATATTATTAGAATATTATTCTATTGTCAATCGCTGATAATATCTTTACATGTATGGTCATAAACACCCAAACCAATAGTTCCCCCTAATGTAATAGCAGCCAGATTGGCATTTTATACAAAAATGAAATCAGAAACTAAAAGATTAACTGCAAGGTTGAATCATGTCTGACAAATAGACCAGTAAATATACAGGCCTGATACCTATAGATATAACAGTATCAGATTGGGGATTCTCTGAGAATCTCTTCAGTAACTGTCCAGGAAATGTCATAGGCCCAAAGATAATTTGTCCTAAAGAATTACATTTCCACTGTCCCTTCATGGGTTGATTCGTCCTTAAAGGGTATGTAAAGTGACTTTTCCTTATGTTAATCTTTAATTAGATACATGTAAGTAGCACTTACTCTTAGGTGTGTGTGTGTTGCTGCATGCCTTTAATATAGTACTTGTTATGTCAGGCTCAGTATTACCCCTCCCTCTCTTAACCGACGCCCCCTGACTAAGGCACAACTCTCAGTGAGGGTAAGCATGCTCAGTAATCAGTATGAGTATTGACAGCTGAATTGTAAGATGGTTCAGATTGGATATTTAAAGAAAGAGGTGTCAGATAATGATGCTTGGGGAAAATTATAGTTTCCAGTAATGGACAATTTACAAAAAAATTCCAGTTTAGTTACCCTTTAAGTTTTTATCTTCACTACGGCTTTCATGGCAATTTTGGCTCCTGTTTCTTTACATTTTGTCAGGGCATCTTGAAGAAGAGAAGATTTCATGACTTCCCTTGATTAAGTTAGCAATAAAGATCATTATAGTTACTGACTGTGTAACTCGCCTTTCAATAGGTTCCCTTTCCCAGCCATTTACAGTACAGATCAGACATATAGAGCTGTTCTAGGATTCTGTTTAGATCTGAAAGGGAACAATAAAAAAAAGAACATCCTTACCCAATCCCAGCCTGCACTAGGCACATTGTATTGACAGGCTCTCAGATTCAGCGCTAGGTGTATATAGGTCTGTGTTCAAGTACTTAAAGCTGGAGAGTCAGTCCCTAGACAGTAAGGCGAACGAGCGACAGGGATTTTCATCTCATTAAAAGCAGGTACTGTTACTAAGATAAAGTTTGAGAATTACGTCTCTTACGAGAGCAACTTTGGGAGGGTACAATAGCAAAATGTACTATAATATACATACAGGGTTATTCAGTAAAAGTTCTTATCATTTAAAATTGTGCTAATTTTACCCCAACCAATCAGATGTTAGCTTTCAAATGTTAAATAAGATCTGATTGGTTGGGGCAAAATTAACACCATTTTAAACGATAAGAACTTTTATTGAATCGCCCTGATAGATTAGAAATCTCTTCTTATTACAAATATCTCTTTCTATCATAAAAGAAACAGAGTAAGTTATTATTATTATTATGGATTTATATAGCGCCAACATCTTCCTTGGCACTTTACAATTACATAGTCCTACATTACATACAGGGTAATACATGTTATACAAAGTCATACATATTACATACACAGGTAATACATAATATAAGTAAACAGAGTGAGGAGTTTCTTACAGCAATACCATGATACAATAGGAGAGAGGACCCTGCCCAAAGAGCTTACAGTCTAGAGGATATGGGGTGAGACATAAGGTGACAGGAATCGGTAGGCTGTAAATAGATTGGCAGTGGAGCGTGAAAGGCGGGTTGGATCATATTGGGTAGTAAGAGGAGTAATGTTTAGACCAGGTTATATGGTGCCTAAAGAGGTAGGTTTTAAGGTTACGTTTGAAGGTGTTAAGGGATGGCGAGTGACAGACAGACGGAGGAAGGGAGTTCCAGAGCAGAGGGGCAGCACGAGTAAAGTCCTGAATGCGGGCATGGGAAGAGGTGACCAGGGTGCATGAGAGGAGGGTATCGCTTGCCAAGCGGAGGTTGCGCCTGGGACGGTATCGCTGGATCAGCTCTGAGATATATGGAGGGCTGTGTTGGATAGTGCTTTATAGGATAGGGTGAGATATATGGAGGGGCTGTGTTGGATAGTGCTTTATAGGATAATGTAAGCAGTTTGAACTGGATCCTTTGCGTGATGGGCAGCCAATGGAGGGACTGACAGAGAGGAGCGGCATTAAAGAAGCAAGAAGAAAAATGAATGAGCCGGGCAGCAGAGTTCAGAATGGATTTAAGCAGTGCCAGGCGGTTGTTTGGTAAACCACATAGGATTGTGTTGCAGTAGTCTAGCCGGGTTATGATTAGGGCATGGACTAGGATTTTTGTAGCTTCCTTCGAGAGGAAGGTTTGAATGCAGGAATTTTTTTTGAGTTGGATCCAACAGGAGTTGACAAGCGAATTGACATGGGGTTTGAAGGAAAGATCGGAGTCTAGCATTATTCACATGCAGCGGACATGAGGAGATGGGGATATGGGTGTGTTGTTAATATTAATAGTAAAACTAGGGAGGGGAATTGATCATGAGGGTAGGAAAACGACAAGTTCAGTCTTGTCCATGTTGAGTTTGAGGAAGCAGGAGGACATATAGGCAGAGATGGCACTAAGGCAGTCGGGACCGGGGATGTCAGCGTGGGGAGATCTGGGGCAGAGATGTAAATTTGGGTATTGTCCGCATACAGGTGATACTGGAACCCAAATGAACTAATGAGTTGTCCAAGGCCATAGGTGTAGATGGAGAAAAGAAGAGGACAGAGTACCGAGCCTTGCGGGACTCCAAGGGGCAGGGGGCGAGGAGTGGAGCTAATTCCAGAGTGGAAAACACTAAAGGTCCTACCAGAGGGCTAGGAGGATAGCCAAGAAAGTGCAGTGTCCTGGATACCTAAGGAGGCCAGGATCTGAAGAAGTAGAGGGTGATCGACAGTATCAAAATCAGAGGACAGATCAAGAAGAATGAGCAAAGAGTAGTGACCTTTAGATTTAGCACTAAGTAGATCATTGGTCACTTTAGTGAGGGCAGTTTCTGTGGAGTGGTTAGGGCGGAAGCCTGACTGGAGGTGGTCAAAGAGAGAGTTAGCAGACAGGTGACTGACCATTTCAGCATAGACATGTCTTTCCAGTAGTTTGGAAGCAAAAGGGAGAAGGGAGACAGGCCGGTAGCTGGAGAGAGCAGACTGGTCAAGGGAGGGTTTTTTATGTATAGGGGATATAACGGCATGTTTAAATATAGAGGGAAAATACCAGTGGATAGGGACAAGATAAAGAGAGAGGTTAGGGCTGGAATGAAGGAAGAGGAGAGCGGGGGAATAAGATGAGAGGGAATGGGGTCGAGGGGACAGGTGGTGAGAGGTGTCCTGGATAGGAGAGATGAAAGTCCCTGTTTTGTTATAGTGGTGAAGCTCGTTAGGGGGCAAGTAAAGGTATTTTATTTTTCTAAATAGCCCATTACTGTATTTCTTTAGATATCCGGTCTGAAAAATCTTACATTTCAGCTGTCAATCAAGTGCCATAGTACCATAAACTCTTCTGTTATGTATAGTTTTGCTGTAGTGGGAACAGTTGGAACATGAACTGCATGGTGGGAAAATCCCTCTCCCAATGCTGCCTCATAGGTATTACTGAGCATGCTTGCCCTCACAGAGAGTCAGATAGTCTAGCAGGGGACTGAGGGGCTGTATTTGAGAAAAACAAGTACTGGATTGAAGTCATGCAGCAACATAAACACGTGCTGCTTACATGTATTCATTTATAGATTGAGGCCAAGTAATTTTTTCAGTGTACAATTTCTTTAAAGGGTATCTCCACCCTAAATATAACCATTTTCTATACTGCAGCTCACCCCTGCCCAACCCCAACCACCTGGCTAGATTTCTAAAAAAAAAATCAGAATTATACTTACAGCCCCTTGCTCCCGTGGCTGTCTTCTCTGGCTCCCTGCTTGCCAAAACTTGCAAACAGGAACCGGACTGGCAGCCACGTCTGTGATTGGCTGAGAGGCAGCCAATTACAGATGTGGCTGCCGGCTATGAAGACAGCCGCGGGAACAAAGGGCTGTAAGCATGTTTCTGATTCTGCAGGGGTGAGCTGCAGTATAGGAAAAGGTCATATTGCAAAGTGGAAGGGCAGCCAGGGAGGGATCCTTAGGGTAGGAGGGAGGTGGGGAAAGGGACACTGTTTTTTGTGGCTATGCAGGGTCTAATAGTCTGTGTCCTATGTGGTGATTAGAGATGTCTGAACTTCGCAAAATCTGGTCCGCTCAAGGATCCGCAAATTTTCAGAAAAATTCGAAAATCCGCGAGCAGACCCATTAAAATGAAAAAAATCCTCGAAAATACGAGAAATCCTCGTAATTTCGAAAATATGTATTTTCACGCATTTTCGAAAATATGAAAATTCCTCGTAATTTCCCGAACCGGATAAATCCGCGGCGGATCCGCGAACCGGCCATCCCTAGTGGTGATGGGTTCAGAATAAACGTGAAGTTTGATTTCCCCATTTGACACTGGGAGACAAGCAGTCCTGTATAGAGGTAGAATAAACTTTGGTATTGGACTTGGAAAGTCACGTTAATACGTCATTCAGTCAAACAACCAACTAACCGAAGCTGTTCTGTCCATGTCTAGTCTTCTACATTATTTCCAGGGTGAGGGGTTCAATTCATTGAGCCCTGTCTAATTAAAGAGTCTATTGGTGGGGTAAATATACATTTTATTCAATGTGCAACATTTCCCCCCCCAGCATATGTGTCCCTGTGCTAAATTCACCCATACCTTGGGAAACCTTTCATGGTTTATTTAGCTTGGTTACAGCACACAATCTCCGATATTATCCTGCACTGTTCTACCGAGGTTCGTGTCTCCAGCTCGAAAACATTAGATACAATCCGACAAATAAATAGAACAAAAGAGAAAAGGAAATGGCAAATCAACACTGTAACTGGGACACGTGTAACCAATGCACAATAGCAAAATTTATATTTAAACTTACCCTTTCAATTTACCTTTGTTCAAGGAAATGTTCACCCTCAAAACAAAAAACTGGTCAATTATTATTTACCTTCCCCCAACCCCAACTGATATATTTTGCATTTACTAACCAGATATTTAAGGATAATTATTGTCCCATTATGGCAGAGTAAGCTGGCCCCTCCCTCCAAGCAGTCAATCAAGGCTGTGAGTTATGACATCACAACCAATGATTGACTGCTGTATCACCTGCTGCCTTATCTGCACATGCTTAAGATTATAAAAAGCTCTTGGAGCAGAGGGAGGAAGCAGATACCTTTGTCAGAATGGAATAGAATATAAATGCCTCCTCTATAACTAATCAACAATAGTAAGATATGATGGTACTGTTAGGTGACGTGGTGTTTTGAGGCACTAGAGTTGCCCTTTAAGTTTTGTATTCCTTGATCCTATTAACACATCATAATTGAAGAAACCAGGAATTTGTGAAAGGACCTCTGATGTCATAGAGTATCTTTATTCTCTATCAGCGTGAATGTATGTATCGTTTGGTTATATTCACTGAATTTTAACCGGGATATGTCTGATGGGATCTCTGTGTTTTATCTCCAATTTAATTATGAACAGGAGCTTGTAAATTTTAATACTGATGTATCAGTGAACGTAAAGATTTTATTAGCCAAAGTCTTGTTACAGCTGTGAAGTGTAATTTGAAAGTCTCACTCTTTCCCTGAATGCAGTTTTCATTTCTTTTTCATGCAATAAATGTCAGCATGTGGTTTACTACCCTACAAAGGGAGTCACAGTGCCCGACAGGAATGAAAAATTCTCTGCTTTGTTGTGTAGTCCTTGTGGAAGGAAGGATTGTGTGTTTGTGCTATGCCTAAATCTTTCAGCAGGAAGTTAGGGATTTTACCATCTTTTATGTTTACAGTTCTTCCAAAGCTTTTTTCTTTTAAAGGATAACTAATGTAAAAATTTGCTCTTTAGAAATGAAAAGCACCTGGGGCAGGGAGGTAGGATTGATTACTCCTACCTCCTAATGTTGTTTTGTTGAAGAGCAACAGCACATAAAGTTTTCATCTGCCAGGTTATGGCCATGGGCCTTCCTGTATTAAAGATAGGGCTGAAGCACTCAGGAAGCCTGGCAGAAGCAGTTTCTTTGTGCTGTCACTCCTCATAGAAATAATATTGGGAGGTAAAAAGTACTAATCCTACCTCCCTGCCCTATGCACTATACTTTAAGATATACTTTAAAGGGCATGTCCACCCCCAAAACTAAAATTTAACCCAATGCTGGTCCCACTGTGTAGTTTAAAAAAATCCTTACCTTACATCTCTGCTCCTTAAGATTCTCCTGCAGTGCCTGTCCAAAGTCCAGGAAAGTGAACTTCCTGTCCAAAGGTCTCTGCCTCCTGTCTTGCTTTCGGGAGGGATAATGACATGTGCCATGGAGCCCTTTACCCCCCTCCCTCCCACCATCTGGATCCATCGTCTGCAGCCGTTGCACCTAGTGTGAAATGCTTTTAATACTGTGTAGCTAACCACTGCCCACCCCCAACCGCCTCATTATTTCTTTAAAAAAAGAAGCCAAAGATACTTACAGCCCTTTTCTCCTTTGGCGTATCTTGCCGGCAGCCATGTCTGGGATTGGCTGCCTCTCAGCCAATCACAGATGCGGCTGCCGGTTCGGCCCCTGTTTGCGACTTCCTCCAAACAGGGAGCCGGGAGGAGACGCCATGGGAGGAAAGGGCTGTAAGTATGATTCGGATTCTTTTTTAAAAACTAATATGGCATTTAGGGGTGGGCGGGAGTTAGCTACACAGTATTAAAAGTAAAAATTAAAGGTGAACTTTACAATCTACAATAGAATTTTTAACTTCCAAATATTTTCATAAGCAGAATCTGTAAAATCTTTTAGTCTGAACGACCTGGAATTATTTTATATTATACTATACTATCCCCTTTCCATGGCTCAGGTAACTAAAAAGTATCTCATTGAAATAACTTTCTGGGAGTGCACTGAGCATGGCCCGAACCAGTAGCTTGGGGAAGAGGAGGTGTTAGAAGTATTAAAGATTAAAAAACACAAGAATGGATAAAAACTGGATTCACAGAATATGTTCATACAAAAGCTTTTTTAAATAGCTGTACAAGAGCACTATGGATGGTAAAAAAAAATACTCTTACCTTAAAATAGATCTGTTGGTGACCCTTATAGCTTTAGCAGAAAGACCCTTAATCTCTGCTGCAGGTAGAAGGGTTTCTGTATCACCTTTATGATCAATTTTAAGGTAAGGCAAATATATGATACCCCCTTTTCTAACCTTTAAATCTATCCTTAGGTCACATTTCCCCTTTAATAATTAAAGAGTTCTGGAAAAATACCAACATCATCAAATGTGCAGGTACCTTATATGGCCTATCATAAAATGCCTAGTTTACGTAAACTAATGAGTAGAAATGAGAGTTTTTATTTTATACCTGAACAAGATGGAGTTGGCTCATACAAAATGGAGTCTGAAAGACTTCCATAACTGAATTGACAAAATAGCTTGACTTTAAACAGGTATACATTGTGTCAGAAATTACTAACAAGGTAGGTGACACATTGTTTTGACCTGCAATTTTAGGGCTTTGTCATTAAAGGAATGTGTTTTATCCTGAACTTTTATTTTATTTAAAATGACTTTACCCAATGTAAAGTATATGCAAAGTTCCATTTTCCTGTATTTGTTGGTTAATATTCTTGATTTTATAAACAATAATTCCCTGCTGATGTATAGCACAGCTTTTATCCAAGAAAAAATTATTTGCGTGAATTTATCCTTAAAGTTTACTAAATGCCCAGTTTTTGTTGATAAGTTGAGAATAGTATAAGGTAAAGTCACATGTTATTAGATTGTATTCCATATTCCATTCTGTTACATTTTCCTATACAGATCCTTTCATTTAATTGGTAATTTCTCTTCATGAGTCAATGCAGAGAAAAAGACACTTTTTTCCCCTTCAAAATCACATTTTTATAAATTTTTATGCTGAAGTTTTAAATCTTCCTAACCAAAGGAATTATCTTTAGCGTTGGATGTCACCCATGAAAGTTCGGACATTTCCCTGTTAAGAATAATTTTTTTTTAAAATGTCAACATAAAAATCAATGTGATTAACAGCAAAACAAAGTTATAAAATTTTTTATGGGAAAAAAAAAGTTATGGAATTGTACACTGAAAAAAACACTTTGCCTCATTTCAATCTGTAAAGGAATACATGTAAGTAGCACTTACTACCTATATGTTTATGTTGCTGCATAACTTCAAACCAGTACTTGTTTTGGTCAAGCTCAGTCCCCCAGTTCCCCATCCCGCTGCCAGACTATCTGACTCTCTGTTAGGGCAAGCATGCTCAGTAATCCCTATGAGGCATTATTGTGAGAGGGAATTGCATTTTTCGGACCATGCATTTTTCGGACCAACTGTCAGCATTCCAGCTACAGCAAAACTATACATAACAGAAGAGTTTATGACAATAATGCACTTGATTGACAGCTGAAATGTAAGATATTATATTAGACTAAATAGCTAATAAAATAAGGGAGAGATCAACAAAAAATGGTACAGTGATAGTTGGGAAGAATTACAGTTTCTAGTAATGGGCAATTACAAAAAACACACTTCCCAGTGTACATATTAATTATAAGAATCTAATCGATCTGTGTGCATGTGCTAACTCAACTGTTCTACTCTATTTACATTGATTGTATATATATATATATATATATATATATATATATATAGAGAGAGAGAGAGAGAGAGATTGATTATCCATTCTGCTGGCCTCTTTTTCTCAGGTCAGTCCTATTTGGCAGAATAAGATAGATCTGACATGGATTGTTGTGTGAGATAATGGAGTTAGGTTCTAATGTAGATTTGGTCTTTATAAAGGGAGGCTGTGGAAATGTGGTGGGAATGTGCCCAAAATTCTATTTATAATAAATTATTAAACATTATCTCATATTCATACCTCCCAAAAATGACTCAATTGGATCATGTGACAAAAAAAGCCAAAAATACAAATCTTGGATTTAACTGTTTCAAAAGCCTATTGATGGGGTTCACACACTCAAACCCGGGGCTATATTACTGGCCTGTTGGGCTCAGTAATGGAGGAGCCAATAGTATGTTTCTGATATCAGGGTAGTGATGGGAATTACTAGCAAATAGAGTTGTATAGTTTTTTTAAACCACAGTTACAATTTTAAAGGATTAAAAAAAAAACGTCATTACAAAAGGGCTGAAAAGGTTCTTTATGATAATTATTAACAATAGGGATTACCCTGTCACCCACACCTATCTCAACTGGTAAATAGAGATGGACGAACTTTCTGACGTTGGGTTTGTTTCCAAGCTATAGAACTTTAGTTAAACGTTCTAAAGTTCTATAGTTCGGAAACAAACCCATTAAAGAGGAACTGTGGTCCAAAAATGACTTTAGGTAAATTGATAGGAATTGCTCTCCTGGGAGTTTTTGCAATTTATTTCCATTGTTTATTTTACATAGTTTTGAAGATATTTTACATTTTTGTGTGTGATATGGCACATGTCCCCTGCACTTCCTGCTTCTTGCTCAGAAACCTGTAAGTCAATCTGTCCTGTGTCTCCTCCCCTTTGCAGCCCCCCTGGTCCCTCCCACTCATGGACTCCATGGTCCCTCCAGTCGGAGGCCCCCCTTGGCCCATTCCCTTACAGCCCCATGTGGCCCCGCCCACTCGCGGGTGTCGTGTTTGGAGACCACAGTTCCCCTTTAAAGTCAATGGGAAAAAATAGTTTAAAAAGTTATAATGTGATACAGTTAAAATAGCGATGGTAACTTACTGTAAATGGCTCTGGGACCTGGGAAATTGTCTGGGGAACACGTCCATATCAACAAAACTTTTTTAAACACTAACTTTCCCCAGGTTTCTGCATGCTACATTCAAGGGTTATCGGCAATTCAAGGGTTGCCAAATATCGAACGATATATTCGAGGGTTACCAAAAGTGAATGATACATTTGAAGGGTTACCAAAATCGAACTATACATTTGAGAGTTATTGCCGAAACTGAACATTTGAGGGATATTGGCGAAACAGCGCATTCAAGGGTTATCGCCGTAATGGTACATTCGAGGGTTATTGCCGAAATGCCGCGTTGGAGGATTATGGCCGGGACAGTAGGTTTGAGGGTTATGGTCGAAATCGAGGGTTAGCAAACCGTTCGCAAATTCGATAATAATGAAACTAGTTCGGAAAAAGTACGAGTTTGTCCAAACTATAAAAGTTCGGGTTGAACACAGGTTCAAGTTCGGTTCTGATCCATCTCTTCTGGGCAAGAAACTATTGTAAAATCATTAAAGGGCAACTATAAAATGAAAGAAATTACTTTCCTCATCTTAATCTTTGAATAAATTTAAATAAATAAATGTATTAAAATATTTTTGATATATAACAAGTCAGGTCTGTTGGAGAAGGGGGAATGGGTAAATGTTTTACCTACATGGTTAGATGCCTGCCTAAAAACTCCCTCTGTCTGGGGATCCCACAATTTTCCACCCCTTTTTAAACGCAAGCAGGGTTATTCAATAAAAGTTCTTATTGTTTAAAATGGTGCTTATTTTGCCCCAACCAATCAGATGTTAGCTTTCAAATGTTGAATAAGATCTGATTGGTTGGGACAAAATTAGCACCATTTTAAATGATAAGAACTTTTATTGAATCTCCCTGAAAGTAGCTAATCCAAAAATTCCTCTCTCTTTCTGGGTTACACTGAGCATGTCCGAGGTTACTGACCTAGGGGAGGGGGCGGTAAATGCAGGTCTCTGTATTATATTAAGTATTGTAATCATTTACTTTGTATCTTTGGCTAGAAATACATAATTCTCCTCTAGATCTGGGACACCTATTGTGGGCTAAAGGCTGTACACATTGCTCAGCCAGCAGATATTTTAAACTCTTTATCGTGCCTTTGAAAATGTACCAGCTATGAAATGTCATTCGCCGGCTCTGTCACTGCTTTGTCCTCTCAACCCTAAACCTGCCCTGTTTCTCCGACTACAAAGCATACAAAACGATCACAGCTGATTGTGGATAATAGGCGTGAATGTAATAATGGCTCTGCATGGAACAGACTGCTTGACCTTTTCTCAGGCTCCGGTATCGCTGTCACGGAAAGCTTGTAATGGTGCACGTGACAGGCAGTGTGGATATACTGTCATCGCAGGCCATGCACGGGGAGACGCGCATTTGGAAATTGTACTTGAACTTGTCTACCTTCTAAAGTGAAATGCGCATAATACATTTTCCTCTCTCCTGAAATGATGTAGCATTTGACCCACAGCAAACTGTTCCAACGCTTAACAGACGGAGAAAGGAAATCCGACCTGACGTTTTTTTTTGAATGACAATGACACGGAAGAATAAATGCAATGTCTCGATTACTGGACGCGGCAAAGGTGTTTGGCTTCTTCTTATTGACTGTCCATCTTTCATTAAAGGGACTGTCCACCCCTCTGGGCAAAAATCTGTATCTTGTGCAAACCCCCCCAAAGCTGAACTTCTTTTTGTTTATAATCATTAATTCTGCTTCCAGCTACAGATTATATACTTACAAACTCCTCAATCCACCGCCGGGTCCGGTCTCCTCACTCCCTCTCCACTGCGGCTGCTGTGTTCTTTCTCTGTTCCTGAGCAGCCACAGTGGAGACTGCTCTGGGAATGGCTGTCACTGCCTTATCCGGAAGTGCAGAGCCACAGCAGGGAATCAAGGAGGAGCTTGTAAATATAATATCTGTGGCTAGGAGCAGAATTACTGATTTTAAACAAAACAAACTCCAGGTTTTGGGGGGCTTTGGACAAGATAATGATAATGGACATTTCCTTTAAAATAAAGCCCCCCTACTCCTCTCCATGATGGGATCAAAGTAAAATATTAAAAAGCAGTTTTTACTGCACTTGGCATGGTCTACAATAAGATGGGGGTCAGCTGGAAGTGATTGGATCTCTTAGAAGTTTCCACTTTCCCACCAAACTGGGGAAAGGTCATCCAGTTCATTTGGGCATTTTGCTGGGCAACAAGGAGGATTTGGCACACAATCCTCTGGCTACCAGACTAGAGGTTGAGGCATGTTCCAACACATACCTTCCAATTTTATCTGTGAAAGAGGCACAGCATAGGTTTGTCCTACCTGTGCCTCATCCAACTACTAACTGCCCAAACGTTACCGAAACTGCTGAGGCCCCAACCATCCTGAGACAAAGCAGGTTCAGGTTTCTATCCTTCAAAAATGGAATGGTTTGGAGGTATGCTAATGGGGCCTGGTGATATAACTTCCCCAGCATGGGAGGCTAGTTATATAAACTTTAGAGGGTAAGCAATGTCTTAAAGGGCATTTCCACCCTAAGGGCTAGGCCACACTGAAACGCAAACGCAAACGCAATCGCAATCCATACATGGTACTATGTAACTGTTAGACAGACATTGGGGGTAGGGTATAAAGGTTGGACTAGATGGACATATGTCTTTATACAACCTCAAATACTATGTTACTATGTAACTGTTATACAGACATTATCGGTAGGGTATAAATGTTGGACTAGATGAACATATGTCTTTATACAACCTCTAATACTATGTACTATGTAACTGTTATACAGACATTATGGGTAGGTATAAAGGTTGGACTAGATGGAGTATGTCTTTATACAACCTCCAATACTATGTTACTATGTAACTGTTATAAAGAAATTATGGGTAGGATATAAAGGTTGGACTAGATGGATATGTCTTTATACAACCTCCATACTATGTACTATGTAACTGTTATACAGACATTATGGGGGATATAAGGTTGGACTAGATGGTATAGTCTTTATACAACCTCAATACTATGTTACTATGTAACTGTTATACAGACATTATGGTAGGATATAAAGGTGGACTAGATGGATATATGTCTTTATACAAACTCCCAATATATGTTACTATGTAACGTTATACAGAACATTATGGGTAGGAGTAAAGGTTGGACTAGATGGATATGTCTTTATACAACCTCCAATACTATGTTACTATGTAACTGTTATAAAGACATTATGGGTAGGATATAAAGTTGGACTAGATGGATATTGTCTTTATACAACCTCCAATACTATGTTACTAGTAACTGTTATACAGACATTAGGGTAGGGTATAAAGGTTGGACTAGATGGACGTATGTCTTTATACAAACTCCAATACTATGGTACTATGTAACTGTATTACATACATAAGGGTAGGGATAAAGGTTGGACTAGATGGACATATGTCTTTATACAACCTCCAATACAATGTTACTATGTAACTGTTATACAGACATTATGGTAGGGTATAAATGTTGACTAGATAACATAGTCTTATACAACCTCAATACTATGTGATATTAACTGCTTATACCGACATATGGGTAGGATATAAAGGTTGGACTAGATGGACGTATGTCTTTATAAACCTCCAATACTATGTTACTATGTAACTGTTATACAGACTATGGGTAGGGTATAAAGGTTGGACAGATGGACATATGTCTTATACAACCTCAAATACTATGTTACTATGTAAATGTTATACAGACATTATGGGTAGGGTATAAATGTTGGACTAGATGAACATAGTCTTAATTAACAACTCATAATATGTTACTATGTAACTGTTATACAGACATTATGGGTAGGATATAAAGGTTGGACTAGATGGACGTATGTCTTTATACAACCTCCAATACTATGTTACTATGGAACTGTTATACAGTATACAGCATTATGGGTGGGTTAAAGGTTGGACTAGATGAACTATCGTCTTATACAACTCCATATTTGAGGTGTATAAAGACTATGTCCATCTAGTCCAACTTTATACCCTACCCATAATGTCTGTTAACAGTTACATAGTAACATAGTATTGGAGGTTGTATAAAGACAATATCCATCTAGTCCAACCTTTATACCCTACCCTAATGTCTGTATAACAGTTATCAGTAACATAGTATTGGAGGTTGTATAAAGACATAGTATCTAGTCAACTTTATACCCTACCCATAATGTCTGTATAACAGTTACATATAACATAGTATTGGAGGTTGTATAAGACAACGTCCATCTAGTCCAACCTTATACCTACCCATAATGTCTGTAAAACAGTTACATAGTAACATAGTATTGGAGGTTGTATAAAGACATAGTTCATCTAGTCCAACTTTATACCCTACCCATAATGTCTGTAAAACAGTTACATAGTAACATAGTATTGGATGTTGTATAAAGACATACGCCATCTAGTCAACCTTTTCCTACCCATAAGTCTGTATAACAGTTACATAGTAACAGTATTGGAGGTTGTATAAAGACATACGTCCATCTAGTCAACCTATATCCTACCATATGTCTGTATAACAGTTACATAGTAACATAGTATTGGAGGTTGTATAAAGACATAGTCATCTAGTCCAACTTTATACCCTACCCATAATGTCTGTATAACAGTTACATAGTAACATAGTATGGAGGTTGTATAAGACATAGTCCATCTAGTCCAACCTTTATACCCTACCCATAATGTTGTATAACAGTTACATAGTACATAGTATTGGAGGTTGTATAAAGACAATATCCATCTAGTCCAACCTTTATACCTACCCATAATGTCGTTAAACAGTTACATAGTAACATAGTATTGGAAGTTGTATAAAGACATACGTCATCTAGTCCAAATTTATACCCTACCATAATGTCTGTATAACAGTTACATAGTAACATAGTATTGGAGGTTGTATAAAGACATACGTCCATCTAGTCCAACCTTATACCCTACCCATAATGTGTGTATAACAGTTACATAGTAACATAGTATTGGAGGTTGATATAAAGACATACGTCCATCTAGTCCAACCTTTATACCTACCCATAATGTCTGTATAACAGTTACATAGTAACATAGTATTGAGGTTGTATAAAGACATACGTTCATCTAGTCCAACTTTATACCCTACCATAATGTCTGTATAACGTTACATAGTAACATAGTATTGAGGTTGTAAAGACATAGTCCATTAGTCCAACCTTTATACCTACCCTATAATGTTGTATAACAGTTACATAGTAACAAGTTATTGGAGGTTGTATAAAGACATATCCATCTAGTCCAACCTTTTAACCCTACCCAAATGTCTGTATAACAGTTACATAGTAACATAGTATGGGGAAGACTTATGAAGGATTATAACAAGTAAAAATGAGAGGTGTATAAAGACATTGTTCATCTAGTCCAAATTTATACCCTAACATAAGTCTGTATAACAGTTACATGTACATAGTATTGGAGGTTGTATAAAGACATATGTCCATCTAGTCCAACCTTTATACCCTACCCAATATGTTGTATAACAGTTACATAGTACATAGTATTGGAGGTTGTATAAGACATAATCCATCTAGTCCAACCTTTATACCCTACCCATATGTCTGTAAACAGTTACATATAGTATTGAGGTTGTAAAAGACATAGTCCATCTAATCCAACCTTATACCCTACCCATAATGTCTGTATAAACAGTTACATAAACAAGTATTGGAGGTTGTATAAAGACAATGTCATCTAGTCCAACCTTTATACCCTACCCATAATGTCTGTATAACAGTTACATAATAACATAGTATTGGAGGTTGTATAAAGACATAAGTCCATCTAGTCCAACCTTTATACCTACCCATAAGTCTGTAAACAGTCAAGTAACATAGTATGAGGTTTTTATAAAGACATATGTTATCTGTCCACATTTATACCCTACCATAATGTCTGTATAACAGTTACATAGTAACATAGATTGGAGGTTGTATAAAGACATATGTCCATCTAGTCCAACCTTTATACCCTACCCATGTCTGTATAACAGTTACATAGTAACATAGTATTGGAGGTTGTATAAGACATACGTCCATCTAGTCCAACCTTTTACCCTACCCATAATGTCTGTATAACAGTTCATAGTAACATAGTATTGGAGGTTGTATAAAGACTAGTATCTAGTCAACTTTATACCCTACCAAATGTCTGTATAACAGTTACATAGTAACATAGTATTGGAGGTTGTATAAAGACATACGTCATCTAGTCCAACCTTTATACCCTACCCATAAGTCTGTTAACAGTTACATAGTAACATAGTATTGGAGGTTGTATAAAGACATACGTCCATCTAGTCCCACCTTTATACCTACCCATAATGTTGTTAACAGTTACATAGTAACATAGTATTGGAGGTTGTATAAAGACATACGTCCATCTAGTCCAACCTTTATACCCTACCCATAATGTCTGTATAACAGTTACATAGTAAACAGTATTGGAGGTTGTATAAGACAGTTCATCTAGTCCAACCTTTATACCTACCCATAAGTCTGTATAACAGTTACATAATAAACTAGTATTGGAGGTTGTATAAAGACATACGTCCATCTAGTCCAACCTTATATCCTACCCATAATGTCTGTATAACAGTTACATAGTAACATGATTGGAGGTTGTTAAGACTACGTCCATCTAGTCAACCTTATACTACCCAATGTCTGTATAACAGTTACATAGTAACATAGTATTGGAGGTTGTATAAGACTACGTCCATCTAGTCCAACCTTATACCCTACCCATAATGTCTGATAAGTTACATAGAACATAGTATTGGAGGTTGTAAAGAGACGTCCATCTAGTCCAACCTTATACCCTACCCATAATGTCTGATAACAGTTAAATAGTAACATAGTATTGGAGGTTGTATAAAGACATACGTCCATCTAGCAACTTATACCTACCCATAATGTCTTATAACAGTACATAGTAACATAGTATTGGAGGTTGTATAAAGACATACGTCCATCTAGTCCAACCTTATACCCTACCCATAATGTCTGTATAACAGTACATAGTAACATAGTTTGGAGGTTGTATAAAGACATACGTCCATCTAGTCCAACCTATACCCTACCCATAATGTCTGTATAACAGTTACATAGTAACATAGTATGGAGGTGTATAAAGACATAGTTCACTAGTCCACATTTATACCCTACCATAATGTCTGTAAAGTTACATAGTAACATAGTATTGGAGGTTGTATAAAGACAACGTCCATCTAGCCAACCTTTATTCCTACCCATAATGTCTGTATAACAGTTACATAGTAACATAGTATTGGAGGTTGTATAAAGACATACGTTCATCTAGTCCAACTTTATACCCTACCCATATGTCTGTATAACAGTTACCTAGTAACATAGTATTGGAGGTTGTATAAAGACAACATGTCCATCTAGTCAACCTTTATACCCTACCATAATGTCTGTTATAACAGTTAATAGTAACTAGTATTGGAGGGTGTATAAAGACATACGTCCATCTAGTCCAACCTTTATACCCTACCCATAATGTCTGTATAACAGTTACATAGTAACATAGTATTGGAGGTTGTATAAAGACATAGTTCATCAGTCCAACTTTATACCCTACCCATAATGTCTGTATAACAGTTACATAGTAACATTGTTTGGAGGTTGTATAAAGACATATGTCCATCTAGTCCAACTTTATACCCAACCATAATGTCTGTATAACAGTTACATAGTAACATAGTATTTGAGGTTGTATAAAGACATAGTCCATCTAGTCCAACCTTTATACCCTACCCATATGTCTGTATAACAGTTACATAGTAACATAGTATTGGGGTTGTATAAAGACATAGTCCATCTAGTCCAACCTTTTACCCTACCCATAATGTCTGTATAACAGTTACATAGTACATAGTATTGGAGGTTGTATAAAGACATCGTCATCTAGTCCAACATATACCCTCCCATAATGTCTGTCTGTATAACAGTTACATATAACATAGTATTGGAGGTTGTATAAAGACATACGTCCATCTAGTCCAACCTTTATACCTACCCATAATGTCTGTATAACAGTTACATAGTAACATAGTATGGGTGTATTAAAGACATAGTTCATCTAGTCCAACTTTATACCCTACCCATAATGTCTGTATAACAGTTCATAGTAACATAGGATTGGAGGTTGTATAAAGACATACGTCATCTAGTCCAACCTTTATACCTACCCAAATGTCTGAAACAGTACATAGTAACATAGTATTGGAGGTTGTATAAAGACATACGTCCATCTAGTCCAACCTTTATACCACCCATAATGTCGTATAACAGTACATAGTAACATAGTATTGGAGGTTGTATAAGACATAGTTCATAGTCCAACTTTATACCCTACCCATAATGTCTGTAACAGTACATAGTAACATGTATTGGAGGTGTATAAGAACATAGTCCATCTAGTCCAACCTTTATACCTACCCATTATGTTGTATAACAGTTACATAGTAACATAGTATTGGAGGTTGTATAAAGACATATATCCATCTAGTCCAACCTTTATACTACCATAATGTCTGTATAACAGTTACATAGTAAAATAGTTTGGAGTTGTATAAAGACATAGTTCATCTAGTCAACATTATACCCTACCCATAATGTCTGTATAACAGTTACATAGTAACATAGTATTGGAGGTTGTATAAAGACATAGTCCATCTAGTCCAACCTATACCCTACCATAATGTCGTATAACAGTTACATAGTAACATAGTATTGGAGGTTTATAAGACATACGTCCATCTAGTCCAACCTTATATATACCCATAATGTCTGTATAAACAGTTACATAGTAACATAGTATTGAGGTTGTATAAAGACATACGTCATCTAGTCCAACTTATAACCTACCATAATGTCTGTATAACAGTACATAGTAACATAGATTTGAGGTTGTATAAAGACATACGTCCATCTAGTTCAACCTTATACCCTACCCATAATGTTGTATAACAGTTACATAGTAACATAGTATTGGAGGTTGTATAAAGACAATACCATCTAGTCCCACCTTATACCCTACCCATAATGTCTGTATAACAGTTACATAGTAACATAGTATTGGAGGTTGTATAAAGACATTGTTACTCTAGTCCAATTTATACCCTACCCTAATGTCTGTATAACAGTTACATAGTAACATAGTATTGGAGGTTGTATAAAGACATAGTCCATCTAGTCCAACCTTTATACCCTACCCATAATGTCTGTATAACCGTTACATAGTACATAGTATGGAGGTTGTATAAAGAAATACGTCCATCTAGTCCAACCTTTATACCCTACCCTATGTCTGTAATCAGTTACATAGTCATAGTAGTGAGGTGTAAAAGACATAGTCCATCTAGTCCAACCTTATACCCTACCCATAATGTCTGTATAACAGTTACATAGTAACATAGTATTGGAGGTTGTATAAAGACATAGTTCATCTAGTCCAACCTTTATACCCTACCATAATGTCTGTTAACAGTACAAATAACATAGTATTGGAGGTTGTATAAAGACATACGTCCATCTAGTCCAACCTTATACCTACCCATAATGTCTGTATAACAAGTTACATAGTAACATAGTGATTGGATGTGTTATAAAGACTACGTCCATCTAGTCCAACCTTTATACCCTACCCATAATGTCTGTATAACAGTTACATAGTAACATAGTATTGGAGTTGTTAAAGACTACGGCCATCTAGTCCAACCTTTATAACCTACCCATAATGTCTGTATAACAGTTAATAGTAACATAGTATGGAGGTTGTAAAGACATACGTCCATCTAGTCAACCTTTATACCCACCCATAATGTCTGTATAACAGTTACATAGTAACATAGTATTGGAGGTTGTTAAAGACATACGTCCATTAGTCCAACCTTATACCCTACCATATATGTGTATAACAGTTACATAGTAACAGTATTGGAGGTTGTATAAAGACTACGTCCATCTAGTCCAACCTTATACCCTACCCATAATGTCTGATAACAGTTACATAGAACATAGTATTGGAGGTGTGTAAAGAGTACGTCCATCTAGTCCAACCTTTATACCCTACCCATAATGTCTGATAACAAGTTACATAGTAACTAGTAGTTGGAGGTGTATAAAGACATACGTCCATCTAGTCCAACCTTATAACCTACCCATAAGTCTGTAAACAGTTACATAGTAACATAGTATTGGAGGTTGATAAAGACATACGTCCATCTAGTCCAACTTATACCCTACCCATAATGTCTGTATAACAGTTACATAGTAACATAGTATTGGAGGTTGTAAAGACATACGTCCATCTAGTCCACTTATACCCTACCCATAATGTCTGATAACAGTTACATAGTAACATAGTATTGGGGTTGTATAAAGACATACATCATCTAGTCCAACCTTTATACCCTACCATAATGTCTGTATAACAGTTACATAGTAAATAGTATACCATAGTAAAAATAGTAATTGAGGTCAGCGATTTATGTGCGATTTTTTTTGCGTTTGCGCTTGCGATTTCTTCAATAAGTATAGGAAATCGCATGCGATTGCGATTAAAAATGCAGAACGCAAAACGCAAACGCAAACGCATCGAAAAACGCGCATTTTTTTTGCGTTGCCGCGTTTTCAATAATTTTGAAAAATCGCAAGCGCAATCGCAATCGCAAACGCAAGCGCAAACGCAAAAAAAACGCAGCAGTGTGGCCTAGCCCTTACTGTATTTTTCTGTTCTATTCCTTTCATGCAGAGTTTGCCACCTCCTTCCCATTCAATGAGCTTTTAGGTGATGTGCAGAGGAGGCACCAGGGGGAAAAGCAGTCAAACATTGTGGGATGTCAGCAGTCCTAGCCTTGATTAGCCGCATGGAGGAAGGAGACGGCTTTCTCTGCCAGAATGGAGGCAATAATAATTTTATCAATATCTGGTTAATATACATTAAATATGTGCTGAATACTTTGGTTGGAATTAAATCAACTGACCAGTTACCAGTTTTGTTTTAAGGATGGACAAAATTTAAAGGGGAATATTTAAAGGAATACAGGCTTACCGCAAACTTATCACATATTTTTAACACAAAAAAAAATGTACATCTTAGGGATACTGTGAAATTATTGTTCGCTTATGTTATCGTAAAGTAAATGTGCTGATTATTTTGTAACTGTGAAATTTATGTATATATATTTTCATATATAGTTACATAGTTGCATAGCTTTGGAGGGTGAATAAAGACATACGTCCATTAGTCCAACCTTTATACCCATAATGTCTGTATAACAGTTACATAGTAACATAGTATTGGAGGTTGTATAAAGACATACGTCCATCTAGTCCAACCTTTATACCCTACCCATAATGTCTGTATAACAGTTTCATAGTAACATAGTATTGGATGTGTATAAGACATCGTCCATCTAGTTCAACCTTTATACCCTACCATAATGTCTGTATAACAGTTACATAGTAACATGTATTGGAGGTTGTATAAAGAACGTCCATCTAGTCCAACCTTATACCCTACCCATAATGTCTGTATAACAGTTACATAGTAACATAGTATTGGAGGTTGTATAAAGACATCGTCCATCTAGTCCAACCTTTATACCCTACCATAATGTCTGTATAACAGTTTCATAGTAACATAGTATTGGATGTTGTATAAAGACATACGTCCATCTAGTTCAACCTTTATACCCTACCCATAATGTCTGTATAACAGTTACATAGTAACATAGTATTGGAGGTTGTATAAAGACATACGTCCATCTAGTTCAACCTTTATATCCTACTTATAATGTCTGTATAACAGTTACATAGTTACATAGTATTGGAGGTTGTATAAAGACATACATCCATCTAGTCCAACCTTTATACTCTACCCATAATGTCTGTATAACAGTTACATAGTAACATAGTATTGGATGTTGTATAAAGACATACGTCCATCCAGTCCAACCTTTATACCCTACCCCTAATGTCTGTATAACAGTTACATAGTAACATAGTATTGGATGTTGTATAAAGACATACGTCCATCTAGTCCAACCTTTATACCCCACCCATAATGTTTCTATAACAGTTACATAGTAACATAGTATTGGAGGTTGTATAAAGACATACGTCCATCTAGTCCAACCTTTATACCCTACCCTAATGTCTTTATAACAGTACATAGTAACATAGTATTGGAGGTTGTATAAAGACATACGTCCATCTAGTCCAACCTTTATACCCTACCATAATGTCGTGATAACAGTTACAATAGTAACATAGTATTGGAGGTTGTATAAAGACATACGCCATCTAGTCCAACCTTTATACCTACCCATAATGTCTGTATAACAGTTACATAGTAACATAGTATTGGGGTTGTATAAAGACATACGTCCATCTAGTCCAACCTTTATACCCTACCCATAATGTCGTTATAACAGTTACATAGTAACATAGTATTGGAGGTTGTATAAAGACATACGTCCATCTAGTCAACCTTTATACCCTACCCATAATGTCTGTATAACAGTTACATAGTAACATAGTATTGGAGGTTGTATAAAGACATACATCAATCTAGTCCAACCTTTATACCCCACCCATAATGTCTGTATAAGTTACATAGGGCCCTATTTATAAAAAATCGTTATCGTTATCGTAAAATACCGATCGTTATCGTAAAATAACGACCGGGTTTTTACGATACGACCGTTATTTTACCGATAACGACCGTTATTTATACCGATATCGTTAAATACCGGTAGTTACGTTAAATAAAAACCGTTATTCCGATAACGGTCGTTATTTACCGATACGGCGTTATTCCGATAACGGTCGTTATCGTAATAACGACGTCTTATCGGTAAATAACGATCGTTATCGGTAAATAAAGACCGTTACGGAAATAACGGTCGTTATCGGTAAAACCCCGGTCGTATTTTACGATAACGATCGGTATACTATAACGATACGATTTTTATAAATAGGCCATAGTAAAACATAGTAATTGAGGTTGTATAAAGAAATACGTCCATCTAGTCCAACCTTATACCCTACCTATAATGTCTGTCTAACAGTTACATAGTAACATAGTATTGGAGGTTGTATAAAGACATAGTCCATCTAGTCCAACCTTTATACCCTACCATAATGTCTGTATAACAGTTACATAGTAAACATAGTATTGGAGTTTGTATAGACATACGTCTATCTAGTCCAACCTTTATACTCTACCCATAATGTCTGTATAAAAGTTACATAATACATAGTATTGGAGGTTGAATAAGAAATACGTCCATCTAGTCCAACCTTATACCCTACCCTAATGTCTGTTAACAGTTACATAGTAACATAGTATTGGAGGTTGTATATAGACATAGTTCCATCTAGTACAACCTTTATACCCTACCCATAATGTCTGTATAACAGTTCATAGAACATAGTATTGGAGGTTGTATAAAGACATATGTCCATCTAACAACCTTATTACCCTACCCATAAGTCTGTATAACAGTTACATAGTAACATAGTATTGGAGGTTGTATAAAGACATACGTTCATCTAGTCCAACCTTTAACCCTATCCATAAGTCTGTATAACAGTTACAAAACATAGTATTGGAGGTTGTATATAGACATACGTCCATCTAGTCCAACCTTTATACCCTACCCATAATGTCTGTATAACAGTTACATAATAACATAGTATTGGAGGTTGTATATAGACATACGTCATTAGTCCAATCTTTATACCACCCATAATGTCTGTATAACAGTTACATAGTAACATAGTATTGGAGGTTGTATAGACATACGCATCTAGCCAACCTTATACCCTACCATAATGTTGTATAACAGTTACATAGTAACATAGTATTGGAGGTTGTATAAAGACATACATCAATCTAGTCCAACCTTTATACCCCACCCATAATGTCTGTATAACAGTTACATAGTAAACATAGTATTGGAGGGTGTATAAAGACATACGTCCATCTAGTCTACCTTTATACCCTACCCATAATGTCTGTATAACAGTTACATAGTAACATAGTATTGGAGGTTGTATAAAGACATACAGTCCATCTAGTCCAACCCATTATACCCTACCCATAATGTCTGTATAACAGTTACATAGTAACATAGTATTGGAGGTTGTATAAAGACATACGTCCATCTAGTCTAACCTTTATACCCTACCCATAATGTCTGTATAACAGTTACATAGTAACATAGTATTGGGAGTTGTATAAAGACATACATCCATCTAGTCCAACCTATTATACCCTACCCATAATGTCTGTATAACAGTTACATAGTAACATAGTTTGGAGGTTGTATAAAGCATACGTCATCTAGTCCAACCTTTATACCCTATCCATAATGTCTGTATAACAGTACATAATAACATAGTATGGAGGTTGTATAAGACAACGTCCATCTAGTCCAACCTTTATACCCTACCCATAATGTCTGTATAACAGTTACATGTAACAAATTGGAGGTTGTATAAAGAAATACGTTCATCTAGTCCAACCTATACCTATCCATAAAGTCTGTATAACAGTTACATATAACATAGTATTGGAGGTTGTATATAGACTACGTCCATCTAGTCCAACCTTTATACCCTACCCATAATTCGTATAACAGTTACATAATAACATAGTATTGGAGGTTGTATATAGACATACGTCCATCAGTCCAACTTTATACCCTACCCATAATGGCTGTATAACAGTTACATAGTAACATAGTATTGGAGGTTGTATAATAGACATACGTCCATCTAGTCCAACCTTATACCCTACCCATAATGTCTGTATAACAGTTACATAGTAACATAGTATTGGAGGGGTGTATAAAGACATACATCATCTAGTCCAACCTTTATACCCTACCCATAATGTCTGTAAACAGTTACATAGTAACATAGTATTGGAGGTTGATAAAGACATACGTCCATCTAGTCTAACCTTTATACCCTACCCATAATGTCTGTATAACAGTTACATAGTAACAATGTATTGGAGGTAGTACATCCATCTAGTCCAACCATTATACCCTACCATAATGTCTGTATAACAGTTACATAGTAACATAGATTGGAGGTTGTATAAAGACATACGTCCATCTAGTCTAACCTTTATACCCTACCCTAATGTCTGTATAACAGTTACATAGTAACATAGTATGAGGTTGTATAAAGACATACATCCATCTAGGTGACAAATGCCACGATTATGGCGTCAACACCCCCTATATTAAGTCGGGAAATGGTGTATAAAGACATACATCCATCTAGTCCAACCTTTATACCCTATCCATAATGTCTGTATAACAGTTACATAATAACATAGTATTGGATGTTGTATAAAGACATATATCTATCTAGTTCAAACTTCATAACCTACCCATAATGCATGCCTTAGGGCTGGTACAGTACATGGGTCAAGTTTGATCCAATATTGCTGCCCAACATACCACAATCTATACACTGGTAGTCTGTCGGTTGGCCACCATGCCCAATCCATTAAGGATTATTGTATGTTGAAAAAACATACAAAAACATGTCATATTGAATGTTTTTGCCAATATTTCAACCTGTCCGACCAAATTATTTTACATGTTAAAAAACCGACAAGTGTGTAACTAGACTAACATTTGATCCAATATCAATCTTATGATCGGTCTGATACACAAAATTTTGAATGAAACTTGGATATACACGGTCTGAGAATCATTTTGGAATATCCCAATATTGTACAACCAGGATTTGTTACTCCAGAATCCCTGGACCATCATAGAACTTTCAATACTTTGCACCTTTCCCTATCCAATGAAACTGCCAATAAGTCAATTCCCCAGTTTTATTAGGTCCATCCAGAGAGACCTTACTGCTATATACTGCACCAATCAGTGGCTTAACTAAGAATCACTGGCTCCTTAGCAAACTATGATGGGGCCCCTCTCCTCTTCATATGCAATGGTTGTCTTGGATGTATCTGTCATAGGGAAATTAAGAAGATGGGGTCCTTGTAGCTCTCGGGTCCCCCTGCAGTCACAGGGGCTGCTCCCCTGGTAGTTTTGCCCCTGCCATCAGTACTCACTTTGTGACCTGGAGCTGCAGTTTTGGCAGCTCCATGATTTTCCCAATTAGGTTTCATAAAATTGCATGCAGGGGATATTCAATATATATATTGTTATTATACAGGCTGTGTCTTTAAATTATGTAGATGGTATCTTGATATTATATAGGCTGTATCTTGTTATTATATAGGCTGTATCTTGTTTTTAATTATATAGGCGTATCTTGTTTATTAATAGGCTGTATCTTGTTATTATATAGGCTGTATCTTGTTATTATATAGGCTGTATCTTGTTATTATATAGGCTGTATCTTGTTATTATATAGGCTGTATCTTGTTATTATACAGGCTGTGTCTTTAAATATGTAGATGGTATCTTGATATTTATATAGGCTGTATCTGTTTATATATAGGCTGTATCTGTGTTATATAGCTGTATTTTGTTATAGTATAGGCTGTATTTGTTATTATATAGGCTGTTCTTGTGATATACAGGCTGGTCTTTAAATATGTAATGTTATCTTGATATTATATAGGCTGTATCTTGTTATTATATAGGCTGTATCTTGTTTTTATATAGGCTGTATTTTGTTATTATATAGGCTGTATCTTGTTATTATACAGGCTGTGTCTTTAAATTATGTAGATGGTATCTTGATATTATATAGGCTGTATCTTGTTTTTATATAGGCTGTATCTTGTTATTATATAGGCTGTATATGTGTTATTATATAGGCTGGATCTTGTTATTATAGGCTGATCTTGTTTAATAGACTGTATTGTTTTATATAGGCTGTATTTTGTTATTAATAGGCTGTATTTTGTTATTATATAGGCTGTATCTTGTTATTATATAGGCTGTATCTTGTTATTATATAGGCTGTATCTGTTTTTATATAGGATGTATCTTGTTATTATATAGGCTGTATCTGTTATTATATAGGCTGTATCTTGTTTTTATATAGGCTGTATCTTGTTATTATATAGGCTGTATTTGTTATTATATGGTATCTGATATTGATAGGTGTATCTGTTATGTATTGTATAGGCTGTATCTTGTTATTTATAGGCTGTATTTGTTAGTATATATGGGTGTATTTGATTTAGTATCGCTGTTATGTTATTATTACTGTATCTTTATTATATAGCGTATCTTGTTTTTATAGGCTGTATTTGTTAGATATAGGCTTTTTGGCTTTTTTGGGTATCTTGATTATATGGCTGTATCTTGTTATTATATAGGTGTATCTTGATATTATATAGGCCTGTATCTTGTTTTTATAATAGGCTGTATCTTGTTATTATATAGGGTGTATTTTAGATTAGAGGTATCTTGTTATATAGGCTTATTTGTTATTATATAGGCTGTATCTTGTTTTTATATAGGCTGTATCTTGTTATTATATAGGCTGTATGTTATTTAGTAGGCTGTATTTGTAGATTATATAGGCTGTATCTTGTTATTATATGGCTGATCTTGTTATTATATAGGGTGTATCTTGTTATATGGCTGTATTTGTTATTATAGGCTCGATCTTGTTATTATATAGCGCTGTATCTTGTTTTTATATAGGCTGTATCTTGTTATTATATAGGCTGTATCTTGTTATTATATAGGCTGTATCTTGTTATTATATAGGCTGTATCTTGTATTATACAGGGTGTCTTTTTATTATGTAGATGGTATTTGATATTATATAGGCTGTATCTTGTTTTTATATAGGCTGAATCTTGTTTTTATAGGCTGTATCTGTGTATTCTATTAGGCTGTCTAATTGTATGTTATTTATTATAGGCTGTAGCCATAATGTCTGTATAACAGTTACATAGTAACATAGTATTGGAGGTTGTATGAAGACATACGTCCATCTATCCCAATCTTTATACCCTACCCGTAATGTCTGTATAACAGTTACATAGTAACATAGAATTGGAGGTTGTATAAAGACATACGTCCATCTAGTCCAACCTTTATACCCTACCCATAATGTCTGTATAACAGTTTACTACTAACATAGTATTGAGGTTGTATAAAGACACGTCCATCTAGTCCAAACCTTTAGACCCATATGTCTGTATAAAGTAACATAGTACTAGTATTGGAGGTTGTAATAAAGACATAGTCCATCTAGTCCAACCTTTATACCCTACGCCATAATGTCTGTATAACGTAAATAGTAACATAGTATTGGAGGTTATATAAAGACATATGTCCATCTAGTCCAACCTCTATACCCTACCCATATGTCTGTATAACAGTTACATAGTAATATAGTATTTGGAGGTTGTATAAAGACATACGTCCATCTAGTCCAACCTTTATACCCTACCCATAATGTCTGTATAACAGTTACATATACATAGTATTGAGGTTGTATAAGACATACGTCCATCTAGTCCAACCTTTACACCCTACCCATAATGTCTGTATGACAGTTACATAGTAACATAGTATTGGAGGTTGTATAAACATACGTCCATTCTAGTCCACCTTTACACCCTACCCTAATGTCTGTATAACAGTAACATGTAACATAGTTTGGAGTTTGTATAAAGACATACGTCCATCTAGTCCAACCTTTTACCTACCCCTAATGTCTGTATAACAGTTACATAGTACATAGTATTGGAGGTTGTATAAAGACATACGTCCATCTAGTCCAACCTTTATACCCTACCTAAATATATGCTGTAATAACGTTACATAGTAACATAGTATTGGAGTTTATAAAGACATACGTCCATCCTAGTCAACCTTTATACCCTACCAATAATGTCTGTATAACATTACATAGTAACATAGTATTGGGGTTGTATAAAGACATACGTCCATCTAGTCCAACTTTTACCCTACCCAAATGTCTGTATCACGTTACATAAAACATAGTTATGGAGGTTGTATAAAGACATACGTCCATCAGTCCAACCTTTATACCCTACCCATAATGTCTGTATAACAGTTACATAGTAACATAGTATTGGAGGTTAATTAAGACATACGTCCATCTAGTCCAACCTTTATACCCTACCATAATGTCTGATAACAGTTACATAGTAACATAGTATTGAGTTGTATAAAGACATACGTCATCTAGTCAACCTTTACTACCCATAATGTCTGTATAACAGTTACATAGTAACATAGTATTGGAGGTTGATAAAGACATACGTCCATCTAGTCCAACCTTTATACCCTACCCATAATTCTGTTAACAGTACATAGTACATAGTATTGGAGGTTGAATAAAGACATACGTCCTCTAGTCCAACCTTTATACCCTACCCATAATGTCTGTATAGATTACATAGTAACATAGTATTGGAGGTTGTTAAAACATACGTCCATCTAGTCAACCTTTACACCCTACCCATAATGTCTGTATGACAGTTACATAGTAACATAGTATTGGAGGTTGTATAAAGACATACGTCCATCTAGTCCAACCTTTATACCCTACCCCTAATGTCTGTATAACAGTAACATAGTAACATAGTGTTGGAGGTTGTATAAAGACATACGTCCATCTAGTCCAACCTTTATACCCTACCCATAATGTCTGTATAAGTTACATAGTAACATAGTAATTGAGGTTGTATAAAGAAATACGTCCATCTAGTCCAACCTTTATACCCTACCCATAATGTCTGTATAACAGTTACATAGTAACATAGTATGGAGGTTGTATAAAGACATACGTCCATCTAGTCCAACCTTTATACCCTACCCATAATGTCTGTATAACAGTTACATAGTAACATTTATTGGAGGTTGTATAAAACATACGTCCATCTAGTCCAACCTTTATACCCTACCCATAATGTCTGTATAACAGTTACATAGTAACATAGTATTGGAGGTGTTAAAGACATACGTCCATCTTTCCAACCTTATACCCTACCTATATGTCTGTCTAACAGTTACATAGTAACATAGTATTGGAGGTTGTATAACATCGTCCATCTAGTCCAACCTTTATCCCTACCCATATGTCTGTATAATAGTTACATAGTAACATAGTATTGGAGTTGTATAAGACATACGTCCATCTAGTCCACCTTTATACCCTACCCATAATGTCTGTATAACAGTTACATAGTAACATAGTATTGGAGTTTGTATAAAGACATACTCTATCTAGTCCAACCTTTATACTCTACCCATAATGTCTGTAAAAAGTTACTATAACATAGTATGGAGGTTGAATAAAGACATACGTCCATCTAGTCCAACCTTTATACCCTACCCATAATGTCTGTATAACAGTTACATAGTAACATAGTTTGGAGGTTGATAAGACATATGTCCATCTAGTACAACCTTTATACCCTACCCATAATGTCTGTATAACAGTTACATAGTAACATAGTATTGGAGGTTGTATAAAGACATATGTCCATCTAGTACAACCTTTATACCCTACCCATAATGTCTGTATAACAGTTACATAGTAACATAGTATTGGAGGTTGTATAAAGACATACGTTCATCTAGTCCAACTTTTACCCTATCCTAATGTCTGTATAACAGTTACATAACATAGTTTGGAGGTTGTATATAGACATACGTCCATCTAGTCCAACCTTTATACCCTACCCATAATGTCTGTATAACAGTTACATAATAACATAGTATTGGAGGTTGTATATAGACATACGTCCATCTAGTCCAATCTTTATACCCTACCCATATTTCTTATACAGTTACATAGACATAGTATTGGAGTTTGTATAAGACATACGTCCATCTAGTCCAACCTTTATACCCTACCCATAATGTCTGTCTAACAGTTACATAACCATAGTATTGGAGGTTATATAGACATACGTCCATCTAGTCCAACCTTTATACCCTACCCATAATGTCTGTATAACAGTTACATAGTAACATAGTATGGAGGTTTGTATAAGACATACATCCATCTAGTCCAACCTTTATACCCTACCCATAATGTCTATATACAGTTACATAGTAACATAGTATTGGAAGTTGTATAACATACGTCCATCTAGTCCAACCTTTATACCCTACCCTAATGTCTTGTATAACATTACATAGTAACATAGTATTGGAGGTTGTATGAAGACATACGTCCATCTATCCCAATCTTTATACCCTACCGTAATGTCTGTTCAGAACAGTACATAGTAACATAGAATTGGAGGTTGTATAAAGACATACGTCCATCTAGTCCAACCTTTATACCCTACCCATAATGTCTGTATAACAGTTACATAGTAACATAGTATTGGAGGTTATATAAAGACGTACGTCCATCTAGTCCAACCTTTATACCCTACCCATTATGTCTGTATAACAGTTACATAGTAACATAGTATTGGAGGTTGTATAAAGACATACGTCCATCTAGTCCAACCTTTATACCCTACCCATAATGTCTGTATAACAGTTACATAGTAACATAGTATTGGAAGTTGTATAAAGACATACATCCATTTAGTCCTACCTTTATACCCTACCCATAATGTCTGTATGACAGTTACATAGTAACATAGTATTGGAGGTTGTATAAAGACATATGTCCATCTAGTCCAATCTTTATACCCTACCCATAATGTCTGTATAACAGTTACATAGTAACATAGTATTGGAGGTTGTATAAAGACATACGTCCATCCAGTCCAACCTTTATACCCTACCCATAATGTCTGTATAACAGTTACATTTGAATAAAGACATACGTCCTCTAGTCCAACCTTTATATCCTACCCTAATTCTGTCTAACAGTTACATAGTAACATAGTATTGGAGGTTAAATAAAGACATACTTCCTCTAGTCCAACCTTTATACCCTACCCATATGTCTGTATAACAGTTACATAGTAACATAGTATTGGAGGTTGTATAAACCATACGTCCCATCTATCCAACCTTTAACCCTACCCATAATTTCTGTATACAGTTCCATAGTAACATAGTATGGAGGTTGTATATAAAGACTACGTCCATCTAGTCAAACCTTTATACCCTACCCCTTGTCTGTATAACAGTAACATAGTAACATAGTTGGAGGTTGTATAAGACATACTGTCCATCTAGTCCAACCTTTATACCCTACCCATAATGTCTGTGTAAAGTTACATAGTAACATAGTATTGGAGGTTGTATAAAGAATATACTCCATCTAGTCCAACCTTTACACCCTACCCATAATGTCTGTATGACATTACATAGTAACATAGTATTGGAGGTTGTATAAAAGACATACGTCCATCTAGTCCAACCTAATACCCTACCCTAATGTCTGTATAACAGTACATAGTAACATAGTGTGAGGTTGTATAAAGACATCGTCCATCTAGTCCAACCTTTATACCCATCCCATAATGTCTGTATAAGTTACATAGTAACATAGTATTGGAGGTTGTATAAGACATACGTCCATCTAGTCAACCACCTTTACCCTACCCATATGTCTGTATAAACAGTTACATAGTAACATAGTATTGGAGGTTTATAAGAATACGTCCATCTAGTCCAACCTTTATACCCTACCATAATGTCTGTATAACAGTTACATAGTAACATAGTATTGGAGGTTGTATAAAGACATACGTCCATCTAGTCCAACCTTTACCCTACCCATATGTCTGTATAACAGTTACATAGTAACATAGTATGAGGTGTTTAAGACATACGTCCATCTAGTCCAACCTTTATACCCTACCCATAATGTCTGTTAACAGTTACATAGTAACATAGTATTGGAGGTTGTATAAAGACATCCGTCCATCTAGTCCAACCTTTATACCCACCATAAGTCTGTATAAAGTTACATAGTAACATAGTTGGAGGTTGTATAAAGACATACGTCCATCTAGTCCAACCTTTATACCCTACCCATATGTCTGTATAACAGTTACATAGTAAATAGTATTGGAGTTTGTATAAAGCATACGTCTACTAGTCCCACCTTTATACTCTACCATAATGTCTGTATAAAAGTTACATAATACATAGTATTGGAGGTTAATAAAGACATCTCCATCTAGTCCAAACCTTATACCCTACCCAATAATTCTGTATAACAGTTACATAGTAACATAGTTATGGAGGTTGTATAAGACATATGTCCATCTAGTACACCTTTATACCCTACCATAATGTCTGTATAACAGTTACATAGTAACATAGTATTGGAGGTTGTATAAAGACATAGTCCATCTAGTCCACCTTTATAACCCTACCCATAATGTCTGTATAACAGTTACATAGTAACATAGATTGGAGTTGTATAAAGACATACGTCCTCTAGTCCAACCTTTATACCCTACCATAATGTCTGTATAACAGTTACATAATAACATATATGGAGGTTGTATATAGACATACGTCCATCTAGTCCACCTTTATACCCTACCCATAAGTCTGTATAACAGTACATACATAAACATAGTATTGAGGTTGTATATAGACATACGTCCATCTAGTCCAACTTTATACCCTACCCATAATTTCTGTATAACAGTTACATAGTAACTAGTATGGGAGGTTGTATAAGACATACGTCCATCTAGTCCAACCTTTATACCCTACCCCTAATGTCTGTATAACAGTTACATAGTAACATAGTATTGGAGGTTGTTAAAGACATACGTTCCATCTAGTCCAACCTTTATACCCTACCCATAATGTCTGTATAACAGTTACATAGTAACATAGTATTGAGGTTGTATAAAGACATACTCATCTAGTCCAACCTTTATACCCACCCATAATGTCTGTATAACAGTTACATAGTAACATAGATTGGAGGTTGTATAAAGACATACGTCCATCTAGTCAACCTTTATACCCTACCCCATAATGTCTGTATAACAGTTACATAGTAACATAGTATTGGAGGTTGTATAAAGACATCATCCATCTAGTCCAACCTTTACCCTACCCATAATGTCTGTATCAGTTACATAGTAACTAGTATTGGAGGTTGTATAAAGACATACGTCCATCTAGTCCAACCTTTATACCCTACCCATAATGCCTTCTAACAGTTACATATAACATAGTATTGAGGTTGTATAAAGACATACGTCCATCTAGTCCAAACCTTTAACCCTAATGTCTGTATAACAGTACATAGTACATAGTATTGGAGGTTGTATAAAGACATAGTCCATCTAGTCCAACCTTATACCCTCCCCATAATGTCTGTATAACAGTAAATAGTAACATAGTATTGGAGGTTTATAAAGACATAGTCCATCTAGTCCAACCTTATACCCTACCCATATGTCGTATAACAGTTACATAGTAATATAGTATTGAGGTTGTATAAAGACATACGTCCATCTAGTCCAACCTTTATACCCTACCCATAATGTCTGTATAACAGTTACATATACATAGTATTGGAGGTTGTATAAGACATACGTCCATCTAGTCCAACCTTTACACCCTACCCATAATGTCTGTATACAGTTACATAGTAACATAGTATTGGAGGTTGTATAAACATACGTCCTCTAGTCCACCCTTTAACCCTACCCTATGTCTGTATAACAGTAACATGTAACATAGTTTGGAGTTTGTATAAAGACATACGTCCATCTAGTCCAACCTTTATACCCTACCCCTAATGTCTGTATAACAGTTACATAGTAACATAGTATTGGAGGTTGTATAAAGACATACGTCCATCTAGTCCAACCTTTATACCCTACCAATAATGTCTGTATAACAGTTACATATTAACATAGTATTGGAGGTTGTATAAAGACATACGTCCATCTAGTCAACCTTTATACCCTACCATAATGTCTGTATAACAGTTACATAGTAACATAGTATTGGGGTTGTATAAGACATACGTCCATCTAGTCCAACTTTATACCCCTACCCAAATGTCTGTATCACCGTTACATAAAACATAGTATGGGAGGTTGTATAAAGACATACGTCCATCAGTCCAACTTTATACCCTACCCATAATTGTCTGTATAACAGTTACATAGTAACATAGTATTGGAGGTTTAATAAGACATACGTCCATCTAGTCAACCTTTATACCCTACCCATAATGTCTGATAACAGTTACATAGTAACATAGTATTGGAGTTTGTATAAAGACATACGTCATCTAGTCAACCTTTATACTACCCATAATGTCTGTATAACAGTTACATAGTAACATAGTATTGGAGGTTGATAAAGACATACGTCCATCTAGTCCAACCTTTATACCTACCCATAATTCTGTTAACAGTACATAGTACATAGTATTGGAGGTTGAATAAAGACATACGTCCTCTAGTCCAACCTTTATACCCTACCCATAATGTCTGTATAGCATTACATAGTAACATAGTATTGGAGGTTGTATAAAGACATACGTCCATCTAGTACAACCTTTACACCCTACCCATATGTCTGTATGACAGTTCATAGTACATAGTATGGAGGTTGTATAAAGACATACGTCCATCTAGTCCAACCTTTATACCCTACCCTAATTTCTGTATAACAGTAACATAGTAACATAGTGTTGGAGGTTGTTAAAGACATACGTCCATCTAGTCCAACCTTTATACCCTACCCATAATGTCTGTATAAGTTACATAGTAACATATATTGGAGGTTGTATAAAGAAATACGTCCATCTAGTCCAACCTTTATACCCTACCCTAATGTCTGTATACAGTTACATAGTAACATAGTATTGGAGGTTGTATAAAGACATACGTCCATCTAGTCCAACCTTTATACCCTACCCATAATGTCTGTATAACAGTTACATAGTACATCTTATTGGAGGTTGTATAAAACATACGTCCATCTAGTCCAACCTTTTACCCTACCCATAATGTCTGTATCAGTTACATAGTAACATAGTATTGGAGGATGTTAAAGACATACGTCCATCTAGTCCAACCTTTATACCTACCTATATGTCGTTAACAGTTACATAGTAACATAGTATTGGAGGTTGTATAACATCGTCCATCTAGTCCAACCTTTATCCCCTACCCATATGTCTGTATAATAGTTACATAGTAACATAGTATTGGAGGTTGTATAAGACCATACGTCCATCTAGTCCACCTTTATACCCTACCCATAATGTCTGTATAACAGTTACATAGTAACATAGTATTGGAGTTTGTATAAAGACATACATCTATCTAGTCCAACCTTTATACTCTACCCATAATGTCTGTATAAAAGTTATAATAACATAGTATGGAGGTTGAATAAAGACATACGTCCATCTAGTCCAACCTTTATCCCTACCCATAATGTCTGTATAACAGTTACATAGTAACATAGTATTGGAGGTTGATAAGACATATGTCCATCTAGTACAACCTTTATACCTACCCTAATGTCTGTATAACAGTTACATAGTAACATAGTATTGTAGGTTGTATAAAGACATATGTCCATCTAGTACAACCTTTATACCCTACCCATAATGTCTGTATAACAGTTACATAGTAACATAGTATTGGAGGTTGTATAAAGACATACGTTCATCTAGTCCAACTTTTTACCCTATCCTAATGTCTGTATAACAGTTACATAACATAGTTTGGAGGTTGTATATAGACATACGTCCATCTAGTCCAACCTTTATACCCTACCCATAATGTCTGTATAACAGTTACATAATAACATAGTATTGGAGGTTGTATATAGACATACGTCCATCTAGTCCAATCTTTATACCCTACCCATATATGTCTTTATACAGTTACATAGTACATAGTATTGGAGGTTTTATAAGACATACGTCCATCTAGTCCAACCTTTATACCCTACCCATAATGTCTGTCTAACAGTTACATATTACCATAGTATTGGAGGTTAATATAGACATACGTCCATCTAGTCCAACCTTTATACCCTACCCATAATGTCTGTATAACAGTTACATAGTAACATAGTATGGGAGGTTGTATAAGACATACTCCATCTAGTCCAACCTTTATACCCTACCCATAATGTCTATATACAGTTACATAGTAACATAGTATTGGAAGTTGTATAACATACGTCCATCTAGTCCAACCTTTATACCCTACCCTAATGTTTGTATAACAGTTACATAGTAACATAGTATTGGAGGTTGTATGAAGACATACGTCCATCTATCCCAATCTTTATACCCTACCTAATGTCTGTATAACAGTTACATAGTACATAGAATTGGAGGTTGTATAAAGACATACGTCCATCTAGTCCAACCTTTATACCCACCCTAATGTCTGTATAACAGTTACATAGTACATAGTATTGGAGGTTATATAAAGACGTACGTCCATCTAGTCCAACCTTTATACCCTACCCATTATGTCTGTATAACAGTTACATAGTAACATAGTATTGGAGGTTGTATAAAGACATACGTCCATCTAGTCCAACCTTTATACCCTACCCATAATGTCGTATAACAGTTACATAACATAGTATGGAAGTTGTAAAAGACATACATCCATTAGTCCTACCTTTATACCCTACCCATAATGTCTGTATGACATTACATAGTAACATAGTATTGGAGGTTGTATAAGACATAATGTCCATCTAGTTCCAATCTTTATACCTAACCATAATGTCTGTATAACAGTTACATAGTAACATGTATTGGAGGTTGTATAAAGACATACGTCCATCAGTCCAACCTTATACCCTACCCTAATGTCTGTATAACAGTTACATAGTAACATAGTATTGGAGGTTATATAAAGACATACGTCCATCTAGTCCAACCTTTATACCCTACACATAATGTCTGTATAACAGTTACATAGTAACATAGTATTGGAGGTTATATAAAGACATATACGTCCATGTAATCCAACCTTTATACTCCACGTGTTTCCTACCCATGATTTAATACCAGTAAATTTAAATATTTTTGAATTTTAGAAACTTATTCAGCCCAATTTTAAATATTTATTTATTAAAATTGCCATTAGAACATTTGCTGGAAGAAAGTTCCAAACTTTTACTATTCTCACTATAAAGAAACATTTCCGAACCTGAAGATGGATGCTAAAACAGACTTAAGCCAGATTTGACGGATTGATATTATGACAGATTCAGTAAATTAGATCAAAACACTCAGTATTGACCCCGTATATGCCGTTTTTACAATTGAATGCTCAAAAATATTGAGTGGTTTATTGGAAAAAAGCAGATTTGGCCTGGTGGAAAATTTTTCATTGACCCCATCTTTAAGTCCCCATCTTTCTGCAGATTTCTCCTTAAAAACATTGACTACACAAGATGATCAACGTATTCTTCTGAAAGGATTTCCTACCGTTGCGGTCTATTGGAAATCCATTCAGAAGTACATCTGGCCATGTATGATTAGCTTAAAACATCCTGATAAACTAATCATTGGGTAAGTGCAGAGAACAGGCCCATACCCAAAATTTTAAGAGTTTTACAGGAAACAGAATTTAATGTCCAACCATTTTAAAGTCATCTGATGATTTAAAATGTTGTCTATACTTCTCCTTTAAAGATTTTCCCTTTTCGTTTTATTTATAAGAGTCACGATCCCAGTTAAAATACAAAAAGAAGATCTGTCTGCCTCTCCAATGTAATATTGATAGCAATCAATGAAAGCCAGGAGCTGCTTGCATCGTTTTTTGATTCCTGTAAAGTTCCTAAAATCAATCTTGTATTACTGTTATCTGACAAGCCCTGGTATTCTGGCACTAGAGGAAGAAAGTGGAGAAAGGAATTATTATACTACGGGCTGTTGTTAGACATCTGCCGCATTGTATAAAAACATTCAGAAAATCGAAAGTAGCCGATTTTCGAAAATCGAAACTTAAACTTTCGAAATTTCCGAAAATTTTTAAAATTCAAAAGCAAAACGAAACTCAACAGTTTCAAATATCTCATTTCGAAATTTTCGGAAATTCCAAAAGTTTGAGTTTCGTTTTTCGAAAATCGTCTACTTTCGAATTTCTGAATGTTTTTAAACAATGCGGCAGATGTCTAACAACAGCCCGTAGTCTAATAATTCCTTCTCCACTCTAGCTGTATATATATATTCGTGTGCTTGAACTATCCCATAGCCCAGCTCCTTACTATTTGTTGTACCTCTTAAAATCCTATTGTGAGTCAAGTCTCAGAACTAAACTTTGCTTGTTCTAATGGAAAACATACAGTTTTTTTTCATCTTCTACATCAGTGTTGTAAGAACATCTAACGTCACCCGTTGTAGATTAAGCCTTATTTTTTCTCAATGTGCTGCTCTTGTAACCACTGGTCATTAGTGATGAATCTCGGTTTGGTAATGTACCTGGGTTCGATTTGGAACTGCCGTTTACGAAAATCTGCGGTTCCAACAATTTTTAAACATTTTTGAAACTCTGAACGTTTTATAGGAAAACCGAAAATGCTATTGAAAATTTGAAAAATGACAATTTAATTGGATTTTTGGAACTGTTCATGTTTCCAGTTTAAACTTTTTACTTTGGCTTTTGTCCTATTCCTGTTTTTCCTCTTATTAATTTGGCTTGAAACATCAAATTCGGTACAGACGTGCGGGGCATATAGGAGAAGTGTGCTATCTTCTAGCTAAGGAATCCGCGGAAGCGAATTTCTGGACATTTTTTCCCATAGACTATAATGGTAACAATCCTCAAATGTGGATATTTCAAAACAGTTTTTTTCATGGTCATAAATACAAATGGTGATACCCCCAACCCCCCCACACAGACACAGGTACACCCACCTACTGACCTACTTTTTCATTCCCATGGAAGCCATATTTAAAGGGTAACTAAAGTCAAAAAACTAATTTAGATTTATCCTCAATAAAAGATAGTTTTATGGTTGTAAACACAAAAAAAGACATACCCCCTCAACCAGACCCAGGTACACACACCTACTAATCTACTTATCCATTACTGTGGCCGACATACTTAAAGGGTAACTAAAGTCAAAAAAACTAATTTAGACTTTTCCACAATAAAAGATAGTTTTATGGTTATAAACACAAAAAAGACATTCCCCCTCAACCAGACCCAGGTACACACACCTACTGATCTACTTATCCATTACTGTGGCAGCCATACTTAAAGGGTAACTAAAGTCAAAAAAACTAATTTAGATTTTTCCACAATAAAAGATAGTTTTATGGTTGTAAACACAAAAAAGACATACCCCCTCAACCAGACCCAGATACACACACCTACTGGTCTACTTATCCATTACTGTGGCATCCATACTTAAAGGGTAACTAAAGTCAAAAAAGCAAATTTTGATCAATAATCAAAAAAGTTTGGTTTTTTTAACCCCATCATTGACATTATTGAGTTTTAAAATCTGCAGCACAAACACACAATTTCCCTTCCAAAATGTGGTCTTTCAAGCCAAATTCAAAGTTTATACTTAAACTTTCCCTTTCTAGTTTTAAATGATGTCCCTCTTTACCTTTCAATCTGTGTTTGCCTTCCCCGTCTTTGCTTTTGATGTTGAGAACAATTTAGTCTTTAATATGTTAACATGTATAATTTGTTATGGTACTTATGTGTATGTATGTATGTCTGTCTGTATGTATGTATATGTTTATTTATATAGCGCCACTAGGGGACGCAGCGCTGTACAATATATAATACAAAAAGTCATACCAGGGGGGCAGTAAATAAATACATAAATATATAAATAAGTATGTGCATCACTAAAAACATGCATGCTTAAAACATGTAACATGAGGAAAGAGGTCCCTGCCCCTTAGAGCTTACAATCTCACACTTGTGTATGAGAGATTCTGGATTTTTGCACTGTTAAGGGATTTTGTACACATTTTATTTCCATCCTAAATTCAACTTTAAACACTGGCTACTGATTTCCGCAAAACCAAATTGCTGTCAAAAGTAAAAACTACTGGCCAACAAGATGTTAAAGCCAATTCGACATTCGTCAGATCAATTTTAACATCTTACTCATGTATGGCCACTTTACCTTTAAAATATCTGTACATGAACTGATTCTTAACATTTCTAGTGGAGAGAAGAGTTTGGCAGTGATGTACCTTGTCAAGAAAGCTTTCCACAAACACTACTAATTTCTAGTGACTAGTGACTGGTAACTCCTGCCAAATCCAGCCAATTCCCAACTCTATTCACTCTTTCCTTGACACTCTGATGGCCACATGTTGTGCACCCATGCACAAGGGTATCAGCTGAATAAAATAGAACTGGTACGTTTTTGAGATATCAAAAGTACAGCCCAAGAAAAACTCTCAACCTTTGGTTATTTGGAATTCTAATCAAACGATCCATAGTCACCCTTGTCTGCAGAACTTAGAGACATATTTCCACGTGTCCGTGGTCGTACTTTTACACGCTGAAAGTTTGTCTATTAACGAACGTTTTTGTCGTAGAATACCGCAATGGAATTCTATGTAGATCGCATTATCGTACATTTACAATCGGAAATGAACGATGGGTTTAAACTACAACAATGTTATTCTATGGGGATCGGAAATCTACGATTGCGTTATTGTAGATTTACTATTGCTAAAGTTCATTTACGATAAGGATTTGAAATCAACATACTTACAACCGGTCGTAAATTAACGATTGGTTTAAGGATGGTTAAACTGATCATTAAAGGCGCAGTATCACTAAAAAGCGACACACGCTTATTTAAATTGCAACGCACTTATTTCCCAACCTTACCTTCTATTTAGTGTAATACACAACCTGTATTTTATTGTGTAAAATATCCCGTATACAGTCACCTATAACAACTGTATGTATATGTATCTCAATACAACCCAAGTGAATGTTGCACAGGTTTTAAAGATGAGGCTGAGCATCAGATATTCCACCCACACATACAGACCGAGCCTTGAAGACATGTAAATGTCTGCACAAGACAGCTGCTATTTTCCCTGCCGTTGCTAAGATTTTCATCCTTCTTTCCAGTGTATTACAGTAATCATTAACATGTTCAGTACCGGATAACAGCACCGTTTAATTTTGGTTAAGAACACTTACCTGCAGAGATGCAATAAAGGTGTTTATAGCTTAAAGGGCATGTCCACCCTTTTTTTAAACTTTTTATATATTATACATATTGATCCCCCAGCCCCAACCGCCATAATAAAATTCTTAGAAAGTGCCCCGATATGTACTTACCTTCCCTCTATCCTCCGCGGCACCCTCCAGTCCCTCTGCTTGCACGGAAATGCAAGCAGGGGGCGGGACCGGTAGCCGCGTCCCTGATTGGCTGAGAGGCAGCCAATCAGGGACGCGGCTGCTGGCTGCTCAGAACGTCGGAGGATAGGGGGAAGGTAAGTAACTATCGGGGCACTTTCTATGAATTCTGTTACAGTGGTTGGGGCATCAATATATATAATATATAATGGGGGTTTTACACTAGGGGGAGGGAGAGGGAGGGGGAGGACTCTCCTGCGCATGCCTCAGACCTTGTTGAGGTTGAGGTTGAGACAAGCGCAGGATGAGTGATGAGACCTTCTACACTACACTTTCCTGGACTTTGGAGGGGCACAGCATGGCAACCATAAGGAGCTGGGATGTAAGGTAAGGATTTTTGTACACTACAGAGTGGGGCCAGTATGGGGTTAAATTTGAGTTTTGGGGGTGGACATGCCCTTTAATAATAAATGCACGTCTAATTAAAATATTATATTTATGTCAGAACAAACAAATACACACCGATGGCCTCATTTATCCACAGTCGCAACTGCTGACGCGTTTCACTCCGACAACAGACCCGCGGAACCTGTTCGGACAATTCGAAAATCCGATCTGAAACCAATTGAATCAGAACTTTTAGAAATTTTCCATTGCAATTTATGAATTTTCAAACCCGCCTTTTCCTTTCTCATTTCCAAATTTTCGATTTTTCTAAATACATTTTTTCCCTTATTTTCTAATATTCTATTTTCAATGAGATGTTAAGAAAATTCTAGCAGTTCCTGAACGGAAAACCATGTTTGTTTCGAAACCCGGGACTCATCCCTACTTGGGTCTTCTACATTTAATAAAGTGGTTGTGGCTCTGGGTAAATTCCTATTGGTTTGGACTTGATACATGAATCTTAGCTGGTGTTAGAATTGAGGTATAGCTTGTGCCCGGTGCGCAAGGTACTTTTGCATGCTGCAGCTCTTACAGTCACGCCAACCACTGGTAATAGTTTAGCATGACTTTAAAGGAACTGTAAACTTAAAAAAAATAAGTGTTCAATCAATCATTTCTATTATTCACAGGGAGGTGAGAACGCTTATTCTCACCTCCCTGTGAATAACAGTTTGCTCAGGGGACACAGCGGCACTTACCCAGGGGTGTCCCTAGGGTTTTTGGCACCTGAAACAACTTTGAATGCCGCCCCTAGACTGAGCGGCGCGCAGCGCGCCGCCGCGGTAAAGTGGGTGTGGCTTAGCGTGTGGGCGTGGCTTAGCACGTGGGTGTGGCTTGTTGCATGGGTGTGGCAAATTTAATCATTTTGTGGCTTGGCGTGTGGGCGTGGCTTAGCGTGTGGGTGTGGCTTGTTGCATGGGCGTGGCAAAATTTATAATTTTGTTTTTGAAAATGGTTCTCTATTTTTAGAAAACACTTGCTCCTCCACAGGCATGTCTTCCTCCTCCACAGGGATGGCTTCCTCTTCCACAGGGATGGCTTCCTCCTCCACACAAATCTCCAGACAAATGGCGTGTGCTTTAAATAATCATTTTACTGATCTGGCAAAACCATGTGTAAATAACCCACAAATTCAACACAAATGACATTTCATTAATAAATAAAACAAAGCAAATTCACCGACAGACAATTCCTGTCCTATTAAAACTGCTCATCAAAAACACCCTACAACCACATTGTCTAATATTCATAGTCAACATTTCATCTACCATCCAGCTAGACAAACGGTACAATTATAGACAGTATTTAAAATACTTGCTTGACCATGTCCTATTGCAATTGAACAGACATTCCAGACATGGCACATTACATCATTCCAACATCTTTTCTCTGCAGTTTTGAGTTTGACCACTAATTGAAAGCTGCACAATCATTATTAATTTAGACTGCCATGTTAAAGGGCATGTCCACCCCCAAAACTATAATCCCCCCAACTACTGGCCCCACCATGTAGTGTAGTTTAATCCTTACCTCACATCCCAGCTCCAGCTGCACTGAATGACCGGCAGCCGCGTCTGATTGGCTGCCGCTCAGCCAATCACAGACGCGACTGCCAGTCCCGCCCCTCTGCTTGCATTCTCGCAAGCAGAGGGCCGGCAGTGCGGCGGAGGAACGAGGGGAGGTAAGTAAGAGTTTGGGGGGATTTCTGAAAAAAAAAATTATGCGGTTGGGGCTGGGGGACATGGGGGAGTTTATTATTAAAAATATATTAAAAATCAGTTTTACGGGTGGACATACCCTTTAAAGATAAAAAACCCACATAATTAAGATGTATACATATTTAAAGGGCAACTATAAAAGAAAAATGTTCACCTGTTAAAATCTATTTCTATAGAAAATCCTATTCCTATCTCCATGTATAGCCACATGCACGAGCGGTGTGCTGTTAAAGTTCAAATCCTGCACACGGCTTCACTGCCTTGCAGAGAGAAATTTAACTTTAAAATTCTTGAAAAGTGAACTTTTCCTTTAATGCATTGATTGAAGACCTGTAGGTTAAAGATTTATATCTCGCCTTCCGTTCTGCAATCAATATCTCAAGAGCCAGGGAGGAAGGTAAGTATATTTACCATTTGTGCTGAACTGAAAATCCCCAACCACTTATTATTACATTATTTTCAGCAGCGCTGGATCGTGCACAAGGTAAATATACTCACATTTGTCCTTGGCTCCTGTGAAATTGAATTTAGAACGGGAGGTAAGGCATAGGATATGACATCCTGAGGACGGCTAAAGTTATAGTTGAAACACGTTGATGCACAATAAGTTTCTTTGAACAGTTATAAGACCCAAGTTATATAATATTCCATATGGTACAGAGCACTCCTAGGTCTTGAAACAAACAAATTTTATTAAATCAAAGCAGGTCTGTGAGGCCTACGCGTTTCAGCCAGAACATGCAGGGCTGTCATCAGGGTTACAGACCAATTAGCGAATGGACATAAATAGCAAGCAACACACACCCCGTCCCCGCCCGCCCCCACGTGATCTACCAAGTCAAAGTGAATATCTATACAGCATGAAAAGATACCAAGGACCCGCCCCCATCACAGGCATGAGGCATCCAATAGGAAAGAGGGAGTCACAAAGAAACGGAGCCCAGTGACAGTGACTAAATAAAGTGCTATTAACAAAGTGCCAGTGCCGCAGGTAAGTAAAGGAACAACAAGCAGCCCAAAATGAAGGTCCAAACAAAGTAAAACCAAGACAAAGACAAGGTGCCCCGAAAACCTCCGGGTTTCAATCAATACATTAAAGGAATTTTCAAGTGAACACTATTGCTTTAAAATCACATTTTTCCATTAGTTATATATATAATATATATATATATATATATATTATAATAATTGGTAGATCCAGTGACACAACAGGTCTTTTCTTTAACACATTTTTATTCACACATATTTTTTGTGCATACAGCTGTATGCACAAAAAATGTGTGAATAAAAATATGTGTGAATAAAAATGTGTTAAAAGAAAAGACCTGTTGTGTGCACTGGATCTACCAATTATATCATTTATCGCTTCACAGTAGCACCGAGGCAATACAATTAGTAAAGTGAGTACCTGACTTAAGCACAAATATATATATATATATATATTATATAATATATAATAATATATATATATAAATCAAAAAATAAAAAAGTTCCGAGCACTCCTTCACACGAAAAGTTTATTAACCTTTCGGTGCTTCACAGAGCACCTTCATCAGAGTTCTGATGAAGGTGCTCTGTGAAGCACCGAAATGTTAATAAACTTTCCTGTGAAGAAGGAGTGGTCGGAACTTTTTATTTTTTTGATTTATTGTATGGACAGATTTGAGGCATCTGTGTTCCTTGAAGCACCCATTATGTGTAATTAATATAAAAAGAAGGAAGACTGAGTGCAGACATCATTTTACTATTTTTATATGATATATATATATATATATATATATATATATATATATAATATATATATATATAAAAGAGGTCTTACAAAAAGGGCGAGTTTATTCACACGAGTGGCAACGTTTCAGTCCCTGTTCTTTGACTAGGCCTGATAAATGCTTACATACCGTATATACTCTAGTATGAACCGAGATTTTCAGGCTTTAAAAAAACTAAGAAAATTAAACCTTGGTTTATAACTCGACTCATACTTTTCCTACCTTGTCCGACGGCTGCTCGCTCTGCATCGTCCACGCTTATGGGTGAATGATGTCACTATGCGGCACCTCCACTTCCCAGTTCCACATAAGACATCATCCAGAAGCGCAGAAATGCGGAGCGAGCGTCCGACCGACAAGGTAGGAGAAGGCAACAAGCAGGAGGAGGAACACCAGTCAATACTTAACTTATGCACAATAAACCAGACCTACTTAAGCACAAATAAAGAAGTTTAAGTATTGGCCACTGCAGATGTTTGGAAACTACAACTCCAGCAACTATAGCGTGCTGAGAGTTGTAGTTGTCAAACATCTGGAGTGGCAGGAATTGGGGGGGACTGTGGAATTCTAAGGGCAACTAAGAAAAACAATACAGAATCAGGAGGATGTATCTATTGTTAAAACGATTGCCTTCTGATTGCATTGTTTTGAGGCTTTAGTTGCCCTTTAAATGGACAGCAGAATTCCCATACAGTAGTCACATACAGTAATAGCCATATACTGGATTTGGCTATTACTGTATGTGACTACTGTATGGGAATTCTGCTGTCCATTTAAAGCACAACTAAAGCCTCAAAACAATGCAGAATCAGAAGGCAGTAGTGTAGTGGTCATCATTTCTATCCTCGGTTTATACTGAAGTCAATCACTTTTTGACGTAAAATTAGGTACCTCGGTTTATACTACAGTATAAACCGTATATATAAAGCAGCTATATGACATTATAAATTGATATAATCATAAATTCATACGTACCAGACAGCACAGGTTTCCTCCAGGGACCACGCTCCAGCTCCTCCAGATGTCCTCGGCCGGCGTTGCCGCGTCGTCGTCTGCCCGTCCTTCCTTCCAGGTGTCAGTCGTCCACACGTCGCGTTGTCCGACTCGTCCTCAGTGAGTCTTGCTTCTTGTACCACAGGCCCAACTAGGCTAGTCCCCTCCCCCCAGGTCACACAGCCTCAGATGCCCCCCACAGACAAACACACACACGTGACACTGACACACGCTCACACCACAGTGACAGGCCCAAATAACAGCTCCTCAGCTGAGTCAGACTCAGGCCAGCTCTCAATTAGGACCCAGCAGAAAACAAAATTGCCCCAGGCCCAGCACACACCACACAGTGACACAGAGATCAGCCACAGCCAGCAGCAACAGCACACAGACCCCTCACCCCCTGCTCCTACCCCTCCCAATTCCCACCAGCCCCCCCTCCCCTCCCCCCCCCTCCCCCCCCCCCCCCAAAAAAAGAAAAATGCCCTCACAGGCCTCACTCACTCTTCTACAAGTAACAAGCGAAGCAACTGCTGCAAGTTGCAACCAACCAACCAACCAACACTGTCACTGTCAGCCAAAAAGCAACAATCTGCTGCCTAATGCCTTCAAGCTCCAGCCAGAAAAAATATGCTCAGCTCGCCTCGCCGCCCAAATAAATCCAACTGCTCAAAGACTCGAGAGTAGTTTCACCCAGGCCGCTCCGCTCCGCTCTGCGCCTAACCGCCATTCTCTGCACTGTATATAGGCTCGGGGGAGGTCCCAAGCGCTGCGCGGCACAAGTCATGTGACGTAAGTGACGTCACTTACGCACAGAGCGCTGGCCAATCAGAGCGGCAGAATTTGGAAATTTGAAAAAAAATCTGCTCCCCCTGCTCCTATTGGATCCGAACTTCCGGGTTTCTCCGCAACTACACTTGGCAGCCGCAGTGGATGGGCAGTGAATGGGTCCTGGGTCCAGAGACTCCGCGAACATGTCACAGACTCTCTGGATGCGCTCCAGCCGCTCCCTTTAGGTAACGCTGCGGGGGGAATGCCGCCTATACAATTTTACCATTTTTGGGGTCTGAGGTGCCGCCATGAGCAAGTGTTTCAACTTGCGTCATGGTAGGAGCGGCGCTGCACTTACCTTACCCGGCGCTCCACTCGCAGGTCCTTCTGTACTGACAGAAAAACAGAAGCGGCACTGAACACTGTGAGAGAGCTGTGGAGAGTCGCTCCGCCCGGTTACGCCCCGGAACGCCCCCACCCTACCCCTTTCCACGCCCATCCGCGGTTCCGTGCGGGCCGTGAAAAAATGCAGCCGGCTGCTTGTGGCCCACAGGTTGGGCATCAGTGCACTAAACAAATACCAAAAACAAAACCTTAACTGAATGTCAGAACATCTTATTTCTAGACTATAAAGTAATATGCAGTCCAGCTTAAAGGCTCGGTGTTAAGCTAGGGACACACAGTACCGATAAAGCCCCAAACGAGCTGTTCTGGAAAAGGTATCTGCTTCAGCATGTGCAGAGGAGGCAGCAGGTCAGACAGCAGTCAATCATTGGTTGTAATGTCTTTGTCACAGCCTTGATTGACTGCATGGAGGGAGGGGCCAGTTTACTCTGCCAGAATGGGGACAATAATTATCCTTAAATATCTGGTAAGTAATGCAGGTAATAAGTTGGTGTGGGGGACAGTTTTTTTGTTTTAAGGGTGGACATGCCCTTTAATGTCAAGCAGATGTAATGTTGAGCCAGTGTCTATTTACTATCTATATATTTATTATTGATCTGCTATATTTGTATAAATAATGTATTTTGATGACTGGGAAAGAAAGATATATAAAATGTGTAATAGTTATTGTATGTGGGGGGTACCCCAATTGTCTTGGGTTCCGCAAGGATAAAAAGGTTTAGAATCCCTCTAGCGTAGGATTCTATTGGTTAAATTAAAACTTCCATGTTTGATTTTCGCTCCATATAATTTATTGTCTCTGGTCAAGTATAGATGATATTCCTTGTGTCTCTAATTAATGTTTATTTAAATGTAAAGTTCAGGGTAAAACAATATCAGGGAGATTCAATAAAAGTTCTTACCTTTAAAAATGGTGCTAATTTTGCCCCAACCAATCAGATGTTAGATTTTTAAATGTTAAATAAGATCCGATAGATTGGGGTAAAATTAGCACCATTTTTAATAATAAGAACTTGTATTAAATAACCCTGTATTTTTCTTGCCTGGCAACAGCTGGTACAATCTCAGTAGAATCTGTCACGTAACTTTCTAAATCATTTCTTACTAAAGAGTAGAGATGTCCGAACTTCGCAAAATCCGGTCCGCTCGAGGATCCGCGAATTTTCGAAAAAATCCGAAAATTCGAAAATCCGCGAGCGGACCCGTTAAAATTAAAAATACCCTTGAAATAACGAGATTTTTCGTATTTTTGAAAATTTTCGAAATTACGAGGTTTCACGTATTTTCGGGAATTTTCGAAATTACGAGTTTTCATGTATTTTCGAAAATATGTATTTTCGAAAATACAAGTAATCCTCGTAATTTTGAATATTTTCGAAAATACGTATGTTAGGAATTAAGAGAAACCCTTGTATTTTCGAAAATTTTCGAAAATACATGTTTTCCCGTATTTTCCGGAAATTTTCGAAAATACGTGAAAACTCGTAATTTCGAAAATTTTCGAAAATACGAAAAATCCGCAAATCGGACGTTCGGAAGGCGGAAAATCCGGAAAAATCCGCCGTTCGCGAACGGGATAAATCCGCGGCGGATCCGGGTTCGGATCCGCGAACCGGCCATCCCTACTAAAGAGAGACAGTGGTAAGTCAAGTATTCCAGAAAAGCCTTGTACACATGGGCAAACTGCCTGACCTATGGAACAGTAAACCAATCAGCAATCTGTCAGTCGCCACTATTTCTATCCGAGCCAGAAATCTGTTGGGATTGATTGAAGGCGTCTGTAATTATGGGCAATATTTTAGCCCATTTGCCCATTGGTCTATAAGGATGAAATAATGGCCCATATGTCCAACTCTTAACCCCTCCTCCTTTACCCAGGTAACAAGACTAGAGCTGTCCAATAAGATATCAATTTGTACTAAGGGGAGGAAAGAGAAAAATTTGGGTAAGGTGCATCTTTTACTTCGAACGACCGTTCGGCACTTCTGACCGGTTGGCCAGGAGGAGGGACTGACGGTTGCGGCCGACAGTTAGTCGTGACCGAGCGTGCGGTGCATAGTGGACCACACTACCGGCCATGGTTATCGGACATGTCTAATCGTGCATTTGTCCGATTCGTGCAAAAGAATGGTCGTTCACGTCAAACCATGCAATTATTTCCGCCCGATTGACCGATACACTGAACTATGGGTTGATCGGGGCAAAATATTACATGGCGTTTATTCAGCTTTACACACCAATTGCTTCTTTAAATACATTAAAGGGTGATGTCGACTGTCATCCGCTCCTGTGATTGGCTAAGGCTTCGCACCTTCACAGGAACGGATGCAGGTCGAGCCCCTCCTGCTTGAATTCTATGCACGGAAAGACACGGAAGTTAAGCAGAAGGCAGCGGGGGATCGAAGGCTGGTAAGTACATTTGGGGACAGCTGTGAGTTTTATAAACCTCGCAAGGTCGCGGTTTGTAGCCATTCCCTGCAATTTTTGGGGGGGTGGACATACCCTTTAAATTCGTACACGTGCTAATTCTTTTTTCTAGTGATTTTATTTCCCATTGGGATAAAAAGATTTTCACCTCTTCCCCCAAATAGAAAATAATAATTGAGACTGATCAGACAGAAGATTTGTTTAACCTTGAAGGAGGTTCCCCAAACAGAGCAGAGTTGATAGATTACATCTTCACAATTTAATGAATTGTCCAGCGAAGCCGAAACAAATTCTTCTTGCCCGAGTTCTGAAAGGAAGGAACGTTTGGTAAGAAATAAAATTCAGTGTCTGAGTTACAAGAATCTAAAATGCAATCAAAGCCTAAAAAGAAAACTTTATCAGATGGCGTTTAAAAAGAGCGAATAGAAACCGATCCAATATTTCTCTACAGAAGGAAGTATTTCTGGGAAAATATTTCAAAACACGAAGTAAAAATAGTTTCATAAAAGAACGTTTACCTGATGATTGAAATTAGCAGGTGCATTTTAGTAAACCCGTCAGGATGTCAATGAGTAAAGCTCGATTCAGGGAATGGGAAAAAAGAGCAGAAATGAATAGAGTCCAAAGGTGTACAGTAATTATAACGGGCGATTATCACGGCAATGATAAACATAGAAAAGGATGCGAGGAGAGAAAAATATGAAGTTGATTCACAGAGCTGCTGACTGAGATTGGGAGGTTCAAGGCAGTGGAGAAGACCATCAATTGCAACACCTTGTGCCCCAAGCACACAATTTCAATTTTGAAACTCCTATCACATTGGTATTTAAACAGTTCCTCAGAAAGTCAATTAGAAATCATGTAAATTTTCCACTACTTCCTGTCTGCCGCCTTTGTTCTTCAGTGCAAGGGTGCCGCCTGAGGCAAATGTCTCACTCTGCCTAATGGTAGAAGTAGCCCTGCTACTGGCTTTTAACAAGGAGGGATAGGCATTCAAGGCATAAGACTAAAAATTAAAGGGCCGTGTTGAGGGAACTACTACCACATGGACGTTTGGTCTACCTTCCTTCAGAGAAACTCTACATTACATAGACAAAAGGGGGGCTGTAGGGGCACTGTGTCCTTAGGGAAAATTACTGGAAGTGCTTCTGATCTGACCAAAACATTAGAACAAACAGTTAAAGAGATGATCAATGCACATTCCTGGGCCCCATATAATATCATAATATCTGTGCTAGTGCAAACAGCAAAAACACAATGGTTTTAGTTACAATTTTATGCATAAAAGTTAAAAGCCTTCCAACCACATAATTTTTAGTTGAAGTATATTTTCTCCCATTCATTGACTATTCCATTAATAAAGTCAAAGTGTTACTGTTTAGACCCATCTTAGAGCTTCCCAACATTCTGCCTGTTACTTCCATTATTCAGTGGCTCTGTAAAGCTGATCCCAGAATCCATTGTTAGCAACGTTCTGTGCCTTGTGTTTGATGTCCCTTGGTTCTCGTCTCTCATCAGGAAAGGGGAAAACAATACCAGGGGTCTATTTTCTACTCATTAGTGGCATTAAGTGGAGTGGTAATCTTCCCTGCTAGAACACATCAAAGCTTTATGTAACAAACAGCAGATTGATGCTTTTAGGGCATTTTTTGTTTTAATGGGAGCACAAATAGAAAATAACTTTTTAACCAAGACCTTTGTTTCTCCAAAGACATAAAAGCCATTGGTGGGTGTGAAGTAATGATCTGATACACGGTATAAAAGAAGAAGAAAAATAGGATGGCAACGGAGAAAATCAGCTGGAAATAAATGCAGTTCCGTCACACAAAACACTATTGTCCTTAAGCAAGTGTGAGATGTAATGTTAATAAGAATTGGTAATGGGGGGGGTTCTCCTTGTCATTAGAATTAAAATAAAGATGGGGGTGTCTAAATAGGATGGAAGCAATAAATATATAGTCTTACAATTTCTCCAAATTGACCCGTAGCATTAGTAAAGGATTCGACAAATATGGCTGCACCACAAGGTTAATATCATTCAAACTTTATTCATTAACATGGTCGACAGAATAAAATTTGTTCATAGTCCCGAACCTGGTTCTGAAGATGATTTCACGGATCCACCAAAACTCGGATTTTTCTGAACCGCGGAAGTATTTTCGAAAATGTTTTAAATTTCTAAATGTTTGGATTTTGTAAATTCTAAATTACTAGAAATTTGGGACATTTTTTGAAATTACTACGTGGAATGACGAAACAGGAAGCACATGAAGTTTCCAGTACTGGACTTTTTTTATAGATCGATAGGTGTTCCCCAGACCATTTCCCAGGTTCCTGAGCCATTAACAGTAAGTTACCATTGCTATTTATACCTTAAAGGGCATGTCCACCCCCAAAACTAAAATTTAACCCACTATTGGCCCCACTGTGTAGTGTATAAAAATCCTTACCTTACATCCCAGCTCCAAATGGTTCTCCTGTAATGTCCCTCCAAAGTCCAGAAATCTGACCACCAGGAGCCTGGCCATCAGGCAAATTTTTTCTGCCTCTGAGCTGTCCTCTCAGAGGTTTTTGGCTTGCTCAGAGCAGCCCTTCACATCCTCAGCCTCCCTCTCCCTCCCTCTCCCTCCCCCTAGCTTCAAACCCTATTGCTACATGATAGGGCTCCTTCCCCCAGCCCCAACCACATTATTAGATTTTCCAGAGACTCCCCCGATAGTTACTTACCTTATCTCTTTCCCCCGCCGTTCTGAACTGCCAGCAGCCGTGTCTGTGATTGGTTGCCTCTCAGCCAGTCAGGGACGTGGCTGCCGGTCCTGCCCCCTGCTTGCCGTTCCATGCAAGCAGAGGGCTGGGACTGTGCAGCGGGGGAAAGAGTGAAGGTAAGTAACTATCGGGGGACTTTCTGCAAAATCTAATAATGCGGTTGGGGCTGGGGGAAGGTGCCCTACCAATTATAAAAAAAAATTTTTAAAGGGTGGACATGGCCTTTAATTTTAGACAGAACTTTCGGATTTTGACTTCAATGGGTCTGCTTGCGGATTTTTGGATTTCTTTCGAAATTCTGTGAATCTGAAAGCAGAACAGATTTCAGTGAGTTCGCCCATCTCTAGTCCAGTGCAGTTGTGGAGAACCACCAAGTCCCTGCGTGAGTTTGGTTTTTGAAACCTATTAAAGGGGAAGTTCAGTGCAAATACACATGCTTTTCAGAAAAAAGAGCAGTATTTTTTCATCCCAATGACCTTAATTTGCCAATTCAGCACTGTGTCTGTGTATAAATAAACGTAACTGAAATACTGACTTCCTGTTTGCAGGACCCCTAGTAGAGACCATTATGGTCTTGCCCTTGACCCAGTGCCTGGGTTGATTCAGTTGCTCAGTAGAGATCTGAGCATGTTTGACCCATCCAACAGCCAATCAGTAGAAATTACTGTTAGGAACATTCCAAGGAAGTGGTGCATTCTGGGAAGAAGAAGGACTGTTAGAACCTGAAATGTCACCTCACTAATGCCAACAGCAGGGAACAGCAAAGGGTATGAAATCAACTGATTTTTCAAAATGGAAGAGAATATGTAGAATAACTAAGAAGGCATTACACAAACTAACAATTTAAAGGGCAACTATAGTGAAAAAAAAACTTTGTCTGTATACAATGTATAGAGTGTATAGATCACTTAGTATAAGCTGCCTTACTTTCATGTTTCTGTGTGGCTTCGTTTCTTCACACTGGCAAAAGTTTTACCAAGCTGTGTAGTCCCCCTCCCCTCTCGGTCTACTCCCCTCAAGCAGTGACGGGCTGTATACGAGTCCGAGCATTGTCAGTTGAAAGGACTTTAAATGAAGTGCTGACATCGTTGACCCCTCCCTTCCAGAGCTAGACTGCAAGCAATCAAAGTGTGGAATAAAGTAGCAATATGCTGAAGGGAGGGGCAGAGGGGAGAGAGGAGGACAAGTGGTGCTGAGATTCTTTACAAGTAAGTTACTGAACTCTGCCTGTTCTCTAACTTTGCTAATTGTTATTTATTTTACCTAAAGTTCATATCTCTCCCCCTGCTTAGCTGAGATCATAATCACTGAAGAGAGAGTCAGTGTAACAGCAGCTTGTAGTGAGACCTTCACAAACACAGTGACACTGCTTGTTGTCCTGTTACATTTCATTTGCTTTAGTCTATATATTTCATAGATTGCACTGTGTGTCTTGTTTGGTATATAGTCTGTATTACTGTATTAGTGTTCCATTTGAGTCACTGGTTTTGTATGTATATAAGATTTGTTTTGGGGGGAGGGGCTGTTTTATAGTGTGTTATGCTCATATTGCTGGGTTAATGGTTTATTGATTGTGTTTAGCACTACAGCATTTGACTATATGTTGCACATGGTACATATAGTGTGGGTGAGAGAGTGTGTGGACAGTACTACATGGGAGCTTTGGATGTGTGGGTGTGGTGCTTGAGTGACAGATGAGGTGTAGCAGCTCCTACAAATCACAGCATATTCAAAGGCTTATATCTCGGGGACTATGTAGAATTTAAAGAAACTAAAGGTACCCTGGTGGATGGGATGACTTATAGGATACATTAGAAGAAATTAAAAAAAAACTATTTTCTCACTATAATTGCCCTTTAACAAATATTGATCATTTCCACTGAACTGTCCCTTTAAGAACCGGTAATCCCACCTGGTAAAGAATATGTCCCAGAATTAGCAGGGGTGAAGGATTCATTGCTTATGCACCTGAACCATATATTCTATTAAGTGAGTGCCAACTGAACATTAAAATGTAATTTTGGGGGACCTCTTCCACAATTTTAGTTGTAATAATTGGTTTAGAATTGGATCAATTGGGAGATAATTTAATATTGGGATTTATCTTTGTAAATGATGTTTAGATGCATATTTCAACACATGGTCCATAGCATGTAAAATTATAATTAAAATGAAATTATTGTCATTCTTTGGGTCTGTACGACACTTGTAATTAGGAGGATGAAATGATCTGCCAACTTTAGTGTTAATATACAGCATGAGAAATGCTCACTCATTCATGTAAATAGTTTACTAGTTCCCACATTTCCTTCCTGCATCTATCATTCCCCATTCTATCCAGCAGTAACCTTCACACAGCTATGAAAACTTAATTATCTCCTTTGTCCTGCTAACCTATGGAGGGGTGGGGGGTTTATGAAGAATATTCCTTTAAGTGCTCAAAGGTTAAAGTGTGTTCTTCTTACCCCTTTAAAATCAGTTGTTTTTTTCTATCTTGTCTAAACTGTATTCCAATAACTAACGTGTATCTACTATAATTTATTTCACCTTCTACCCGTAACAAGCACAATCCTCTCAGTCTAAATAACGTAAGCGGTTTTGTGTTTGTTCCTTTTACATGAGGTCCTGTGTGTTGTAAAGCTGTGAAGTTCATTACAGTAAGTACAGAATGAGAGGGTACAGCTGGTGTCTATAATAGTGGAAATCGCGTCCTTGGTCTAAAAATCGGAACAGCTGGTCCTGGACAGAAAGTAAAGAAAAAATGAAAAGACACTAAAAAGATGTAACATGACCTGCTATAACCAGCCAGTGTATAATGCGACAACACGGTACATACTGTATCTAGCACACATGTGCATGTGTGTGTGGGTCAGCAACAAAATGCAATTTATTATTTAATTATACTACTCCATATTACGATATGCTATGACATATATAGTACACATGTGCATGACTTGCTATAACTAGCAAGCGTGTAATGCGACAACACGGGACATATCTAGTACACACGTGCATGACTTGTTATAACCAGCCAGTGTGTAATGCGACAACATGGTACAGATCTAGTACACACATGTATGACTTGCTATAACCAGCCAGTGTGTAATGCAACAACACAGTACATATCTAGTACACACATGCATGACTTGCTATATCCAGCCAGTGTGTAATGCGACAACACAGTACATACCTAGTACACACGTGCATGACTTGCTATAACCATCCAGTGTATAATGTGACAACACGGTACATATCTAGTACACATGTGCATGACTTGCTATAACCAGCCAGCATGTAATGCGACAACACGGTACATATCTAGCACACACGTTCATGACTTGCTATAACCAGGCAGTGTGTAATGTGACAACACGGTACATATCTAGTACACACGTGCATGACTTGTTATAACCAGCCAGTGTGTAATGCGACAACATGCTACATACCTAGTACACACATGCATGACTTGTTATAACCAGCCAGTGTGTAATGCGACAACACGGTACATATCTAGTACACACATGCATGACTTGCTATAACCAGCCAGTGTGTAATGCGACAGCACGGTACATATCTAGTACACACATGCATGACTTGCTATAACCAGCCAGTGTGTAATGCGACAGCACGGTACATATCTAGTACACACGTGCATGACTTGCTATAACCAGCCAGTGTGTAATGCGACAGCACGGTACATATCTAGTACACACGTGCATGACTTGCTATAACCAGCCAGTGTTTCATGCAGCTCATGTAGCCCAAAATGCGTAAGACTACATTATACTATTGTTCATTTGTGAACTCACCTGTGTATTATCGATGTACCAATAAAGGAGGCTTTTAATAAAAGAATTATTGGAAATTGTCGCTTCTCTGGGTGGTGCGGAGGCAACTTATCGATTGGAATATTGCAGTAAGAGACGATCACTCTGAGTCCTCCAGCACACAGACCATGTGACCGAGCTGTAAACCTGTTTCTATGCATATCTAGTACACACGTGCATTACCTGCTGGCATGTAATTCTAAAACACAGGACATAGCTAGTACACACATGCACACAATTCAATGCCAATAACCCGTAAAACATAGCTACATATTTTGTCACTCCCTTACATAATAATATTTGGTGATTACAGAACACAGACCCCTCATTTCTGACTGGATACAATAAAAAATAACCACTGATTTAACTACAACTCTCAACCACAGACGATACAGAGATTTCTGAGTTAACCAGAACAACGCCGAGGCAGGAATAATAACAGACAATACAACAAAAAACAAGTGTAAATATTATAATGGCTTCTCCTTAAAGGACAGAATTCATACTTAGTTTTATTAGAACATTTGGAGAATCAGCTTAAAGGACAATTATACTCCCCGTCCCTCCGCTCCTCTTCTTTGGTCAGTACCTTTTACCCAGGGTGAGGACCTGAACCGCTTGGTCCTCACCCCTGGGTTCGTGTAATTTGAAGCACAGCCTTACTGAAACGCTGCTCTTGTAGGCTCCGCCCCCTCCTCCCCATCGGCAACTGCAGGCAACATTGGCTGCCCTTGCAACATTTAGCAGAAAGCACTCACAAAAAAACCCTGCCCCGGTGGTCTAGTGGAGGAAGTGAACTTGAAATCGGCACTGTTCACTTCCTGCTATAGTAAACTGGTGTTAAACTAAACGCCAGCTTACTATATAGTATTTATGAATGGATAAAAGAGATACATTCACAAAAAGAGCAGGAGCGCCCTGGTGGTCAAGTGGAGGTACTGTACTGTGATCAGCTGTACCTGCTACATTGTAAGCTGTCACACTGACAGCGTACTATACTATTTGTGAATGGATCAAAGAGATCTATTCACAAATAGAGATTTTCCTAAGTCTTTTTTAGTTAAAGACTTAGACCAGTTCTAATCACCTAAGTATTGACCTTTGCCAATAAAAAAAACAAAACAGCAACCTGGGGGAGAAGGAGGAAGGAGAGGGGGGCGGTACAAAGTACAAGTTAGCTGGCCTAGGGGAGAAAAAAGTATAAATCCGGCCCTACGTATGACATCATCGTGCACACGCTGATGTCACGTGCCACATTTGTGCACACAATCATGGCTTTTGGAGGCTTAAGAAAGAAGTCTCAGTGGGGAGGAGCTCACCAGCCTCACCTTCACATTCAAGATGTCAGCAACATAGGAAGGTTTAGGAGGGACCTAGGGGGGAAAAAAGGGGTAAAATATTGGTTAATTAAAGAAAAGAAAAACGGTGCAGTGGGATTTACAAAAAACAACACAAAACTGACAAATAGATACACAAATAAAAGGATGAGTATGGGAAATACTTAAATGATTGACAAAATCAAAAGTCCAAATTATAGGGATTTTAAGTCCATTGATGATGAATTGATAAGTTACTTGGCTCCATAAAGTTAACTCCATGCAGGAGAAGGAGGGACATCCAGTGATGTCATTTTCATCCCCACGTGGACTGGCACTGCAGGACAAATTCAGTATCTTCCAAAATAAAATTAGACACTTATAGAAACAGTTTAAATCAGAACTCCCATTAATCTATGCAGCTCCTGTCATGTAAAAGTTCTAAAGTTACAGATAATAAAACTTGCCTAGTTTGAATAAAACAAAATTAGTATTCAACTTTTGTACCATTGCAAAGGTAATAAAGTCAGTTAACCAAGGGCACACGGATGATGTATGATGTATACCTCAGTGATGCTCTGAAAAGATTCCTGTGCACTTCTCATCTGATTAGGTTAACAACTGACCTATTTAAAAAGCCATGAAACATTTATGGTTTATATACAAAAGTTGAAGATTTTTTTTACGCTCCCTGAATTGTCTGGAGGAAACGGCATTTTCTATCCTCTCATTAATAATAATAATTGGATTATTAAACCAAAGTCAATAAAAGTTCTTATCGTTAAAAATGGTGCTAATTTTGCCCCAGCGAATCAGATGTTAGCTTTCAAATGATAGCTAACATCTGATTGGTTTGGGCAAAACTAGCACCATTTTTAACAATAAGAACTTTTATTACATCTCCATTAATATGTTTTTTTTTATGATTCTAATCGACCAATTAGACCACATTTGCTGTGTTACAAATAAAGGAATGAATTATGGGCAATTTTTTATTTGAGTGGGAGACATCTGCCAAAGACTGAGGTCTAGTGCATTTCTCATGGGCTTATGATGGCGTTTTGCGGTCTCAGTGTGGTTACAACTTACAGAATTTATTACTATACATAATCCCTGTGTGCCTGAGGCATTTAGACCGGCCACCTGTTCTTAATTATAGGCCTGAAGGAGGGTGACTGACTAGATCATTTTAGTCACCTGCCTTGTTTATTATGATGTGTTGGGTGAAGATGGAAGAAAAACAGGTATGTTTATATGACCTTAGTTCTCTTAATATATAGTGAACGTTGATCTTGCATTGTAGATTATATAGATATTACAACTTTATTAAACATCGACCACAAGGCTGCAGGCCAGGTCATTTCATACAGGAACTCCAAGGTGACTGATTATATTAGGGGGGCACACCATTGCCTATAATACACAAGTTTCAGCAAGTTAATCGATGACAGTTTATAAGGATATAATTTTCTGCATTTTACTGTATAATATTAATATAACTAGAATCAGGAGTGGCCCTGGGCTGCATGCTGCCCCTTTAAGACAGCTAGGGGCAATGGGGGGGGCAGCATTCAAGTGCCCCCTAGCCCCCTCGATCCCCCATCGGTTTAATCAAAATCTGATGTGGGTATCAGGAAATAGCACCACCAAAACCGCTTAGCAGTTGCTGTTCCCACAAAAGGAGTTTGCCGATAAGGAAGACCCCGGTGACATCACAGGACTTCCTCCTTTCTTCTCTTAGTCTTCCCCCGTGCTGCCCCTGGTGGTCTAGTTGACCAATCTGGTGGTCCAATCTCCATTCAGATCGTAGTGCAGTACCTAATAAAGCAATCTGTAAGTGTGTGACAGCTTGCTATAGTATTTGTGAATAGATCTCATTGTTCCATTCACAAATAGGATTTTTCTAATTCTTTACTACTGATAAAAAAATGGGGGCAGAGATCAATATTAGGTTCTCAGTTCTGATCACCTAATAATTAATCTTTGCAAATGAATGAAAAATCACTTCCTGGAAAATGCTTTTCCAGGAAGTGATTTTTCCGATCGGCTGGATGAGCTTGTAGCATGGTTGATTATATATGTTACTGCTGAGATGGACATCAAGGGAGGGATAGAGTGGAGTTGGGAGGAAGAAAACTCTCCTTAGCCATCGTTTTATTTAGCCGAGCATCTGTAGCATCATTATGATGGGAGAATTGTTTGAATAGGGGAATCTGCAGAGCCTTTGGATAACCTTGTTTAGTGGTGACAGTTCGGCACTTGTGGGAGGGTTTTGTTGGTTAGGTCTCTGCAAACTATCTTTAGGAACCCTCTTTCTGGTGATCATTCTTACCTTCTCAACATTCCAGCGATGTTTGGAAAACCACCCATGTTGGATCAAATGTTGACTCGACATAATGTTGGGTCAGTGATTGGCCAGAATTAGTGCTTTGTATTAACCTAATATACTAACCATTATGGTAAATACACAATCTATAATTCTCTGGAAACTAGGAGTATTTCTACCTCCTGTTCTTACCTCTAAAATTAGCCAAGAACTGCCAAACTTATTCTCTCATGCCTCCAGCTGACAGTTCCACCTGTCTGCAGCTAACTGGTAATTGTAGTTTGGGTAAACTTAGAGGGAATTTTTCATCCCGACCATTTGCCACTAGAGATTGGTCAAATGGGACGAATCACTATCGATCGCAATTCCTCGGGTCAGGACTCCGCTGTGTACCTGCATCTTAAGGATAAAGGACATACCTTTGAAGATTGTAATGTTAACATATTGGCAAAGGAACGTGACTGGTTCAAGAGAGGACCCAAGGACAGCGATTTGTGTGCTGGCTGAAATAAGTACAGATAATTGCCATTAATGGGACATGCTCTTTCTGGATAATAGTGGTTAATGCTTCTAATTGGCTCTGGTTTTTATATATTTATTACCAACCATTATATGGACAATAAGAGAAATCTCAGCATTTTATGTTAGCAGAAGATTATATAAAAGGTTCAGAACAGAAACACTGAATTGTATAATTTCCATGTTTCTATATAATGATTTATATGCCTCTTTTTAGCCAATAGTATATTATATAATATATATATAATATATTATATATATATATGAACAAATACAGACTTATTAAAGAGAGTAGGTCTGTACTACCTACGCGTTTCGGCCTTTGCAAACTGGCCAAAACGTGGGTACCCTGATGACGGCCAGTTTGCAAATGGCCGAAACGCGTAGGTAGTACAGACCTACTCTCTTACAATAAGTCTGTATTTGCCAAGACCTAGGAGTGCTCAGGAGTTATGCCGTTCTTCCTATTATACATACAGTCTTGTATCTAAAACATAACATTTATTCAAGCATTAAAAGGTATTGACGTGTTTCAGCTCAAGCCGAGCCATCCTCAGGATATATATATGTATATATATAGAAATAACCCAGAGCGGAGCACTCCTGGGAAATTTTTATTAGACACACGTGTCATGACTTCCATGATCCCCATATTATATAGTAAAGGGAATAATATCTCTTATATAAACACTGAACACAAAATAAACATTCCTCTTCTTATTGGAAGCGAACACTGGCTTCAACCGCGTGTACCTACAGTTATATTAATCCACCCCAGTTGATTGCATTTTCATGCACCAATCTCGTGGGGCAATTTAAATCACAGTGAGTTATGCGTGAGATTGTGTCATTTCCCCATCAGGTGAGTGATGCCCAGATCGACCCTGGGAAACCGTTTCTTTACAATTACGTTTAAACCTCCTCTGAGGTTTGCCTAGACGCTGTGGCTGCTGTACATATACCTGGTATATGAATACCTACTTAACACTTTTATTTCTTGCCATGTACATGGGGTATGTACTATATATATATATATTTGTAATTCCCACAGGGGCTTCACATGTTAATGTGTTTTAAATAGAGCTGGTAGACAGCCATGAGCTGTTAATGCGGTGTAACGAGCTGTATATATTGATTTTTTTCTATTGAAAATCTATATTTTACCATTGGCATTTTGTAAATAGCGGTAGAAATGGCCGAATTCACTGAAATCCGTTCCGCTTGCAGATTTGCGGAAAATTAAAAAATCCGCTAGCGGACCCATTAAAATCAATAGGAGTTAAAAAATCCGAAGGTTCTGCCTAAAATGAAGGTATAAATAGCGATGGTAACTTACTGTAAATGGCTCAGGGACCTGGGAAATGATCTAGGGAACACGTATCAATGGCCAAAACCGTTAAGAAATACACTGTCCAGTACCGGAAACTTCATGCGCTTCCTGGTTTAGCATTCAGAGAAGTATTTTTGAGATTTCTAGAAATTTTAACAATGGTCAATTTTTCAATTAAAAAAATTCTCGATTGCTCGATAATTATCAGAAACCGTTCCGTGGTTCGGAGAAATCCGAAACAGTCAGAAATCCGCAAAATCCCAGTTCCGGAGGATCCGTGAAATCCGCTTTGGAACCTGGATCAGGTTCTTCTCTAATGGGGATTGGGGATGTCTTGGGTAATTTTTTAATCTACCTTTAAACAGTAACTAATGTTATCCATGCTGTACAGAGAGCTAACTTGTTAAAAGGATCAATTTATGTATATTGTTCAATCATATCAAAGATGTCTATTTAAAAAGGTCCTTTACATTATTTACCATTGTAAAGCATGGCGATGGCCCGTCGCAAAAAACTAAAAACAGCATTTCTTTTATAGCTGAAAAGATTTCATTGCAAAGCATTAGATAAAAGCATTTAAAGGGCATGTCCACCCATTTAAAAAAAAAATTCTGTAGGGCTTCCTTCCCCTACCCCCAACCACTATAGTTATTTGCAGAAAAACTCCCCCAATCATTACTTACACTGCCTCTCTCCTCCGACGTTCAGTCCTGGCCCTCTGCATGAAACTGCAAGCAGGGGGCTGGACCAGCAGCCGCGTCCGTGATTGGTTGAGAGGCAGCAAACCATGGACATGGCTTCTGGCAGTACTGAACGTCGGTGAAAACAGGCAATGTATGTAGTGATCAGGAGAGTTTTTCTGCAAATAACTATGGCGGTTGGGGGAGGGAGCCCTACACTACAGCAAAGGGGATTGGAATTAGGGGGAGGGAGAGAGAAACGGGTGGGAGAGGGAGGGGGAGGAGGGCTGCACTGAGCATGTCCAAATTCTCCCAGAGGAGAGACAGGAGGCAGAGACCATTTGGGACTCGGCTAGGCTCCTGCTGTTCATTTTTTGGAAGTTTGAACAGACATTGCAGAGCAGCCATTAGGAGCTGGGATGTAAGGTAAGGATTTTATTACACTACACAGTGGGGCCAGCAGTGGGTTAAATTGTAGTTTTGGGGGTGGACATGCCCTTTAGGCGAAAGAAAAAATAATAAGTAAAAGAAATAATCTTACCTCCCATTCGTCAGTAAAACTTGCGGTAGAGGAGGAAGAACTTACCCGGATCGCTCCAGTGTCACTGACAGGGATGTCCAACCTCCAGATGTTTGAAAACTACCAACTCTCTTGTTTTTTTCTGCAATGAAGGAATGCAGGAAGTTGTAGTTTTCAAACATCTAGAGGGCCGCAGGTTGGACATCCCTGCAGTAGTGCAAAGGAGCGTGAATGCGTCGGAGACTGTCAGAGAAGCCGGTAAGATAAGCCGTAAGATCTTTTTACTCTCCTGCCAGTTGTATTGAAGAACAGGGGGTAAGATATAGCGCATTTACCTCCCTTTCTTCAGTTAAACAGATAAAAGAAAGTTAAAAAAATCAATGGACATACCCTTTAAGTTTTACACTGACATTTAGTGTGAAACTTAACGCCTTTTCAATGGTGGTGTAAATTGCACGACTTACTGAACCGGGATGCCCGGAAGTCTCGTAAAGTGATTTCTACCATCGTAGATCTCACAGTAGATGTAGATCTTTCTTCTTTACAAGTATAATGAACATTCTTAAGAAGTAATCAAAGATCTCATTATCTCTCTTCAGAGACAAGATCATTACAGGTAATGCTTCTCCGTCGATATTGCCTGCAATTTGCCAAACGTTAAGCTCCCTGTACGCCTGGTGTCTGGAACTGCACGCTTGACCATAAAAGCATTAATAAAGGTTTCCCTAGTCCCTTTTCTACCATAGCAGCTGAACATTGCGCTAACTCTGCAGTCTCTCCACTAGAGTTAACTTTGACATCATGCAAACTAGTGGTTATGAGGTCATGCCAGTGATTTAATTCCAGTTAAAATGTGGTTTGCATATGAGCTCTGGCTATTCAATTTTAAAAGGTTATTACAAAACGGAAACAATTACAATATTAGATTTGTATTCTTGTTAGTTTTGAAGGGTATTGTTCCTTGATCGGGGGGATCGCACTAAGGATAAAATGCTATTTGGAATTCTTTATGCTCTGTGACTTCTGTTTGGATTGCGTCTTTCTCCTTCTTTTAAACCTAACTCTCCTCTCTTAATTGCTACTTACACGTTTGGGGATTTAATTACAAATCTTAAACGATAAGTTGATTGGTGGAATTTTACTGTTAAATGCCTGGTACTTTGAGATAAAATTGCCTTAGCAACTCATCTGCTGACAATTAACATCTATCATTAACCAGTCGGGAACCGAGCAAATCTATTAATTTCGATGACAGATAACATTAGCATCTCTCTTTGGGACACGATGCTAAGTGGTAATTTAATGAGCTATTGTGCAAGTAACAAAAACAGGGATGGATTAAAGTTTATCACCCATGAGCAGAGAAGGGAGGAAAATCAAAAAAGCAAAGTTGAGAGTGTTGTGATAATTAAGGAAAGTGTGAAAAATCATTGTCCGTTTTAATTAAGATTCTGTTCATTTTTATTGGGATCTGGGGGGAAAAAAACCTATGTGGAAAACAAGGTCTGTGAGATTCCAGCCGATTGTAATTTCAACCAATCAAAGTTGAGATATCCTTCCCGTAATAATGCAAAGCAAATATTCTGCGACATAAAATTGACGCATGCAACGAAGCCAGGTTGCATCACACATTGTTTCATTCAGTGCCATAGTGTATGTACAACATGGTAATCTGAATAGCTCTGGTGGACCAGAATCAGCCATGGATCAGCTTTTATTTTATTATTTGTTATTTTTCTACCAGCATTCAACAGCTACTCACAAGTTAAAGGGACAGTTCAGTGGAAATGATCAATATTTGTTAAATTGTTAGTTGGTGTAATGCCTTCTTTATTATTATTATTATTATTATTATTATTATTATTATTATTACGTTATTTTACATATTCTCTACCATTTTGAAATATCAGTTGATTTCATACCCCTTGCTGTTCCCTGCTGTTGACATTAGTGAGGTGACATTTCAGGTTCTAACGGTCCTTCTTCTTCCCAGAATGCACCACATCCTTGGAATGTTCATAACAGTAATTTCTACTGATTGGCTGTTGGATGGGTCAAAGATGCTCAAGATCTCCTGTGGCGGATTTTAAATACTTACGTGCGCCCAGCCGCCAGCCTGTGTTAAATTGGCTTGGGACGGTTGCATGAGTGTCTCTTCCGGTACTCGCACACCTGTCGCAAACCGAGGCTTAAAGTTGCGCTAACCAATCGTAAATCAGGCTAGAGCGAAAAGGGTGGCCGCAGCGCCCCCTAGTAAATTGCCCATTGGAGTACTAAAATAGCAAAGATGGTGCACAGGAAAGGAAACCCCCTTTTTCAGGTTATTGAGACTATTGTGTTCTATGCCCCCCCACAGATAAGAAAAAAAATCCCAAATAGTACCCAGCATATGTCCTCACGATGGGGTTTGTCCTAGATGCCCCACACCATTTTTTCAAAGTTCCTTAGTGCCGCACACTTAGTCAATGCGAAGACAATGTTTTAAGTAGAGCCTCTTCCCATTGGGCAGCCCTGGAACAGTCCTGAACTGTGATCTATTAAAGGAATGGTGTAGGTCACCTAGGGAAAACCCAAGGGTGGATCAGGTCCTCATCCTGGGTACTGTTAGCAGTGTTGTTTGGGGCCGTACAGTTTCCCTTTAGTTCATACAGCAGAAAATGATGTGATTATGATTGAAGGGGAGGATTGGTTTAATCGTGTGCATTACTGGTCCTTAAAGCGCTGGAGAAGTCTGTATTTCCCATTTGTTTTCTTACATTATTCTGATTTTCAGTATCTAGTGGATATTTCAAGCCCAAATAACAGCTGGTGAAGCTCATTTAATCAAGTTCAGAATCCAGGCCCCAGAAGAGATATTTTGCTCATTCCATGCAGTTGTTATATATTTTTACCTCCTTTCCGTTGCTGTATACGGTTCAGAATCTACACACCCGCTAATTGAAGATTCTGGTGTTGTTGATATTATGACTCGAGAGCCCACTAGAGACACAGAGAGAGCACTTCATTGTTTTTAGTCAGTACCTTTCAATGTTATTGCCATACTGCTGCAGACAGACGGTGTACGATGAATTAACAATAACTCTGGGGATATTAAGAATGTTGTGAACAGGCCATGCATATGTATAATTGCAACCTCATGAAATTGGGGGCAAAACGAGAAGAACCTTAAGCTCAAAAGCAAATATTTATAGAATAACGATAACCGCAGTAGACCACACACTTAGGAAAGTCTCAACAATTAACTGCATTGGGCAGCTCTCAGTATGGATACTAGCTATAGGATCTAATGCATCCCTAGATATCTGTCATAATAATTGTCATAATTTAGCCACACAAGTCTCTGTCAATGAAACAGGACTTGGATATTGACCAAAAGGTCATTGTCACCTAGATATCAACCACGTGGTCCTCAACAAGGACCCAAGCAGGATTAGATATTTTCTGAGCCATAGACTCATCATTACCCTAAATAGCTGCCGCAAGGTTTTTATCCCCCAAGCATGACCTAAATATTAGCCATAGGTTCACAATCACCCAAACAGATACTAAAAAGCAGACACAACGTCTTATTCAACTAAACAGGACCTAGTTATTAACCAAACCATCATTGTCATCTAGATAGCAACAAAGAGTCATCAGCAAGAACCCAAGCAGGAATAGATATCACCTAAGTCATAGGCTCATCATTACCCAAACAAGACCTAAATAGCTTCCACAAGGTCTTTATCACCACCAATAAATAGGGTCATCACCACCCAAACACAACCTAAATAGATGCTATAGGGTTATCGTTGCCCACACCAGCAACCACAAGTTCATTTTCATCCAAACCTGACCTAGGAATTAGAAACAGAACCATCCTTACTCAAACATCTACTTAGCAGCCATAAGGTCATTGTGATCCAAACAGAGACTAAATATCAGTCATAGGGTCCTAAAAACACCAATGTAGCCTGCAGTATTTAGCCAGTTTAACATACAGTGGAATATTTCCCAATCACGGTAAGATACTTCACATAATACAATATTGCAGTCCAGACTCCAGATCATATTTCTTACAAAAAGAAAAGAAATGTCTGGCAGTGAAATGTTGAAAGATGGGATAATGATATTTAAATTATCAATAAACAAATCTCACCTACAAAAGTTAACCTTAACTTTTATTTAATAGCATAAAATAAATACCACGCTTTCTGATTGGAGAGCCAAAACTCCTGTCACTTTAGGGTCTATCCCTACGTAAATAATGGGCGGATGTCATTTGTAGACTGTATGATGGGCCAAGGATATAATTTTGGTTAGAAGAGGAGCTACAATGCGCAGGGTTCTAAATGCAAAGCTACATTACTTAGGCAGCTCTTTATTAAAGGGCAAATATGGTCTCCAAACAAGTTAGAGTTAAATAAAAGCCTCATTTAAAATGAGCACTGAGTCACATCTCTGGCTGCAGCCTGTGAGAAATTATATTGTAATGAATGTTAAAATTTCCTGCTTCCAGTTGGTTGGGTGACATCACCTGACCTCTGCTCCTCCCCTCTACCCCGGGGGAGAAGCATGCTCAGTTAAGACTTAAAGGACAATTATACTCACCTTCCCTCCGCTCCTCTTCTTTGGTCAGTACCTTTTACCCAGGGTGAGGACCTGAACCGCTAGCTCCTCACCCCTGGGTTCGCGTAACCTCTGCTCCTCCCCTCTACCCCGGGGGAGAAGCATGCTCAGGTAAGACTTAAAGGACAATTATACTCACCTTCCCTCTGCTCCTCTTCTTTGGTCAGTACCTTTTACCCAGGGTGAGGACCTGAACCGCTAGGTCCTCACCCCTGGGTTCGCGTAACTTGAAGCACAGCCCTACTGAAACACTGCTCTGGTAGGCTCTGCCCTCTCCTCCCGGGCGGCGACGAGGCCAATAGGAAGGCAGGCTCTGCAACAAGCGTGCCTTCCTATTGGCCTTGTCGCTGATGGGGAGGAGGAGGCGGAGCCTACCAGAGCAGTGTTGCACTAAGACTGTGCTTCAAGTTACGCGAACCCAGGTGTGAGGACCTAGCGGTTCAGGTCCTCACCCTGGGTAAAAGGTACTGACCAAAGAAGAGGAGCGGAGGGAAGGTGAGTATAATTGTCCTTTAATGCTGGGGAAAACAGGAAGCACCCGAACAGATATAAAAAAATTGACAGTTGAGAAGGGGAGCCTATAAATGCAGGTAGAAGCTTGTCCCATGACTACAACCTGGTCACATGGCTGTAATCTATTTACTCCCATGGCTGAAAACAGGAAGTGTTCAAGCAGGAAGTAAAATTAACCTTTCCAGAAATAACTTAAATTGTTTTGAAAAATTGGAGACCACAAGAGCACATTATTTATTTAAAAAAATAATAATTAAAACGTTTTAATTGTAAAAGTTTATAATCACATAAAAATTTTTTTTAAAAAGGCCTACTCAATGTTTTACAAACCATCAGGGAGATTCAATAAAAGTACATATTGTTAAAAATGGTGCTAATTTTGCCCCAACCAATCAGATTTTATTTAACATTTGAAAACTAACATCTGATTGGTTGGACCAAAATTAGCACCATTTTTAACGCTAAGAATTTTTATTGAATAACCCCTGATTATTTGTTGGAAAATACTCCAAGAATTAAAGGATTTTAAGATCATTTGAGAAAATGGAATTTGTTTTTTTTCAGAGCTGATTTTAACGTATCATTATCCGAACATGTACAGAGCTTGGAATCATATCCAAATTACCGATCAGCTGTAAAGCTGCCAATGAAATTTACAGGGCGTGAGGACTTTCTCCCAATAGACAGAGACATGGACAGAAACGTTTCCATCTTATAAAGCGCTCACAGTAGGATAGTCTTGTTTCCATCCTGAACGTGTTTTCACATTAAGATGAGCTGTTAAACTCTAAATTGATTATAGAAGGTTAAAAAAAGTATTTACACTCTTACTTAGCTCATTGTAAATAAATGAGAAAAAGACAAAACTCCTTGCCACCTGGCCGGCCATTATGTTTAGCTGTCTTCTTCTTTTATCCAGTAGACATCACCGGCCAGACTGACATCTTGTCCCACACCTTTCTAGACAATCAAACTGCCCCAAATGAATAAACACAATAGTTTGGTTTGGGGTTGGGGTTACAGGCAGATAACTGACAAATCACCAGTTAATTGTTCTAGTAGGCAGGGAATATGGGTTGGCTAATAAACTTACAGGCTATTTAATAAGAGGAGTGCTGTTAATTTGCCAATCAGATGATACCTTTTTACTTGTCTCTACATTTGCTAACACCTGATTGGTTACTGCAGATTAAGAGCACAGACAAAATGTTCCATCTTTAGCAATAGGTTTGCTAGTGTGATTAATCCATAGTGAGTAATTAGCTGTTGACTGGCCTCAGGTTAACATTTGCTAATTGTTTAGATAAGTTTCCTTTGACTTTACTGGACAGTACTGGCCTAGTGTTAAATGATTGTATTATTTCTGGCTTGTAATGTTAAAAGATGTTGGTCTAGAAAAATCTGAAAAGTCACGGTTGGTGAACTGGAAAATGAATGAAAGTGTGTATTCCATAGTGGTGTCTTTTCTAAATTCTAACAACACCCTAAACCCGAAATAATTCTTCTTGTGACGTGCATTTATACTCAATATACTCATATATATATAGCTCAAACACCACCACAATGAATGTATACAATGACTTTCACAAGGACACACATCAACGCATTCCACCAAAATGGAGGCTTAACATGTCTACCTCTACTCCCCCTCATTCCTCTTCTTCCTCCTGTTAGTAGTACCCAGGGTGGGGACCAAAAAAAGTCCTCAGCTAACTTCTGTAATACTTCCTTAAAGTCTCCTTCGGGGCTCCAATTTGTCCCTCCTCTCTTCCACTGTTAGTGACAGTCCACAGTGCAGCCAATGGGAAGACACGCTTCCTTGCAGAGCTTTCAGCGGAGATTTCTACATTAAGGTTCCCTCTGCGTTTCTCTTTCACAGTCCGTGATGTAGCCAGTGGAAAGATACGCTCTGCAAAATCTCCCCATTGGCTATATCACGGGATATCCCTGACAGTGGCAGAGGGGAGGAATGGACCAAATTGCAGAGGTAAACTTGTGAGGACTTAGCGATTTAGGTATTTACCCTGGGTACTATGCAAATATGGAACGGTAAATACACGAGTATAATGGTCCAGTGTAAAGCTGGATACACACACTAAAGGTCTTGAGAAGATGACTTTTTGGACATCAGGCTACACACAGGCGTGTGTACAGTCTCCCTGTACTTTATATATACCGTATATAGGGAGAATGCTCGGGAATGCACATTTCCTTCTGCCGCGTTCTTATACTTTAGGGTCGACCGTGACTGAGGTTAATTTCTAGGGCACTTCCATGTGATTGCAATGAACATTCGTCGTCCTGCTCTGCACTGCAGTACACACTAACAATAAAGCGACAATTCTGTTGGATCCAAAGGAATCAATCCCAGCTTAGAAGCTTCAGCTTTGTAATATTTGGAATAGATACACTGCCCACATGGTGATAGACATTTCTTTTTTTAGCTTTCATTGTCATTTTAAAAAAAGGCTCTCGCTGCCCCAGTTTTTCTCAACCAGGGGTCCGAGGAGGTTGCGTACGGGTCCTCAAGAGATTGTGACAAACTGTATGGATCCACCATTGTGATGAATACAGATATATTTTCCTATATATTTATCAATGATCTATATTTATATGAATTATGTGTTTATTGGGTGTATTGATGTCTGAGAGATAAAGAAAAATAAGTAATAACGTTTTTATGTAAGGGTTCCTTGAGACATTTTTTTAAAGGGTTTTTTATAAGGATAAAAAGGTTGAGAAACACTACGTTGCACCTTGGCTGTGATGTCATTCTGACTAACAAAGCAGGAGTCCCACTGGTCGGTGATTAAACGTCTGCGGTGAAATATACTCTCCAGAACTGCGCCGATTGGTTGGGTAGATGCTTTCTCACAGCTCCTATTGATTTAGACTGAAAAAGAATTTAACTTGAAAGCTGTGTTCTAATTATCCTTTAAGCCTTCTAAAAGCAAAACAGTTTCTGTTCTTCATCAGAAAATAAAGGGAAAGTTAATTAACTGGGTTTGGTTTTCCTAAACGTGTTGTTAAATTTTACCTTTTAATACTCTAGCCGGGTTTTAAATAATAAAATGATAAAATAACTTTAGAAATCCATACGATTAGATCTTTCTTTTCAGTTGTTTTGTTTCATTTGGTGCTAACACAAACACTGTGATCTCAGAAAAGGGTCACATTCAATATCAGACAACACTACTCCTTATTCAGTTTATTTTAAAGGGAAACTGTGGTCTTCATACAAGTGATATTTATTAAAAAGAGCACACTCATGCCTTTAAAATTATCCCATGATCATGCTTCTAGCTACAGTCTATCCAAAGCTACAGCAGTATAAAGGGTGGTGCTAGGACTGTGAGCTGTGACATCATCAGCACCCACTGCTGGGACAGAGCATCATCAGCTGCATTATAAGCCCCAAACTTCTAAATCATTTTTTAAGCTAGCATTAAGCTAAATAACCGTCGTTATCGGTAAATACCGGTCGTTATCGGTAAATAACGGTCGTTATCGGTAAAAAACGGTCGTTATTTTAGGATAACGATCGGTATTTTACGATAACGATACCGATCTTTTATAAATAGGGCCCTAAGGACCAAGAATGGTTGCAGGACTAGCTCTAGAAAAGCTTTTTTGGGGGTGGGGCTTATTACACAGCACATCATGTGACTGACACAAACTCAGACAGTCAGGACAGACAAGGAACTATAATTTTACAAGCCTATAACTTAAGATCTAGAGAAGCTAGAGGCATGATTCTAGACTTGTTGAAAGCTATGAGAGAATGAGTATCATTTTATGGAAACCACTGTTACCCTTTAATGAATAGACTATCATTATATCTGTTTGTTTTATTTCTTATGGCATGAAAATTATGAAAAATACAAATTGGGATCCATTTGGGAATTCTCAAAGTTTTTAAAGCACATCTACATCCTTAAAACAAAAACTGGTGACTTGTCTGTTATCTGCCCGCAACCCCAACTGCTATTTGTACCAGTTTATTACATGTATTTGTAACATGATATTTAATGATAAAGAATAGAAGGTCGGTAACGGCCGCCCGCCCCACACCAGCCAATATTTTCAGCCGATCGACTGAAAGTGCCGTGAATCGGTCGATTGGCCGAAAATATTGGCTGGTGTGTACCCAGCCTTATATACAGAAGCTGAATGTCACACAGTGTAGCATACCAGTAATAAGACAGGAATGTGCAGTATAACCAAACATTAAAAAAATACTGGTAGAGCTTACCAGCAACTCTGACATAAGTTGCTTCCCTGCTCCCTTCACTTCCCTGCTCCTTCCCTTCCCTGCTCCTTCCCTTCCCTGCTCCCTTCCCTTCCCTGCTCCCTTCTCTGCTCCTTCCCTTCCCTGCTCCCTTCCCTTCCTTGCTCCTTCCCTTCCCTGCTCCCTTCCCTTCCCTGCTCCCTTCTCTTCCCTGCTCCCTTCTCTTCCTTGCTCCTTCCCTTCCATGCTCCTCCCTTGCAAATTCATGTAATAAACTGGTAAAAAAAAAATTGCAGTTTTAAGGGTGGACATGCCCTTTAAGGTCAGAGCGCAAAACCTTAGAAAGTGCAGAGCCAAACCTTTAACCCTTTCACTGCCAGAAGATTTTCATTTTTTTTTGCGTTAACTGCCAGAAGAATTTTCAGGATTTTGCCCTCAATGGTTTTAGACTAATTTTACAGTAGGAAACCTTGCAGTAAATCAGGAATATTATACATTGTTTTTTTCAGCACAAAGTCTACTTTAACATGGTAACAGAATTTTGTAACTTTTCTGGAAATTTTACTGGAATTATGGGTAAAATATGTAAAAAAAATGAAAAATTTGCAAATTTTCATGGATTTTTCCCATTTTTACTTATAGTTATCTTAAGGTTACACACAAAAATCTCACTGTTTCTAAAAGCTCTGATACTCCCGAGTACCAGATATATGTAGGTACCCCACTTTTCCTGTACAGGAGACCCCCTCAAACTAAAACTGCACCTTCAAGAATATAACACCAAATTAAAATGTGTAACCACTACTGACAGTTAACATAGAATTTCTTCCAAATTATCTAAAATATCCCCACAAGTGAGATATTTTTAGAAACTACACACTCGCAGGATTTTATGAGTGAGGTTAGTTTCGATCAAAATGCAGATACCCGGACGCAGCTCTTCGTCAAATTGTAAGTTACTTTCTCACATTTTCCTTTTTTTCCTCAACTGTAAAATCAGAGACAAAATCAAATGCGAATTTCAGCTAAAAACTGTGGAGGAAAGTTCAAACACATCTCAAATATGAAAGCCTAACCCCTCCCGAATAAAACGGTATGCCACATTCATGGGTGTACCCAGAGACTTGGCTACCAACTAACCCAGAGCGTGACCAGTGCCAAATGTCAGTAGCAGCAAAAAAAAATTAGCCAGTTTTGTATTTGAACAGTCTGCAGTTTTTTTTACAAAACACCCCCCCAACTCAGAAATACCCCCCACAAACTATATATTCCTGAAATCTACACACATTCAGCTATGTAACACTGTAGTTCGTTCATTCATACCATCAATGGTGTGGGCGCAGTTCTTCGTAGAAGTTTGCACTTTTACCAGATTTTCAAAAAAAATTAACATCAAACAACATTCAAAAAGGTAGAAATCATGCCAAAACCTCATGGAATGTAAAAAAAAGTTACTAAATATCAATCTCCCAAATGTCCTGAATCAAACGGTATGCCATATGTGTGGTTACACACGCGGACGTGGAAGCGAAAAGCCACAAAGTGAGACAATGCACGATGGCTCAGAAACAGCGAAAATATTTAGCCAATTCCGAATTCGGACAGTCTGCAGTTTTTTCCACAAAACACCCCCGTAACTTAGAAATAACCCCCACAAACTATATATTCCTGAAATCTACACACCTTCAGCTATGTAACACTGTAATTTGTTCATTCATACCATCAATGGTGTGGACGCAGTTCTTCATAGAAGTTCGCATTTGTCTGAAAAAATGAACAAAAAACAACTTCAAAAGGTAGAAATCATGCCAAAACCTCATGGAATGTAAAAAAAAAGTTACTAAATATCAATCTCCCAAATGTCCTGAATCAAACGGTATGCCATATGTGTGGTTACACACGCGGACGTGGAAGCGAAAAGCCACAAAGTGAGACAATGCACGATGGCTCAGAAACAGCGAAAATATTTAGCCAACTCCGAATTTGGACAGTCTACAGTTTTTTCCACAAAACACCCCCGTAACTTAGAAATAACCCCCACAAACTATATATTCCTGAAATTTGCACACCTGCAGCTACGTAACGCTGTAGTTTGTTCATTCATACCATCAATGGTGTGGGCGCAATTCTTCGTAGAAGTTCGCATTTGTCTGAAAAAATGAACAAAAAACAACTTCAAAAGGTAGAAATCATGCCAAAACCTCATGGAATGTAAAAAAAAGTTACTAAATATCAATCTCCCAAATGTCCTGAATCAAACGGTATGCCATATGTGTGGTTACACACATGGACGTGGAAGCCAAAAGCCACAAAGTGAAACAATGCACAATGGCTCAGAAACAGCAAAAATATTTAGCCAAATCTGAATTTGAACAGTCTGCAATTTTTCCCCACAAAACAACCCCCACAAACCATATATTTCTCAAATCCACACACCTTTATCTACGAAATTCTGTAGTTTGTTCATTCGTACCATCAATGGTGTGGGCGCAGTTCTTCGTAGAAGTTCACAGTTTTAGCAGATTTTCTAAAAAATTTGGAAAAAAAACTCTCAAAGGTAGAAATCATGCCAAAATCCCAAGTAATGTAAAAAAAAGTTACCAAATATCAATCTCCTAAATGTCCGGAATCAAACGGTATGCCCTATGTATGGTTACACACGCAAACGTGGAATCAACTAGCCACAAAGTGAGCCAATGAACAATGGCCCAATTACAGCAACTTTTCAGATTTGTCAGACTAAACACCCCTCTATATTAGAAATAACCCCTCAAACTATATATTTTCGGAATCTACACATCTTCAGCTACACAATGGTGTGATTCTTTTATGCATACCACCAATGGTATGAGCGCAGTTTCATGTAAAGTTTCGCTTTTTTACCAGATTTTCAGGAAAAATTTATAAAAATACAATTCAAAGTTAAAAATCATGGCAAATTTCCATGTCATGTAAAAAAAACTTGTCAATTATCAATCTTCCAAATGCCCTGAATCAAACGGTATGCCCTATGTGTGGATGCACACAGAGACGTGGCCACCAACTAGCTCAAATTGGATGCATGCACAAATGCAATTACAAGAAAAAATCAAAGTGCTCTGTAATTTGAACAGCCTACCCTTTTTCTAAGGAAACAGTCCAGAAACATGGAAATTCCCCCCACAAGCTATATATTTTTGGAATCTATACACCTTCAGCTACGTTACGATGCCATGCTTTCATACATACATCAAGAATTCCAGACCCAGTGATCCAAAGAACTCTTGTGTTTTTAGGAGGTTTTGTGAAAAATAAAATAAGATGATTCAAGGATTGAAATCCTACCTAAACCAACTTGACAAGCAAAAAACCCCACTAAATGTCAATCTCCCACATATCCTACATCAAACGGTATGCCATATGTGTGGGTGCACACAGAGACATGGCCACCAACTAGCTCAAATGGGACACATGCACAAGTGTAATTACAAGAAAAAATTCAAAGTTGTCTGTAATTTCAAACAGCCCCAAAACTTGGAATTCCCCCCACAAATAAAACCCCCCACTAAATATCAATCTCCCACATGTTCTGAATCAAACGTTATGCCATATGCGTGGATGCACACAGAGACGTGGCAACCAACTAGCTCAAATGGGACGCATGCACAAATGCAATTACAAGAAAGAATCAAAGTGCTCTGTAATTTGAACAGCCTACACTTTTTCTAAGGAAACAGTCCCGAAACATGGAAATTCTCCCCACAAACTATATATTTTTGGAATCTACACACCTTCAGCTACGTTACGATGCCATGCTTTCATACATACATGAAGAATTCCAGACCCACTGATCCAAAGAAGTCCCTGTTTTTACGAGGTTTTGTGAAAAATAAAATAAGATGATTCAAGGGTTGAAATCCTACCTAAACCCTTTTGACAAGCAAAAAAACCCACTAAATGTCAATCTCCCACATATCCTGCATCAAATGGTATGCCATATGTGTGGGTGCACACAGAGACGTGGCCACCAACTAGCTCAAATTGGACGCATGCACAAGTCCAATTACAAGAAAAAAATCAAAGTGTTCTGTAATTTGAACAGCCTAATCAACTTGGAAATACCCCCGACAAACTATATATTTTTGGAAGCTACACACCTTCAGCTACGTGATGGTATCATGCTTTCGTATATACATGAAGAATTCCAGGCGCTGTTATCCATAGAACTCCGTGCTTTTAGGAGATTTTGTGAAAAAATAAAATAAGAGGACTCAATGGTTGAAATCCTACCTAAACCCACTCGGCAAGTAAAAAACCCACTAAACGGCAATCTCCCACATGTCCTGAATCAAATGGTATGCCATAAGGGTGGGTGCAAACAGAAACGGGGCCACCAACTAGCTCAAATTGGACGCATGCACAAGTCCAATTACAAGAAAAAAATCAAAGTGTTCTGTAATTTGAACAGCCTAATCAACTTGGAAATACCCCCCACAAACTATATATTTTTGGAAGCTACACACCTTCAGCTACGTGGTAGTATCATGCTTTCGTATATACATGAAGAATTCCAGGCGCTGTTTATCCATAGAACTCCGTGCTTTTAGGAGATTTTGTGAAAAAATAAAATAAGAGGACTCAATGGTTGAAATCCTACTAAACCCACTCGGCAAGTAAAAAACCCACTAAACCAATCTCCACATGTCCTGAATCAAATGGTATGCCATAAGGGTGGGTGTGCAAACAGAAACGGGGCCACCAACTAGCTCAAATTGGACGCATGCACAAGTCCAATTACAAGAAAAAAATCAAAGTGTTCTGTAATTTGAACAGCCTAATCAACTTGGAAATACCCCCCACAACTATATATTTTTGGAAGCTACACACCTTCACTACGTGGTGGTATCATGCTTTCGTATATACATGAAGAATTCCAGGCGCTGTATACATAGAACTCGTGCTTTTAGGAGATTTTGTGGAAAAATAAAACAAGAGGACTCAATGTGTTGAAATCCTACCTAAACCACTCGGCAAGTAAAAAACCCACTAAACGGCAATCTCCCACATTCCTGAATCAAATGGTATGCCATAAGGTGGGTGCAAACAGAGACGGGCCACCAACTAGCTCAAATGGGATCCATGCGCAATTGCAATTACAAGAAAAAATTAAAAAAACGCCACAACCCACTCCCCCACCCCTATCCCCACTCCCCCTTTTAGTGGAAAACCAGTTAGTACGGAGAGTCACACAAGTTTTTGCACACTTTACTGATCCTAAAAAATCAATACGGTCTTTTTTGGTACCTCTCAAAATTCCTACTAAAATAGGCTTAGTTTCCCTTGAAATCCAACAAATAAATGATCCGCGTTTACTTTACCGATATCACCGGGGACATTGGAAGCTTGGAGAAGAAAAAGTTTTTTGCTAATTTATAGTTTTAGGGTAAAAAAAAAAAAAAGGTGTGTGTATCACTTTAAGATTTTTTTTTGTGTGCATTTCCCTTTTTTGGGGGGATCATTCCCAAAGATGATCATCAAATCATCTTAGGGAATGATACCGAACTTGGAATACGGGCATAAATGCCCTTTTCCAATTCGAAATCCGATCGGAAAATCACTTCCGGAAATCATTTTCCAGGAAGTGATTTTTCTTCATTGGCAAAGATCAATAATTTGGTGATCAGAAGTGATCACCAAATTTTGATCTCTGTCCCCATTTTTTTTCTAAGTCTCGCTAAGTAGCAAAGACTTAGAAAAATCCTATTTGTGTGAAGAACTTTGAGTTCCATTCACAAAATGTATAGTAAAGCTGTCAGCTTGACAGCTTGTGCTATACAGGTACTGCAGCATGATCTAAAAAGAGATCGTGCTGCAGTACCTCCACTAGACCACCAGGGGCAGCATCTTACCTCTCTTAGGGAGACCCCGGTGACATCACTCAGCTTCCTGCTTCACCGGGGTCTCCCTTTCCGGAACGAAGACGGCTCTCCTCTGCTTCTCCACGTGGGACCGGCTGATGCCTCTAAAGGTAGGGATATCTCCAGATCCAAACCGAGGGGGGATCGAGGGGGCTAGGGGGGCAGTTGATGCTGCCCCCCGATCGCCCCTAGCAGGGGGGAAAAAAATTTTGGGAGGGGGAAGCCACAGACGTATATTCACGATCTGTGGCAGTTTGAGTATTCACTGCACAGATCGTGAGTATACGATCTGTGTCAGGGAAAGGGTTAAAGGTAAACTGTGGTCCAAAAATGACTTTAGGTAAATTGATAGGAATTGCTCTCCTGAGAATTTTTGCATTATATTTTCATTGTTTATTTTGCATAGTTTTGAAGATATTTATATTTTTGTGTGTGATATGGCAGCAGCATCACCAGGTCCCCTGCACTTCCTGCTCAGAAACCTGTCAGTCAATCTGCCCTGTGTCTCCTCCCCTTTGCAGCCCCCCTGGTCCTTCCCACTCATGGACCCCATGGTCCCTCTAGTTGCAGGCCCCTCTTGGCCCATTCCCTTACAGCCCCATGTGGCCCCGCCCTCTCGCAGGTGCCATGGCCCTGCCCACTCGTGGGTGCTGTGGCCCCACCCACTCACAGGTGCTGTAGGCCACTCTGACACCCCCCCCCCCAAACTCTGCCTGAAAACAGCCTTTTCAGGCAGAGTGAGAACAGTGAGAACAGAGCGAGAACTTGAAAGTGGAAACTCATATTATACTTACCGAGAGTTTCTTTTCCTGGCCATCCCTTCAGGCAGCACTGAATGGGTTAACTCCCTGTCAGCTGGGACAGAAGAAAACAGACACTCCCAATGTTATAAATGGTCTCCACCCCCACCTGGCAGTAGTCTGGTTTCAAGCAATAATTATAATATTTGTAGGCAAAAGGGGTGGGAGTGCTGCCTGAAGGGATGGCCAGGAAAGTGGAAACTCATATCATACTTACCGAGAGTTTCTTTTCCTGGCCATCCCTCAGTCAGCACTGAATGGGTTAGTACCCAAGCAATATAAAATGGGAGGGAAATAAAACTATAAAAGACATCTTATGCTGAAATAATATATTAATTTAATCCGAAGCCCTGGCCACCGTCATTAACACTTATGACCAAAGCTTGCTTGAGAGCCCATCCTCACATCCAACCTGTAATGTTTTAAAAAGGTGGACGGAGTTGACCAATTTGCGCTCACACAGCTCATCTGTATTAGCCCCTTGTTCTGCCGCCCAAGATGCCGACAGACCTCTAGTTGAGTGTGCCGTAATTCTCTGTGGGGGTATTTTCTCTTGAGAGATGTAGGCTTTCTGTATGGCTTTAACAACCCATTTTCTTTAGGTAACCACTGTTGCTGGTTCCCCTTTCCTTGCGCCTGACGGAATCACAAATAACCTCTGCATTTTTCTGAAAGAGGCTGTTCTGAGTAGGTATTGCTATAAACTTCGTCCCACATCAAGATAAGTAATTTGTGAGTCTACCTGCAAACTTTCCTCCGTTACAGTTGGTAGGGTTATTGGCTGGTTCAGGTGAAATTTTGAGAAAACCTTAGGTAGAAATTCTAATACCAGATGCAAGACTATAGCTTGAGGCTGAAAGTTCAGATATGGGGCATCAATTGAGAGTGCTTGCAATTCAGATACTCTCCTCCCTGATGTTAAAGCAACCAATAAGGTAATTTTCAATGAAAGATCCATCATCGTAATTGACTCTATCGGTTCGAAGGGATGCTGAAGAAATGCCTTTAAAACTAAAGGAAGACCCACTGAGGTAATAACGATTTCCGTGGTGGTCTTAATCTTATGACTCCTTGGAGGAATCTTTTAATTAACGGATCTTAAAATAAGGGTTTCGAAAGTACAGCAGAGATTGCTGAAATGAAATTACCCTTCTTTGTTGCTTTAAACATTAGGGGAAGTATCTGAATTACAAGCACTCTCAATTGATGCCCATATCTGAACTTTCAGCTCAAGCTATAGTCTTGCTCCGGTATTAAATTTCTACCTAAGTTTCTCAAAATTTCACCTGAACCAGCCAATAATCCTACCAACTATAACGGAGGAAAGTTTGCAGGTAGGGCTCACAAATGACTTATCTGATGTGGGACGAAATTTAAGGCAATACCTACCATAAGAACACCTCTTTCAGAAAAACGCAGAGGTTATTTGTGATTCCGTCAGGCGCAAGGAAAGGGGAACCAGCACAGTGGTTTACCTTAAGAAAATGGGTTGTTAAAGCCATACAGAAAGCCTACATCTCTCCAGAGAAATACCCCCACAGAGAATTATGGCACACTCAACTAGAAGTCTGTCGGCATCTGGGGCGGCAGAAGAGGGCTAATACAGATGACTGTGTAGAGCAGCAAATTGTGTCAACTCCGTCCCACCTTTAAAACATTACGTTGGATGTGAGGGGGGCTCTCAAGCAAGCTTTGGTCATAAGGGGTTAATGACGGTGGCCAGGGCTTCGGATTAAATTAATTATTATTTCAGCATAAGATGTCTTTTATAGTTTTATTTCCCTCCCATTTTATATTGCTTGGGTACTAACCCTTTCTGCTGACTGAGGGATGGCCAGAGAAAAGAAACTCTCGGTAAGTATGATTATGAGTTTCCACTTTCCTGGCCATCCCTTCAGGCACCACTCCCACCCCTTTTGCCTACAAATATTATAATTATTGCTTTGAAACCAGACTACGCAGGTGGGGGTGGAGACCATTTATAACATTGGATGCTGTTTTCTTCTGTCCCAGCTGACAGGGAGTTAACCCATTCAGTGCTGCCTGAGATGGCCAGGAAAAGAAACTCTCGTAAGTATAATATGAGTTTCCACTTTCAAGTTCTCGCTCTGTTCTCACTGTTTCCCACTCTGCCTGAAAAGGCTGTTTTCAGCCAGAGTTTGGGGGGGGGGGTGTCAGATGCCTACAGCACCTGTGGTGGGTGGGCCACAGCACCCACGAGTGGGCAGGGCCATGGCACCTGCGAGAGGCGGGGCCAGGGGCTTTAGGGAATGGGCCAAGAGGGCCCTGCAACTAGAGGGACCATGGGGTCCATGAGTGGGAAGGACCAGGGGGGCTGCAAGGAGGAGACACAGGGCAGATTACTGACAGGTTTCTGAGCAGGAAGTGCAGGGGACCTGGTGATGTCTGCTGCCATATCACACACAAAAATTATAATATCTCAAAACTATGCAAAATAAACAATGAAATATAATCAAAAAATTCTCAGGAGAGCATTCCTATCAATTTACCCAAAGTCATTTTTGGACCACAGTTTACCTTTAACCCTTTCCCCCTGACACAGATCGTATACACTCACGATCTTGGCAGTGAATACTCAAACTGCCACAGATCGTGAATATACGATCTGTGGCTCCCCCCTCCCAAAATTTTTTTTCCCCCCTGCTAGGGGCGATCGGGGGCAGCATTCACTGCCCCCCTAGCCCCCCGATCCCCCCTCGGTTTGGACGGGAGATATCCCTACCTTTAGAGGCATCAGCCGGTCCCACGTGGAGAAGCAGAGGAGAGCCGTCTTCGTTCCGGAAAGGGAACCCCGGTGAAGCAGGAAGCTGAGTGATGTCACCGGGGTCTCCCTAAGAGAGGTAGCATGCTGCCCCTGGTGGTCTAGTGGAGGTACTGCCAGCACGACTCTTTTAGATCATGCTGCAGTACCTGTATAGCACAAGCTGTCAAGCTGACACTTTACTATACATTTTGTGAATGGAACTCAAAGTTCCATTCACAAATAGGATTTTTCTAATTCTTTGCTACTTGCGAAGACTTAGAAAAAAAATGGGGACAGAGATCAAAATTTGGTGATCACTTCTGATCACCAAATTATTTATCTTTGCCAATGAATGAAAAAATCACTTCCTGGAAAATGATTTCCGGGAAGTGATTTTCCGATCGGATTTCGAATTGGAAAACGGGCATTTATGCCCGTATTCCAAGTTCGGTATCATTCCCTAAGATGATTGATGATCATCTTTGGGAATGACCCCCCAAAAAAGGGGAAATGCACACAAAAAAAATCTTAAAGTGATCACACACACCTTTTTTTTTTTACCCTAAAACTATAAAATTAGCAAAAAACTTTTTCTTCTCCAAGCTTCCAATGTCCCCGGTGATATCGGTAAAGTAAACGCGGATCATTTATTTGTTGGATTTCAAGGGAAACTAAGCCTATTTTAGTAGGAAATTTTGCAGAGGTACCAAAAAAGACCGTATTGATTTTTTAGGATCAGTAAAGTGTGCAAAAACTTGTGTGACTCTCCGTACTAACTGGTTTCCACTAAAGGGGATTGGGGATAGGGGTGGGAGTGGGTTGTGCGTTTTTTTAATTTTTTCTTGTAATTGCAATTGCGCATGGATCCCATTTGAGCTAGTGGTGGCCCCGTCTCTGTTTGCCACCCACCCTTATGGCATACCATTGATTCAGGACATGTGGGAGATTGCCGTTTAGTGGGTTTTTTACTTGCCGGTGGGTTTAGGTAGGATTTCAACCATTGAGTCCTCTTGTTTTATTTTTCCACAAAATCTCCTAAAAGCACGGGATTCTATGGATAACAGCGCCTGGATTTCTTCATGATATACGAAATGTTATACCACCACGTAGCTGAAGGTGTGTAGCTTCCAAAAATATATAGTTTGTGGGGGTATTTCCAAGTTGATTAGGCTGTTAAAATTACAGACACTTTGATTTTTTTCTTGTAATTGGACTTGTGCATGCGTCCAATTGAGCTAGTTGGTGGCCCCGTTTTCTGTTGTGCACCCACCCTTATGGCATACCATTTGATTCAGGACATGGGGAGATTGCCGTTTATTGGGTTTTTTACTTGCCGAGTGGGTTTTAGGTAGGATTTCAACCATTGGTCCTCTTATTTTATTTTTCACAAAATCTCCTAAAAGCACGAGTTTTATGGATAACAGCGCCTGGAATTCTTCATGTATATACGAAAGCATGATACTACCCACGTAGCTGAAGTGTGTAGCTTCCAAACATAATAGTTTGTGGGGGGTATTTCCAAGTTGGTTAGGCTGTTCAAATTACAGAACACTTTTGATTTTTCTGTATTGGACTTGTGCATGCGTCCCAATTTGAGCTAGTTGGTGGCCCCGTTTCTGTTTGCACCCACCCTTTGGCATACCATTTGATTCAGACATGTGGGAGATTGCCGTTTAGTGGGTTTTTTTTACTTGCCGAGTGGTTTTAGGTAGGATTCAACCATTGAGTCCTCTTATTTTATTTTTTTCACACAAATCTCCAAAGCACGGAGTTCTATGGATAACAGCGCCTGGAATTCTTCATGTATATACGAAAGCATGATAACCATCACGTACTGAAGGTGTGTAGCTTCCAAAAATATATTTGTCGGGGGTATTTCCAAGTTATTAGGCTTTTCAAATTACAGAACACTTTGATTTTTTTCTTGTATTGGACTGTGCATGCGTCCAATTTGATAGCTTGGTGGCCACGTCTCTGTGTGCACCCACACATATGGCATACCTATTGATGCAGGATTGTGGGGAGATTGACATTTAGTGGGTTTTTTTTTGCTTGTCAAAAGGGTTTAGGTAGGATTTCAACCCTTGAATCATCTTATTTTATTTTTCACAAAACCTCGTAAAACAGGGACTTCTTTGGATCAGTGGTGTCTGGAATTCTCATGTTGTATGAAAGCATGGCATCGTAACGTAGCTGAAGGTGTGTAGATTCCAAAAATATATAGTTTGTGGGGAGATTTCCATGTTTCGGGACTGTTTCCTTAGAAAAAGTGTAGGCTGTTCAATTACAGAGCACTTTGATTCTTTCTTGTAATTGCATTTGTGCATGCGTCCCATTTGAGCTAGTTGGTTGCCACGTCTCTGTGTGCATCCACGCATAGGGCATAACGTTTTGATTCAGAACATGTGGGAGATTGATATTTAGTGGGGGTTTTTATTTGTGGGGGGCATTTCCAAGTTTTGGGGCTGTTTGAAATTACAGACAACTTTGAATTTTTTCTGTAATTACACTTGTGCATGTGTCCCATTTGACTAGTTGGTGCCATGTCTCTGTGTGCACCCACACATGGCATACCGTTTGATGTAGGATATGTGGGATATGACATTTAGTGGGGTTTTTTGCTGTCAAGTTGGTTTAGGTAGGATTCAATCCTTGAATCATCTTATTTTATTTTCACAAACCTCCTAAAAACACAGAGTTCCTTTGGATCACGGGTCTGGAATTCTTGATGTAGGTATGAAAGCATGGCACGTAACGTAGCTGAAGGTGTATAGATTCCAAAAATATATAGCTTGTGGGGGAATTTCCATGTTTCTGGACTGTTTCCTTAGAAAAGGGTAGGCTGTTGTCAAATTACGAGCACTTTGATTTTTTTCTGTATTGCATTTGTGCATGCATCCAATTTGAGCTAGTTGGTGGCCACGTCTCTGTGTGCTCCACACATAGGGCATACCGTTTGATTCAGCATTTGGAGATTGATAATTGACAAGTTTTTTTTACATGACATGGAAATTTGCCATGATTTTTAACTTTGAATTGTATTTTTATAAATTTTTCCTGAAAATCTGGTAAAAAGCGAAACTTTACATGAAACTGCGCTCATACCATTGGTGGTATGCATAAAGAAATCACACCATTGTGTAGCTGAAGATGTGTAGATTCCGAAATATATAGTTTTGAGGGGTTATTTCTAATATAGAGGGGTGTTTATCTGAACATCTGAAAAGTTGCTGTAATTGGGCCATTGTTCATTGGCTCACTTTGTGGCTAGTTGATTCCACGTTGCGTGTGTACCATACATAGGGCATACCGTTTGATTCCGGACATTTAGGAGATTGATATTTGGTAATTTTTTTTTACATTACTTGGGATTTGGCATGATTTCTACCTTTGAGAGTTTTTTCCAAATTTTTTTTTTTTTTTTTTAGAAAATCTGCTAAAACTGTGAACTTCTACGAAGAACTGCGCCCACACCATTGATGGTACGAATGAACAAACTACAGAATTTCGTAGATAAGGTGTGTGGATTTGAGAAATATATGGTTTGTGGGGGTTGTTTTTGTGGGAAATTGCAGCCTGTTCATTCAGATTTGGCTAATTTTTTTGCTGTTTCTGCCCTTTGTGCATTGTTTCACTTTGTGGCTTTGGCTTCCACGTCCTGTTTGTACCACACATTGGCATCCCGTTTGATTCAGGACTGGGAATTGATATTTAGTAACTTTTTTTACATTCCATAGTTTTGGCATGATTTCTACCTTTTGAAGTGTTTTTTTGTTCATTTTTTCAGACAAATGCGAACTTCGAACGAAGCTTGCGCCCACCCATTGATGGTAATGAATGAACAAACTACAGCGTTACGTAGCTGCAGGTGTGCAAATTTCAGGAATATATAGTTTGTTGGGGGTATTTCTAAGTTACGGGGGTGTTTTTTGTGGAAAAAACTGTAGACTGTCCAAATTCGGAGTTGGCTAAATATTTTCGCTGTTTTCTGAGCCATCGTGCATTGTCTCACTTTGTGCTTTTCGCTTCCCGTCCGCGTGTGTAACCACACATATGGCATACCGTTTGATTCAGGACATTTGGAGATTGATATTTAGTAACTTTTATTTTACATTCCGAGGTTTTTGCATGATTTCTCACTTTTGAAGTTGTTTTTTTTCATTTTTTTTCAGACAAATGCGAACTTCTATAGAACTGCGTCCACACCATTGATGGTATGAATGAACAATTACGGTGTTACATAGCTGAAGTGTGTGATTTCAGGAATATATAGTTTGTGGGGGTTTATTTCTAAGTTACGGGGGTGTTTGTGTGGAAAAAACTGCAGACTGTCCGAATTCGGAATTGGCTAAATATTTTCGCTTTTTCTGGACCATCGTGCATTGTCTCACTTTGTGGCTTTTCGCTTCCACGTCCGCGTGTGTAACCACACATATGGCATACCGTTTGATTCAGGACATTGGGAGATTGATATTTAGTAACTTTTTTTTACATTCCATGAGGTTTTGGCATGATTTTTCTCCCCTTTTTGAATGTTGTTTGATGTTAATTTTTTTTGAAAATCTGGTAAAAGTGCAAAACTCTACGAAGAACTGCGCCCACACCATTGATGGTAAGAATGACGAACTACAAGTGTTACATAGCTGAATGTGTGTAGATTTCAGGAATATATAGTTTTGTGGGGGGTATTTCTGAGTTGGGGGGGGTGTTTTGTAAAAAAAAACTGCAGACTGTTCAAATACAAAACTGGCTAATTTTTTTTTGCTGCTACTACTGACATTTGGCACGGGTCACGCTCTGGGTTAGTTGGTAGCCAAGTCTCTGGGTACACCCATGAATGTGGCATACCGTTTTATCGGGAGGGGTTAGGCTTTCATATTGAGAGGTGTTTGAACTTTCCTCCACATTTTTAGCTGAAATTCGCATTTGATTTTGTCTCTGATTTTACAGTTGAGGAAAAAAAGGAAAATGTGAGAAGTAACTTACAATTTTGACGAAGAGCTGCGTCCGGGTATCTGCATTTTGATCGAAACTAACCTCACTCATAAAATCCTGCGAGTGTGTAGTTCTAAAAATATCTCACTTGTGGGGATATTTTAGATAATTTGGAAAGAAATTCTATGTTAACTGTCAGTAGTGGTTACACATTTTAATTTGGTGTTATATTCTTGAAGTGCAGTTTAGTTTGAGGGGGTCTCCTGTACAGGAAAAGTGGGGTACCTACAATATCTGGTACTCGGGAGTATCAGAGCTTTTAGAAACAGTGAGATTTTTGTGTGAACCTTAAGATAACTATAGTAAAAATGGGAAAAATCCATGAAAATTTGCAAATTTTTCATTTTTTTTCATATTTTACCCATAATTCAGTAAAAATTTCCAGAAAAGTTACAAATTCTGTTACCATGTTAAAGTAGACTTTGTGCTGAAAAACAATGTATAATTTCCTGATTTACTGCAAGGTTTCCTACTGTAAAATTATTCTAAAACCATGAGGCAAAATCCTGAAAATTCTTCTGGCAGTTAACGCAAAAAAAATGAAATCTTCTGGCAGTGAAAGGGTTAAAGGTTTGGCTCTGCACTTTCTAAGGTTTTGCGCTCTGACCTTAAAGGGCATGTCCACCCTTAAAACTGCAATTTTTTTTTTACCCAGTTTTATACATGAATTTCAAGGGAGCATGGAGAGGAAGCAGCAGGAAGAAAGGGAGCAGGGAAGAGAAGGGAGCGGGAAGGGAAGGGAGGCAGGGAAGGGAAGGAGCAAGGAGGAAGGGAGCAGGGAAGGGAAGGAGCAAGAAGGGAGCAGGGAAGGGAAGGGAGCAAGAAGGGCAAGGAGCAGGGAAGGGAGGAGCAGGGAAGTGAAGGGAGCAGGGGAAGCAACTTATGTCAGAGTTTGCGTGTAGCTCTACCATTATTTTTTTAATGTTTGTTATACGTCACATTCCTGTCTTATTACTGGTATGCTAACACTGTGTGACTTCAGCTTCTGTATATAAGGCTGGGTACACACAGCCATATTTTCGGCCAATCGACCGATTCACGGAACTTTCAGTCGATCGGCTGAAAATTTGGCTGGTGTGGGGCGGGCGGCCGTTTAACCGACCTTCTATTCTTTTACATTTAAATATCATGTTACAAATACATGTATAAAACTGTAACAATAGCAGTTTGGGGTTTGCGGGCAGATAACAGACAAGTCACCAGTTTTTGTTTTTAAGGATGTAGATGTGCTTTAAAAACTTTGAGAATTCCCAAATGGATCCCAATTTGTATTTTTCATAATTTTCATGCCATAAGAAATAAAACAAACAGATATAATGATAGTCTATTCATTAAAGGTAACAGTGGTTTCCATAAAATGATACTCATTCTCTCATAGCTTTCAACAGTCTAATAATCATGCCTCTAGCTTCTCTAGATCTTAAGTTATAGGCTTGTAAAATTATAGTTCCTTGTCTGTCCGACTGTCTGAGTTTGTGTCAGTCACATGATGTGCTGTGTAATAGCCCCACCCCCAAAAAAGCTTTTCTAGAGCTATAGTCCTGCAACCATTCTTGGTCCTTAGGGCCCTATTTATAAGATCGGTATCGTTATCGTAAAATACCGATCGTTATCCTAAAATAACGACCGTTTTTTACCGATAACGAACCGTTATTACCGATAACGACCGGTATTTACCGATAACGACGGTTATTTAGCTTAATGCTAGCTTAAAAATGATTTAGAAGTTTGGGGCTTTATAATGCAGCTGATGATGCTCTGTCCCAGCAGTGGGTCTGATGATGTCACAGCTCACAAGTCCTAGCACCACCCTTTTATACTGCTGTAGCTTTGGAAGACTGTCTCTAGAAGCATGATCATGGGATAATTTTAAAGGCATGATTGTGCTTCTTTTTAATAAATATCCCTTGTATGAAGACCACATTTTCCCTTTAAAATAAACTGAATAGGAGTAGTGTTGTCTGATATTGAATGTGACCCTTCCTGAGATCACAGTGTTTGTGTTAGCCCAAATGAAAACAACCTGAAAAGAAGATCTAATCGTATGGATTTCTAAAGTTATTTTATATCATTTTTTATTTAAAACCGGCTAGAGTATTAAAGGTAAAATTTTAACAACACGTTTAGGAAAACCAAACCAGTAATTAACTTTCCCTTATATTTCTGATGAAGAACAGAAACGTTTTGCTTTTAGAAGGCTTAAAGGATAATTAGAACACAGCTTTCAAGTTAAATTCTTTTTCAGTCTAAATCAATAGGAGCTGTGAGAAAGCATCTACCCAACCAATCGGCGCAGTTCTGGAGATATATTTCACTTTCACGCGACTTTTAATCACCGACCAGTGGGACTCCTGCTTTGTTAGTCAGAATGACTCACAGCCAAGGTGCAACGTAGTGTTTTCTCAACCTTTTTATCCTTATAAAAACCCTTTAAAAAAAGTCTCAGGAACCCTTACTAAAAACGTATTACTTATTTCTTTATCTCAGACATCAATACACCAATAAACACATAATTCATATAAATATAGATCATGGATAAATATATAGGAAAATATATCTGTATCTCTCACATGGTGGATCCTACAGTTTTGTCACAATCTCTTGAGGACCCGTACGCAACCTCCTCGGACCCTGGTTGAGAAAACTGGGGCAGCGAGAGCCTTTTTTTAAAATGACAATGAAACTAAAAAGAAATGTCTATCACCAGTGGGCAGTGTATCTTATTCCAAATATTACAAAGCTGAGCTTCTAAGCTGGATTGATTCCTTTGGATCCAACAGATTGGTCGCTTTATTGTTAGTGTGTACTGCTGTCAGAGCAGGACGACGAATGTTCATTGCAATCACATGGAAGTGCCCTAGAAATTAACCTCAGTCACGGTCGACCCTAAGTATAAGAACGCGGCAGAAGGAAATGTGCATTCCCGAGCATTCTCCCTATATACGGTATATATAAGTACAGGGAGACTGTACACACCCTGTGTGTAGCCTGATGTCCAAAAAGTCATCTTCTCAAGACCTTTAGTGTGTGTATCCAGCTTTACACTGGACCATTATACTCGTGTATTTACCGTTCCATATTTGCATAGTACCCAGGGTAAATACCTAATCGCTAAGTCCTCACAAGTTTACCTCTGCAATTTGTTCCATTCCTCCCCTCTGCCACGTCAGGATATCCCGTGATATAGCCAATGGGGAGATTTTGCAGAGCGTATCTTTCCACTGGCAACATCACGGACTGTGAAAGAAAACGCGAGGGAACCCCTTAATGTAGAAATCTCCGCTGAAAGCTCTGCAAGGAAGCGTGTCTTCCCATTGGCTGCACTGTGGACTGTCACTAACAGTGGAAGAGAGGAGGGACAAATTGGAGCCCCGAAGGAGACTTTAAGGAAGTATTACAGAAGTTAGCTGAGGACTTTTTTTGGTCCCCCCACCCTGGGTACTACTAACAGGGAAGAAGAGGAATAGGGGGAGTAGAGGTAGACTGTTAATCCTCCATTTTGGTGGAATGCGTTATGTGTTCCTTGTGAAAGTCATTGTATACATTCATTGTTGGTGGTGTTTGAGCTATATATATATGAGTATATGGAGTATATGCACGTCACAAGAAGAATTATTTCGGGTTTAGGGTGTTTGTGTAGAAATTTAGAAAAGACACCACTATGGAATACACACTTTCATTTCATTTCCAGTCACCAACCGTGACTTTTCAGATTTTTCTAGACCAACATCTTTAACATTACAAGCCAGAAATAATACAATCATTTAACACTAGGCCAGTACTGTCCAGTAAAGTCAAAGGAAACTTACTAAACAATAGCAAAGGTTAACCTGAGGCATCAAGTCACAGCTAATTACTCACTATGGATTAATCACACTAGCAAACCTATTGCTAAAGATGAACATTTTGTCTGTGCTCTTAATCTGCAGTAACCATCAGGTGTTAGCAAATGTAGAGACAAGTAAAAGGTATCATCTATTGGCAAATTAACAGCACTCCTCTTATTAAATAGCCTGTAAGTTATTAGCCAACCCATTCCCTGCCTACTAGAACAATTAACTGGTGATTTTCAGTTATCTGCCGTAACCCCAACCCCAAACCAAACTATGGGTTTTATTCATTTGGGCAGTTGATTGTCTAGAAAGGTGTGGGACAAGATGTCATTCTGGCCGGTGATGTCTACTGATAAAAGAAGAAGACAGCTAAACATAATGGCCGGCCAGGTGGCAGGAGTTTTGTCTTTTCTCATTTATTTCAAAGAGCTAAGTAAGAGTGTAAATACTTTTTTTAACCTTCTAATCAATTTAGAGTTTAACAGCTCATCTTAATGTGAAAACACGTTCAGGATGGAAACAAGACTATCCTACTGTGAGCGCTTTATAAGATGGAACGTTTCTGTCCATGTCTCTGTCTATTGGAGAAAGTCCTCACGCCCTGTAAATTTCATTGGCAGCTTTACAGCTGATCGGTAATTTGGATATGATTCCAAGCTCTGTACATGTTCGGAAATAGATACGTTAAAATCAGCTCTGAAAAAAAAACAAATTCCATTTTCTCAAATGATCTTAAAATCCTTTAATTCTTGGAGTTTTCCAACAAATAATCAGGGTGTTTTCAATAAAAATTCTTAGCGTTAAATTGGTGCTAATTTTGGTCCAACAATCAGATGTTGGTTTTCAAATGTTAAATAAAATCTGTATTGGTTGGGGCAAAATTAGCACCATTTTTAACAATAATGTACTTTTATTGAATCTCCCTGATGGTTTGTGTAAAACATTGAGTAGGCCTTTTTAAAAAAAATTTTATGTGATTAAACTTTTACAATTAAAACGTTTTAATTATGTATTTTTTTAAATAAATATGTGCTCTTTGTGGTCTCCAATTTTTCAAAACAATTAAGTTATTTCTGGAAAGGTTAAGTTTACTTCCTTGCTTGAACACTTCCTCCTGTTTTCAGCATGGGAGTAATAGATTAACGCAGTGACCAGGTTGTGTCATGGGACCAAGCTTCTACCTGCATTTATAGGCATCCCCCTTCTCAACTGTCAATTTTTTTATATCTGTTCGGGTGCTTCCTGTTTTCCCCGCATTAAAGGACAATTATACTCACCTTCCCTCCGCTCCTCTTCTTTGGTCAGTACCTTTTACCCAGGGTGAGGACCTGAACGCTAGGTCCTCACACCTGGTTTCGCGTAACTTGAAGCACATCTTAGTGCAACACTGCTCTGGTAGCTCCGCCTCCTCCTCCCCATCAGCGACAAGGCCAATAGGAAGGCACGCTTGTTGCAGAGCCTGCCTTCTATTGGCCTCGTCGCCGCCCGGAGGAGAGGGCAGAGCCTACCAGAGCAGTGTTTCAGTAGGGCTGTGCTTCAAGTTACGCGAACCCAGGGTGAGGACCAGCGGTTCAGGTCTCACCCTGGGTAAAAGGTACTGACCAAAGAAAGGACAAGGGAAGGGTGAGTATAATTGTCCTTTAAGTCTTACCTGAGCTGCTTCTCCCCCGGGGTAGAGGGAGGAGCAGAGGTTACGACGCGAACCCAGGGGTGAGGAGCTACGGTTCAGGTCCTCACCCTGGGTAAAGTACTGACCAAAGAAGAGGAGTGCGAGGGAAGGTGAGTAATTGTCCTTTGTTTAACTGAGCATGCTTCTCCCCCGGGTAGAGGGGAAGCAGAGGTCATGGTGTGTCCCACCCAACCAACTGGAAGCAGGAAATTTTAACATCATTACAATATAATTTCTCACAGGCTGAACAGAGATGTGACTCAGGGCTCATTTTAAATGAGGCTTTTATTTAACTCTACCTTGTTTGGAGACCATATTTGCCCTTTAATAAAGAGCTGCCTAAGTAATGTAGCTTTGCATTTAGAACCCTGCGCATTGTAGCCCTCTTCTAACCAAAATTATATCCTTGGCCACATACCGTCTACAAATGACATCCGCCCATTATTTACGTAGGGATAGACCCTAAAGTGACAGGATTTTGGCTCTCCAATCAGAAAGCGTGGTATTTATTTTATGCTATTAATAAAAGTTAAGGTAACTTTGTAGGTGAGATTTGTTTATTGATAATTTAAATATCATTATCCCATCTTTCAACATTTCACTGCCAGACATTCTTTCTTTTTGTAAGAAATATGATCTGGAGTCTGGACTGCATATTTGTATTAGTTGAAGTATCTTACCGTGATTGGGAAATATTCCACTGTATGTTAAACTGGCTAAATACTGCAGGCTACATTGGTTTTTTAGGACCCTATGACTGATATTTAGTCTCTGTTTGGATCACATGACCTTATGGCTGCTAAGTAGATGTTTGAGTAAGGATGGTTTGTTTCTAATTCCTAGGTCGGTTTGGATGAAAATGAACTTTGTGGTTGCTGGTGGGGCAACGATAACCCTAGCATCATTTAGGTTGTGTTGGGTGGGAGGTATGACCCTATTTATGTGGTGATAAAGACCTTGTGGAGCTATTAGGTCTTGTTTGGGTAATGATGAGCTATGGACTTAGGTGATATCTATTCCTGCTTGGGTTCTTGCTGATGACTCTTTGTTGCTATCTAGATACAATGATGGTTTTTGGAATTATAACTAGGTCCTTTTATTTTGAATAAGACGTTGTGTCTGCTTTTTAGTATCTGTTTGGGTGATGTGAACCTATGGCTAATATTTAGGTCATGCTGGGGATAAAAACCTTGCGGCAGCTATTAGGGTAGATGAGTCTATGGCTCAGAAAATATCTAATCCTGCTTGGGTCCTTGTTGAGGACCACGTGGTTGATATCTAGTGACAATGACTTTGGTCAATATCAAGTCCTGTTCATTGACAGAGACTTGTGTGGCTAAATTATGACAATTATTATGACAGTATTCTAGGATGCATTAGATCCTATAGCTAGTATCCATACTGAGAGCTGCCCAATGCAGTTAATTGTTGAACTTTCCTAAGTGTGTGGTCCTACTGCGGTTATCGTTATTCTATAAATATTTGCTTTTGAGCTTAAGGTTCTTCTCGTTTTGCCCCCAATTTCATGAGGTTGCAATTATACATATGCATGGCCTGTTCACAACATTCTTAATATCCCAGAGTTATTGTTAATTTCATCGTACACCGTCTGTCTGCAGCAGTATGGCAATAACATTGAAGGTACTGACTAAAACAATGAACGTGCTCTCTCGTGTCTCTAGTGGGCTCTCGAGTCATAATATCAACAACACCAGAATCTTCAATAGCGGGTGTTGTAGATTCTGAACCGTATACAGCAACGGAAAGGAGGTAAAAATATATAACAACTGCATGGAATGCAAAATATCTCTTCTGGGGCCTGGATTCTGAACTTGATTAAATGAGCTTCACCAGCTGTTTTTGGGGCTTGAAATATCCACTAGATCCTGAAAATCAGAATAATGTAAGAAAACAAATGGAAATACAGACTTCTCCAGCGCTTTAAGGACCAGTAATGCACACGATAAACCAATCCTCCCCTTCAATCATAATCACATCATTTTCTGCTGTATAACTAAAGGGAAACTGTACGGCCCCAAACAACACTGCTAACAGTACCCAGGATGAGGACCTGATCCACCCTTGGGTTTTCCCTAGGTGACCTACACCATTCCTTTAATAGATCACGTTCAGGACTGTTCCAGGGCTGCCCAATGGAAGAGCTCTACTTAAAACATTTTCTTCGCATTGCCTAAGTGTGCGGCACTAAGGAACTTTGAAAAATGGTGTGGGGCATCTAGGACAAACCCCATCGTGATGACATTGCTGGGTACTATTTGGGATTTTTTTTCTTATCTGTGGGGGGGGCATAGAACACCAAGTCTCAATAACCTGAAAAAGGGGGTTTCCTTTCCTTGGCACCATCTTTGCTATTTTAGTACTCCAATGGGCAATTTACTAGGGGGCGCTGCGGCCACCCTTTTCGCTCAGCCTGATTAACGATTGGTTTAGCCAACTTTAAAGCCTCGGTTTCCGACAGGTGTGCGAGTACCGAAGAGACACTCATGCAACGTCCCAAGCCAATTTAACACAGGCGTGGCGGCTGGCGCACGTAAGTATTAAAATCCGCCACAGGAGATCTGAGCATCTTTTGACCCATCCAACAGCCATCAGTAGAAATTACTGTTATGACATTCCAAGGATGTGGTGCATTCTGGGAAGAAGAAGGACCGTTAGAACCTGAAATGTCACCTCACTAATGTCACAGCAGGGACACGCAAGGGGTATGAAATCAACTGATATTTCAAAATGGTAGAGAATATGTAAATATATAATATAATAATAATAATAAATAATAATAATATAATAAGAAGCATTAACCCAACTAACAATTTAACAATATTGATCATTTCCACTGAACTGTCCCTGTAACTTGTGAGTAGCTGTTGATGCTGGTAGAAAAATAACAATAATAAAATAAAAGTGATCCATGGCTGATTCTGGTCCACCAGAGCTATTCAGATTACCATGTTGTGTACATACACTGGCACTGAATGAAACAATGTGTGATGCAACCTGGCTTCGTGCATGCGTCAATTTTATGTTCGCAGATATTTTTGCTTGCATTATTAACGGGAAGGATATCTCAACTTGATTGGTTGAAATTACAACGGCTGGAATCTCACAGACCTTGTTTTCCAACATAGGTTTTTTCCCCCCAGATCCCATAAAAATGAACAGAATCTTAATTAAAACGGACAATGATTTTTCACACTTTCCTTAATTATCACAACACTCTCAACTTTGCTTTTTTGATTTTCCTCCCTTCTTGCTCATGGTTGGATAAACTTTAATCCATCCCTGTTTTTGTTACTTGCACAATAGCTCATTAAATTACCACTTAGCATCGTGTCCCAAAGAGAGATGCTAATGTTATCTGTCATCGAATTAATAGATTTCCTCGGTTCCCGACTGGTTAATGATAGATTATTGTCAGCAGATGAGTTGCTAGGCAATTAATCTCAAAGTACCAGGCATTTAACAGTAAAATCCACCAACAACTTATCGTTTAAGATTTTTAATTACTCCCCAAACGTTGTAAGTAGCAATTAAGAGAGGAGGTTAGGTTTAAAAGAAGGAGAAGACGCAATCCAAACAGAAGTCACAGAGCATAAAGAATTCCAAATAGCATTTTATCCTTAGTCGATCCCCCCGATCAAGGAACAATACCCTTCAAAAACTAACAAGATACAAATCTAATATGTATTGTTTTCCGTTTTGTAATAACCTTTTTAAAATTGAATAGCCAGAGCTCATAGCAAACCACATTTTAACTGGAATTAAATCCCTGGGCATGACCTCAAACCACTATTTGCATGATGTCAAAGTTAACTCTATTGGAGAGACTGCAGAGTTAGCGCAATGTTCAGCTGCTATGGTAGAAAAGGGACTAGGGACCCTTTATTAATGCTTTTATGGTCAAGCGTGCAGTTCCAGACACCAGCGTACAGGGAGCTTAACGTTTGGCAAATTGCAGGCAATATCGACGGAGAAGCTACCTGTAATGATCTTGTCTCTGAAGAGAGATAATAAGATCTTTGATTACTTCTTAAGAATGTTCATTATACTTGTAAAGAAGAAAGATCTACATCTACTGTGAGATCTACGATGGTAGAAATCACTTTACGAGACTTCCGGGCATCCCGGTTCAGTAAGTCGTGCAATTTACCACCACCATTGAAAAGGCGTTAGTTTCACACTAATGCCAGTGTAAACTTAAAGGGTATGTCCATTGATTTTTTTAACTTTCTTTTTATCTGTTTAACTGAAGAAAGGGAGTAATGCGCTATATCTACCCCCTGTTCTTCAATACAACTGGCAGGAGAGTAAAAAGATCTTACGGCTATCTTACACCGGCTTCTCTGACAGTCCTCCGACGCATTCACGCTCCTTTGCACACTGCAGGGATGTCCAAACCTGCGGCCCTCTAGATGTTTGAAAACTACAACTTCCTGCATTCCTCATGCAGAAAAAAACAAAGAGTTGGTAGTTTTCAAACATCTGGAGGTTGGACATCCCTGTCAGTGACACTGGAGCGATCCGGGTAAGTTCTTCCTCCTCTACCGCAGTTTTACTGACGAATGGAGGTAAGATTATTTCTTTTACTTATTATTTTTTCTTTTCGCGCTAAAGGGCATTCCACCCCCAAAACTACAATTTTACCCACTGCTGGCCCACTGTGTAGTGTATAAAATCCTTACCTACATCCCAGCTCCTAATGGCTGCTCTGCAATGTCTGTTCAAACTTCCAAAAAATGAACAGCAGAGCCTAGCGAGTCCCCAAATGGTCCTTGCCTCCTGTCTCTCCTCTGGGAGAATTGGACATGCTCAGTGCAGCCCTCCTCCCCCTCCCTCTCCCACCCGTTTTCTCCTCCCTCCCCCTAATTCCAATCCCTTTGCTGTAGTGTAGGGCTCCCTCCCCCAACCGCCATAGTTATTGCAGAAAAACTCTCCTGATCACCACATACATTGCCTGTTTCACCGACGTTCAGTACTGCCAGAAGCCATGTCCATGGTTTGCTGCCTCTCAACCAATCACGGACGCGCTGCTGGTCCAGCCCTCGCTTGCAGTTTCATGCAGAGGCCAGGACTGAACGTCGGAGGAGAGAGGCAGTGAAGTAATGATGGGGGAGTTTTTCTGCAAATAACTATATGTGTTGGGGGTAGGGGAAGAACCCTACAGAATTTTTTTTTAAATGGGTGGAACATGCCCTTTAAATGCTTTTTATCAATGGCTTGCAATGAAATCTTTCGAGCTATAAAAGAAAATGCTGTTTTTAGTTTTTTGCGACGGGCCATCGCCATGCTTTACAAATGGTAATAATGTAAAGGACCTTTTTAATAGACATCTTTGATATGATTGAACACTATACATAAATGATCCTTTAACAAGTTAGCTCTCTGTACAGCATGGATAACATTAGTTACTTTTAAAGGTAGAAATTAAAATTACCCAAGACATCCCCAATCCCCTTGATAGAAGAACCGATCCAGGTTCCCAAAGCGGATTTCACGGATCCTCCGGAACTGGATTTTGCGGATTTCTGCTGTTTTCGGATTTCTCCGAACCACGGAACGGTTTCTGATAATTATCGAGCAATCGAGAAATTTTTTTAATTGAAAAATTGACCATTGTTAAAATTTCTAGAAATCTCAAAATACTTCTCTGAATGCTAAACCAGGAAGCGCAATGAAGTTCCGGTACTGGACATGTATTTCTTAACGGTTTTGGCCATTGATACGTGTTCCCTAGATCTTTCCAGGTCCCGAGCCTTACAGTAAGTTACCATCGCTATTATACCTTCATTTTAGGCAGAACCTTCGGATTTTTAACTCCTATTGATTTTAATGGTCGCTTAGCGGATTTTTTAATTTTCCGCAAATCTGCAAGCGGAACGGATTTCAGTGAATCGGTCCATTCTAACTAACCGCTATTTACAAAATGCCAATGTAAAATATAGATTTTCATAGAAAAAAATCAATATATACAGCTCGTTACACCGCATTAACAGCTCATGGCTGTCTACCAGCTCTATTTAAAACACATTAACATGTGAAGCCCCTGTGGGAATTACAAATATATATATTATAGTACATACCCCATGTACATGGCAAGAAATAAAGTGTTAAGTAGGTATTCATATACCAGGTATATGTACAGCAGCCACAGCGTTAGGCAAACCTCAGAGGAGTGTTAAACGTAATTGTAAAGAAACGTTTTCCCAGGGTCGATCTGGCATCCTCACCTGATGGGAAATGACACAATCTCACTCTAACTCACTGTGATTTAAATTGCCCCCGAGATTGGTGCTATGAAAATGCAATCAACTGGGGTGGATTAATATAACTGTAGGTACACGCGTTAAGCCAGTGTTCGCTTCCATAAAAAGGAATGTTTTTTTTGTGTTCAGTGTTTATATAAGAGATATTATTTCCCTTACTATATAATATATGGGGATCATGGAAGTCATGGACACGTGTGTCTAATAAAAATTTCCCAGGAGTGCTCCGCTCTGGGTTATTTCTATATAGTACATATATATGCCTGAGGATGGCTCGGCTTGAGCTGAGAACCGTCAATACCTTTTAATGCTTGAATAAATGTTATGTTTTAGATACAAGACTGTATGTAATAGGAAGAACGGCATAACTCCTGAGCACTCCTAGGTTCTTGGCAAATACAGACTTATGTAAGAGAGTGGTCTGTACTACCTACGCGTTTCGGCCATTTGCAAACTGGCCGTCATCAGGGTACCCACGTTTTGGCCAGTTTGCAAAATGGCCGAAACGCGTAGGTAGTACAGACCTACTCTCTTTCAATAAGTCTGTATTTGCTTCATATATATATATATATATATATATATATATATATATATTATATATTGGCTAAAAGAGGCATATAAATATTATATAGAAACATGGAAATATAACAATCAGTGTTTCTGTTGACCCTTTTATATAATCTTCTCTAACATAAACTGCTGAGATTTCTCTTATGTCCTATAATGGTTGTAATAAATATATAAAAACAGAGCCATTAAGAAGCATTAACCACTATTATCCAGAAAGTATCATTCCATAAATGGCAATTTACTGTACTTATTTCCAGCCAGCACAAATCGCTGTCCTTGGGTCCTCTCTTGAACCAGTCACGTCCTCTTGCCAATATGTTAACATTACAATCTTCAAAGTTATGTCCTTTACTCCTTAAGATGCAGGTACACAGCGGAGTCCTGACCCGAGGAATTGCGATCGATAGTGATTCGTCCCATTTGACCAATCTCTAGTGGGCAAGGTCGGGATAGAAAATTCCCTCTAAGTTTTACACCAACTAACATTACCAGTGTGCAGACAGTGGAACTCAGCTGGAGCATAGAGAATAGTTTGGCAGTTCTTGGCTAATTTAGAGGTAAGAACAGGAGGTAGAATACTCCCTAGTTTCAGAGAATTAAGATTGTGTATTTCCAAATGGTTAGTATATAGGTTAATACAATCCACTAATTCTGGCCAATCACTGACCCAACATTATGTCGAGTCAACCTTGATCCAACATGGGTGGTTTTCCAAACATCGCTGGAATGTTGAGAAGGTAAGAATGATCACCAGAAAGAGGGTTCCTAAGATAGTTGCAGAGACCTAACCAACAAAACCCTCCCAACAAGTGCCGAACTGTCACCACTAAACAAGGTTATCCAAAGGCTCTGCAGATTCCCTATTCAAACAATTCTCCCATCATAAATATGCTAAATGCTCGCTAAATAAAAGATGGCTAAGGAGAGTTTTTCTTTCTCTCCCCCAACTCCACTCTATCCCTCCTTGATGTCCATCTCACAGTAAACATATATAATCAACCATGCTACAGCTCATCCAGCCGATCGGAAAAATACTTCCTGGAAAAGCATTTCCAGGAAGTGATTTTTCATTCATTTGCAAAATTAATTATGTAGGTGAATCAAACTGAGACCAATATTGATCTCTGCCCCCATTTTTTTTATCAGTAGTAAAGAATTAGAAAAATCCTATTTGTGAATGGAAAAATGAGATCTATTCACAAATACTATAGCAAGCTGTCACACACTTACAGATTGCTTTATATAGGTACTCACTACGATCTGAATGGAGATTGGACCACCAGATTGGTCACTAGACCACCAGGGGCAGCACGGGGGAAGACTAAGAGAAAAAGGAAGGAAGTCCTGTGATGTCACCGGGTCTTCCTTACGGCAAACTCCCTTTGTGGGAACAGCAACTGCCTAAGCGGTTTTGTGGTGCTATTTCCGATACCCACATCAGATTTTGATTAAAACCGATGGGGACGAGGGGGCTAGGGGGCACTTGAATGCTGCCCCCCTTGCCCCTAGCTGTTTAAAGGGCAGCATGCAGCCCAGGCCACTCCTATTCTAGTTATATTAATATTATACAGTAAAATGCAGAAAATTATATCCTTCAACTGTCATCGATTAACTTGCTGAAACTTTTGTATTATAGGCAATGGTGTGCCCCCCTCAATATAATCAGTCACCTTGGAGTTCCTGTATGAAATGACCTGGCCTGCAGCCTTGTGGTTCGATGTTAATAAAGTGTGTAATATCTATATAATCTACCAATGCAAGATCAACGTTCACTATATATTAATAGAGACTAGGTCATCATAAACATCCTGTTTTTCTTCCATCTTCACCAACACATCATAACAAGCAGGCAGGTGACTAAAATGATCTAGTCAGTCACCCTCCTTCAGGCCATAATTAAGAACAGGTGGCCGTTCAAATGCTCTCAGGCACACAGGATTATGTATAGTAAATAATTCTGTAGTTGTAACCCACTGAGACCGCCAAAACCCATCATAGCCATGAGAAATGCACTAGACCTCAGTCTTTGGCAATGTCTCCCACTCAAAAAAACATTGCCCATAATTCATCCTTTATTTGTAACCAGCAAGCAATGTGGTCTAATTGGTCGATTAGAATCTAAAAAAAAAAAAACATTATAATGGTATGTAAAAATTCTTATTGTTAAAAATGGTGCTAGTTTTGCCCAAACAATCAGATGTTAGCTCTATTTGAAAGCTAACATCTGATTCGCTGGGCAAATTAGCACCATTTTTAACGATAAGAACTTTATTGACTTTGGTTTAATAACCAATTATTATTATTAATGAGAGGATAGAAAAAATGCCGTTTTCCTCCAGACATTCAGGGAGCGTTAAAAAAAATCTTCAACTTTTGTATATAACCATAAATGTTTTCATGGCTTTTTAAATAGGTCAGTTGTTAACCTAATCAGATGAGAAGTGCAACAGGAATTCTTCAGAGCATCACTGAGGTATACATCATACTCATCCGTGTGCCCTTGGTTAACTGACTTTATTACCTTGCAATGGTACAAAAGTTGAATACTAATTTTGTTTATTCAAACTAGGCAAGTTTTTTTTCTGTAACTTTAGACTTTTACATGACAGGAGCTGCATAGATTAATGGTAGTTCTGATTTAAACTGTTTCATAAGTGTCTAATTTTATTTTGGAAGATACGAATTGGTCCTGCAGTGCCAGTCCACGTGGGGATGAAAATGACATCAATGATGTCCCTCCTCCTTCTCCTGCATGGAGTTAAACTTTATGAGACAGTAGTAACTTATCAATTCAGTCATCAATGGACTTAAAATCCCATAATTTGGACTTTGATTTTGTCATCATTTAAGTATTTCCATACTCATCCTTTATTTGTGTATCTATTTGTCAGTTTTGTGTTGTTTTTTGTAAATCCCCTGCACCGTTTTTCTTTTCTTTAATAACCATATTTTTTACCCCTTTTTTCCCCCCTAGGTCCCTCCTAAACCTTCCTATGTTGCTGCATCTTGAATGTGAAGGTGATGGCTTGAGCTCCTCCCCACTGAGCACTTCTTCTTAAGCCTCCAAAAGCCATGATTGTGTGCACAATGTGGCCACGTGACATCAGCGTGTGCACGATGATGTCATACGTAGGGCCGTTTATACTTTTTTCTCCCTAGGCCAGCTAACTTGTACTTTGTACCGCCCCCTCCTTCCCTCCTCCTTCTCCCCCAGGTGCTGTTTTTGTTTTTTTTTGGCAAGGTCAATACTTAGGTGATTAGAACTGGTCTACAGTCTTAACTAAAAAGATCTTAGGAAAATCTCTATTTTGAATAGATCTCTTTGATCCATCACAAATAGTATAGTACGCTGTTCAGTGTGACAGCTTACAATGTAGCAGTACAGCTGATCACAGTACAGTACCTCCACTTCCACAGGGCGCTCCTGCTCTTTTTGTGATGTATCTCTTTTATCCATTCATAAATACTATATAGTAAGCTGGCGTTTAGTTTAAACACCAGTTTACATAGGCAGGAAGTGACATGCCGATTTCAAGTTCACTTCCCCACTAGACCCACCGGGGCCAGGGTTTTTTTTGTGAGTGCTTTCTGCTAAATGTTGCAAGGGCAGCCCATGTTGCCTGCAGTTGCCGATGGGGAGGAGGGGGCGGAGCCTACAAGAGCAGCGTTTCAGAGGCTGTCTTCAAATACACGAACCAGGGGTGAGGACAAGCGTTTCGTCCTCACCCTGGGTAAAGGTACTGACCAAAGAAGAGGAGCGGAGGGACGGGGAGTATAATTGTCCTTTAAGCTGATTCTCCAAATGTTCTAATAAAACTAAGTATGAATTCTGTCCTTTAAGGAGAGCCATTATAATATATTACACTTGTTTTTTGTTGTATTTCTGTTATTTTCCTGCCTCGGCGTTGTTCTGGTTAACTCAGAATCTCTGTATCGTCTGTGGTTGAGAGTTGTAGTTAATCAGTGTGGTATTTTTTATTGTATCCGTCAGAAATGAGGGTCTGTGTTCTGTAATCACCAAATATTATTATGTAAGGGAGTGACAAAATGTAGCTATTTTTTTACGGGTTATTGGGCATTGAATTGTGTGCATGTGTGTATAGAGCTATGTCCTGTTGTTTTAGAATTACATGCCAGCAGGTACACGTGTGTACTAGATATGCATAAAACAGGTTTACAAGCTCGGTACATGTCTGTGTCCTGGAGACTCAGAGTGATCGTCTCTTACTGCACATATGCCATCGATAAGTTGCCCCGCACCACCCAGAGAACGGACAATTTCCCAATAATTCTTTATTAAAAGCCTCCTTTATTGGTACATCGATAATACACAGTGAGTTACACAATGAACAATAGTATAATGTAGTCTTACGCATTTTGGGCTACATGAGCTGCATGAAACACTGGCTGGTTATACAAGTCATGCACGGGTGACTAGATATGTACGTGCTGTCGCATTACACACTGGCTGGTTATAGCAAGTCATGCACGTGTGTACTAGATATGTACCGTGCTGTCGCATTACACACTGGCTGGTTAAGCAAGTCATGCATGTGTGTACTAGATATGTACCGTGCTGTCGCATTACACACTGGCTGGTTATGATCAAGTCCATGCAGTGTGTGTACTAGATATGTACCGTGTTGTCGCATTACACACTGCTGGTTATAACAAGTAATGCATGTGTGTACTATTATGTAGCATGTTGTCGCATTACACACTGGCGGCGGTATAACAGTCATGCCACGTGTGTTACTAGATTATTACCGTGTTGTCACATTACACACTGCCTGGTTCTAGCAATTCATGAACGTGGTGTGCTAGATATGTAACCGGTGTTGTCGCCTACATGCTGGCTGTTATAGCAGTCATGCACATGTGTACTAGATATGTACCGTGTTGTCACATTATACACTGGATGTTATAGCAAGTCAGGCACGTGTGTACTAGGTATGTACTTGTTTGTCGCATTACACAACTGGCGATATAGCAAGTCATGCATGTGTGTACTAATATTTACTGTTTGTTGCATACACACTGGCTGGTTATAGCAAGTCATACATGTCTGTACTAGATCGTACCATGTTGTCGTCATTACACACTGGCTGGTTATAACAAGTCATGCACGTGTGTACTAGATATGTCCCGTTTTTGTCGCATACAACGCTTGCTAGTTTATAGCAAGTCATGCACATGTGTACTATATTGTCATAGCATATCGGTAATATGGAGTAGTATATTAAATATAATTGCATTTTGTTGCTGACCCACACACCATGCACATGTGTGCGAGATACAGTATGTACCGTGTTGTCGCATATACACTGGCTGGTTATGCAGGTCATGTTACCATCTTTTGTGTCTTTTCATTTTTTCTTTACTTTCTGTCCAGGACCAGCTGTTCCGATTTTTTAGAACAGGACGCGATTTCCACTATTATAGACACCAGCTGTACCCTCTCATTCGGTACTTACTGTAATGAACTTCACGCTTTACAACACACAGGACCTCATGTAAAGGAACAACACAAAACCGCTTACGTTATTTAGACTGAAGGATTGTGCTTGTTCGGTAGAAGGTGAAATAATTATACGTAGATACACGTTTTTATTGGAATACAGTTTAGACAAGATAGAAAAAAACAACTGATTTTAAAGGGTACGAAGAACACACTTTAACCTTTGAGCACTTAAGGAATATTCTTCATAAACCCCCCACCCCCTCCATAGGTTAGCAGACAAAGGAATAATTAAGTTTTCATAGCTGTGTGAAGGTTACTGCTGGATGAATGGGGAATGATAATGCAGAGAAGGAAATGTGGGAACTAGTAAACTATTTACATGAATGAGTGAGCATTTCTCATCTGTATATAACACAAAGTTGGCAGATCATTTCATCCTCCTAATTACAAGTGTCGTACAGACCCAAAGAATGACAATAATTTCATTTTATTATAATTTTACATCGCTATGGACCATGTGTTGAAATATGCATCTAAACATCATTTACAAAGATAAATCCCATATTAAATTATCTCCCAATTGATCCAATTCTAAACCATTCATTACAACTAAATTGTGGAAGAGGTCCCCAAATTACATTTTAATGTTCAGTTGGCACTCACTTAATAGAATATTGGTTCAGGTGCTAAGCAATGAATCCTTCACCCCTGCTAATTCTGGACATATCTTACCAGGTGGATTACCGGTTCTTAAGGGAACAGTTCATGGAAATGATCAATATTGTTAAAGGGCAATTATAGTGAGAAAATAGTTTTTTTTAATTTCTTTCTAATGTACTAAAGTCTCCCATCCACCAGGTACCTTTAGTTCTTTAAATCCTACATATTCCCCGAGAATATAAGCCTTTGAATATGCTGTGATTGTAGAGACTGCTACAACCTCATCTTTCACTCAAAGGCAACACACCACACAATCCAAAGCTCCCAGTGTCTGTCCACACTCTCTCACCCACACTATATGTACCATGTGCAACATATAGTCAAATGCTGTAGTGCTAAACACAATCATAAACCTTAACCAGCAATATGAGCATAACACACTATAAAACACCCCTCCCCCCAAACAAATCTTATATACATAAAAACCATGACTCAAATGGAACACTAATACAGTAATACAGACTATATACCAAACAAGACACACAGTGCAATCTATGAATATATAGGACTAAAGCAAATGAAATGTAACGACAACAAGCAGTGTCACTGTGTTTGTGAAGGTCTCAAACTAAAGCTGCTGTTAACACTGACTCTCTCTTCAGTGATTATGTCTCAGCTAAGCAGGGGGAGAGAATATGACTTTAGGTAAAATAAATAACAATTAGCAAAGTTTGAGAACAGGCAGAGTTCATAACTTACTTGTAAAGAAATCTCCACACACTTGTCCTCCTCTCTCCCCTCTCCCTCCCTTCAGCATATTGCTACTTTATTCCACACTTTGATTGCTTGCAGTCTACTCTGGAAGGGAGGGTTCAACAGATGTCCACTTCATTTAAAGTCCTTTCAACTGACAATGCTCGGACTCTGTATACAGCCCGTCACTGCTTGAGGGGGATTAGACCGAGAGGGGAGGGGGACTACACATCTTGGTACAAACTTTGCCAGTGTGAAGAAACGAAGCCACACAGAAACATGAAAGTAAGGCACTTATACTAAGTTATCTATACATTGTATACAGACAAAGTTTTTTTTTTCACTATAGTTGCCCTTAAATTTAGTTTGTGTAATGCCTTCTTAGTTATTCTACATATTCTCTTCCATTTTGAAAAATCAGTTGATTTCCTACCTCTTTGCTGTCCCTGCGGTTGGCATTAGTGAGGTGACATTTCACGGTTCTAACAGTCCTTCTTCTTCCCAGAATGCACCACTTCCTTGGAATGTTCCTAACATAATTTCTACTGGATTGGCTGTTGGATGGGTCCAAACATGCTCAGATCTCTACTGACAACTGAATCAACCCAGGCACTGGGTCAGGGCAAGACCATAAGGGTCTCTACTAGGGGTCCTGCAAACAGGAAAGTCAGTATCGTTACGTTTTATTTATACACACACAGTGCGGAATTGGCAAATAAGGTCATGGGATGAAAAAATACTGTCTTTTTCTGAAAACATGTGTATGTGGATCGAGCCCAGCGCATGGAATCAGCAGTTGTGAGCTTGATAGGTCAAGGTTAGTTCACAAGGCTGTTCAGAAGAGGTAATTGCATCTGCTTAATTCAAGGAGACCATCAATTCTTTGAGATATTCGAAAATATGGGATACATTTCAAGTTTGGGCAAGAGTGCATGAGGTCGACCCGGTGGAATTCGCTAAACCTCAATTTCTTAATTTCCTGCAGGAGGTCTACAAAGGACTTGCTCAACACAATATAACTACAGAATGAAAGATCCATCATCGTAATTGATTCTATCGGTTTGAAGGGATGCTGAAGAAACGCCTTCAAAACTAAAGGAAGATCCCACTGAGGTAATAATGATTTCCGTGGTGGTCTTAATCTTATGACTCCTTGGAGGAATCTTTTAATTAACGGATCTTGAAATAAGGGTTTCGAAAGTACAGCAGAGATTGCTGAAATCTGTAGTTTAATTGTGTTGAGCATAAGTCCTTTCTGTAGACCCTCCTGCAGGAAATTAGGAAATTGAGGTATAGCGAATTTTACCGGGTCGACCTCATGCTCTTGCCCAAACTTGAAATGTATCCCATATTTTCGAATATCTCAAAGAAGTTGATGGTCTCCTTGAATTAAGCAGAGTGCTAATTACCTCTTCTGAACAGCCCTGTTGAACTAACCTTGACCTATCAAGCTCAAAGCTGCTAGATTCCATGCAGCTGGGCTCGGATGGACTACCTTCCCTTGAAACAGTAAGTCATATGTCACCGGGAGGTGAACTGGCTCCCTGCAGGCTAGTCTCCTGAGTAAAGGATACCAAGGCCTCCTCGGCCAGTCTGGAATGATAGCTATCACTCTCATTCTGGAGCTGCAGATCTTTCTCAAAACCTTGTAAATTATCGCAATGGGAGGAAACACATAAGCTGTCAATCCGTCCCAATTCTGGTCCAAGGCATCCACTGCAGTGGCCTGGGGATCCGGAAATCTGGAAAAGAATGTTTCCAATTTCCGATTCTTGTATGTTGCCATCAAATCTATTTTCGGCATCCCCAATTTCGCTGTTACCATCCTGACCACCGTCATCTTGAGGCTCCACTCGCCACTACAGGCGTCCACCTGTAGATTGTCCCTGCCTGGAATGTACAGGGCTGTTATTGCCACTAGGTTGTCTTGAGCATAATCCATAATCGGCTGTAACTGCCTCATCATGCTGTGACTCTTGGTTCCTCCCTGCTTCCGTATATATATTGCTGCTGCCTGATTGTCGGTCTGAATGCATACAGCTGTTCCCAGAATTAGTTCCATGAAATGTATACAATGCTTGTGCTATTGCTCTGAGCTCGAGAACTCCTGATGGTAGACTGGATAGATCTTTGCTCCAGGTCCCCTGGGCTATAGCGTCCTGCATTAGGGCTCCCCATCCTTGACCTGAGGCATCTGTGAAAATTTGCAAATACTCCGGATCCTGCAGAGGAGTACCACGTCTTAGATTGGAGGGAACTGTCCACCACATTAGATGGTTTTTGAGGGACTGTGTCAGATGGAAAGACTGTGACAGATTCTGAGTGTAATGGTTCCACCTGGACAGAAAGAAAGTCTGGATTGGCCTCACAATCTTCAATGTTTCCATTTTGAAATGCTGTATTTTCAAAAATTTGTTCAGCCTCCTGAGATCTAAAATTGGGCGGAAGTCCCCTGTCGCTTTCTTTACTAGGAACAATGGGGAATAAAACCCCTGCCCCTGCTCACGAGGGGGAACCTGAACCACCGCTTTCTTGGCTAAAAGTTTCTGTACGTATTCCAGAAGAGTATTCCTTGCTTCTTCTCTAAACTGTTTGGCACAGTAGTTCTGACAAAATGACTTTTGGTTGGTATTGTTTTGAATTCTAGATGGTAGCCTCTGGTTACTATAGATACTACCCATGAATCCTGAATTTCTTTGGCCCAAATCTCCCGAAATAACAGAAGTCTTGCACCAACCTGGGAGATATGGGCCGGCCTCGTTTCATAATGGCTTGTTTTGCCTAGGAAACCTGGAACCACCGGGTCCCTTTCCGCGAAAGAGATTGGCCTGGCCTGATTTCCAGTTGCTAGACCTATTAAATTCTTTGCCTGCCTGTAAAATCTTGAATCCTCTCTCCTTTGCGAGAAGTACTGGTCTTTGACCTTCTTGGGATTTTCCCTAAACTTCCTGTTTCCCTGGGGTAGAAGGGTGCTTTTCCCACCAGTAGTCTTTGATATTATCTCATCCAAAGTTTGTCCAAATAATTTCTTGCCTTCAAATGGGAGGTGGCATAAAGCGTTTTTGAGGGTGTATCTGCATACCATCCTCTTAACCATAGAGCGCGTCTGGCCGAGACTGAAAGAGCCATCTCCCTTGCCTGAATCTTTACTAGATTCATTGCTGTCTCGAGGCTTAAATCCATTGCTAATCGGAATTTGGATACTGACTGAAGTATAGTTCTTCTATCTACTCCATCTGATAAATCTTCTTCCAACCTCTCCAGCCAGACTCCGGCATGAGAGGGTGCTAAGACCGTCACAATGGCGCAGACTTCGACCGGAGAGAGGTACTGCGGTCGGAAGGCACAGAGTTCTTCCACATCTGGGGGGTAAGGATTGCAACATTCCCAGCTATGACAGAAGAAAACAGACTACTGCCAGGTGGGGGTGGAGAGCATTTATAACATTGGGAGTGTCTGTTTTCTTCTGTCCCAGCTGACAGGGAGTTAACCCATTCAGTGCTGACTGAGGGATGGCCAGGAAAAGGCTGTTTTCACACAGTGAAAGAGAAGGGCTGTAGATTCCCTTACCTTCTCTGTCAGGACTTCATGCAGCAGAGAGGAGGGACTTCCTGTCTCCCTCACACACTGAGGGAGTCTGAGGCTGTGCTCGCCGGTGGCACTGTGCAGGAGAAACCTCAGGAATGTCACATGTCAGCCTCCCACCCATTAACTTTCTGGTCAGTCATTTATGTATATCTTGGGCTGTGGAGCACGTAGAGAGGTGGTTGATAGCTCGTTTTAAAGGTAGGAAACTGGCGTTTCATTTAAACTCAACTTGTTTAGAGACCACAGTCCCCTTTAAAATAAAGGTTTTTGTTTTTGTTTTGCAGATTAGTATTTAAACAGATATTTTTATCTTCATATTGTTGGGTCTTTTGGGGTGAATATTCTGTTTAATCTCCTTTTTTCTTTGTGCAATAGGCAGGAGGAAAGAGAAAATGAAAGGGGGATTTGCGTGCTTGGAAACTGCTGGGGTTTACCATAAATCCTCAAATTAGTTACTTGTTTGAAGCTTTTGTCTTTAAATGCAGACCTGCCAAGTTTCTCTGCATTCTGGGGACTTGCCAATGCGTAATTTAACAAAGTCCTTTTGTACCAAGTAAATACGTGCCATTTACCCTTCAAACATTTTCACCTCCTATTTTTACACCAATTTGAATTAGAATCCTGACAAGATTTACAAAGTAATTTCTAAACTGATTATTTTAAATGATTTCTTTATTAATCATTAAGTTCTGTTTCTGTGATGACATCATTTCTTGCATTCATTAAGTTCTGTTTCTGTGGTGACATCATTTCCTGCTTTCTATTT
>CM033470.1:333118458-333174526 GCA_019447015.1 Hymenochirus boettgeri
TATTTACCATTGTACATGGTTATTAAGTTCTGTTTCTGTGGTGACATCATTTCCTGCTTTCTATTTACCATTGTACGTGATCATTAAGTTCTGTTTCTGTGGTGACATCATTTCCTGCTTTCTATTTACCATTGTACGTGATCATTAAGTTCTGTTTCTGTGATGACATCATTTCCTGCTTTCTATTTACCATTGTACGTGATCATTAAGTTCTGTTTCTGTGGTGACATCATTTCCTGCTTTCTATTTACGCACCATTTTTAATAATAAGAACTTGTATTAAATAACCCTGTATTTTCTTGCCTGGCAAACAGCTCGGTACAATCTCAGTAGAATATCTGTACGTAACTTTCTAAATCATTTCTTACTACAAAGAGTAGAGATGTCCGAACTTCGCAAAATCCAGGTCAGGACGAGGATCGCGAATTTTGTCGAAAAAAATCCGAAAAATTCGAAAATCCGCGAGCGGACCCGTGTTAATTTAAAATAAAAAATACCCCTTGAAATAACGCGATTGTTCGGATTTGAAAATTTTCGACATTCGAAGGGTTCACGTATTTCGGGAATTTTCGAAATACGAGTTTCATGTATTTTCGAAAATAGTATTTTCGAAAACAAGTAAATCCTCGTAATTTGAATATTTTCGACAATAGTATGTTAGGAATTAAGAGAAACCCTTGTATTTTCGAAAATTTTCGAAAAATACATGTTTTCCCGTATTTCCGGAAATTTTCGAAAAATACGTGAAAACTCGTAATTTCGAAAATTTTGAAAATACGAAAAATCCGCAAATCGGCCTTCGGAAGGACGGAAAATCCGGAAAAATCCGCCGTTCGCCGAACGGGATAAATCCGCGGAGGATCCGGTTCGGACCGCGAACGGCCATCCCACTAAAGAGAGACAAGTGGTAAGCAAGTATTTCTCCAGAAAAGCCTTGTACACATGGGGCAAACGCCTGACCTAGGAACAGTAAACCAATCAGCCAATCTGTCAGTCGCCACTATTTCTATACGAGCCAGAAATCTGTTGGGATGTTGACTTGAAGGCGTCGTAATTATGGGCAATATTTAGCCCATTTGCCCAGTGGTTCTCTAAGGATGAAATAATGGCCAATATGTCCAACTATTAACCCCTCCCCTTTACCCAGGTAACAAGGACTAGAGCTGTCCAATAAGATATCAATTGTGTACTAGGGGAGAAAGAGAAAAAATTTGGGTTAAGGTGCACTTTTACTTCGAACGACGTTCGGACTTCTGGACCGGTTGGCCAGGAGGAGCGGACTGACGGTGGGGCCGACAGATTAGTCGTGGACCGAGCGTGCGGTCTAGTGGACCACAAATACCGGCCATGGTAGGGACATGTTTCAATCGGCATTTGTCCGCTTCGTGCAAAAGAATGGTCGTTCACGTAAACCATGCAATTATTTCCGCCCGATGACCGATTACACTTGAAATAGGGTTGATCGGGGCAATAGACATGGCGTTTATAGCTTTACACACCAATTGCTTCTTTTAATACATTAAGGGTGATGTCGACTGTCATCCGCTCCTGTGTGGTAAGGTTCGCACCTTCAACAGGAACGGTGAAGGCGAGCCCCCACTGCTTGAATTCCTAGGCACGGAACGACACGGAAGTGAAGCAGAAGGCAGCGGGGGATCGAAGGCTGGTAAGTAATTTGGGAAGCTTGGTGAGTTTTATAAACTCGCAAGGTCGCGGTTTTAGCCATTCCCTGAATTTTTGGGGGGGTGGACATACCCTTTAAATTCGTTACACGTGCTACTTCTTTTGCTAGTGATTTTTTTCCCATGGGATTAAAAAGATTTTCACCTCTTCCCCCAAATAGAAATAATAATTGAACTGAAGACAGAAGATTTGTTAACCTGAAGGAGGTTCCCCAACAGAGCCAGAGTTGATAGATTTACTCTCACAATGTAATGAATGTCCAGCGAAGCCGAAACAAATTCGTCTTGACCGAGTTCTGAAGGAAAGGAACGTTGGTAAGAAAAATAAAATTCAGTGTTTGAGTTACAAGAATCTTAAAAATGCCAATTCAAAGCATAAAAAGAAAACTTATCAGGATGGCGGTTTTACTTAAAAAAGAGCGAATAGGAAACCGATCCAATATGTCTCTTACAGAAGACGTATTTTGGGCAAAAATCTTTCAAAACACGAAGTAAAAATAGTTTCATAATAAGAAGTTTACCTGATGATGAATGAAATTAGCGGTGCATTTTAGTGAAACCCGTCAGGATGTCAATGAGTAAAGCTCGATTCAGGGAATGGGAAAAAAGAAGCAGAAAAATGAAATAGCGTCCAAAGGTGTACAGTAATTATAACGGGCGATTATCACGGCAATGATAACATAGAAAAGGCATGCGAGGAGAGAAAAATATAAGTTGCTTCACAGAGCTGCTGACTGAGATTGGGAGGTTCAAGGCAGTGGAGAGACCATCAATGCAACACCTTGTGCCCCAAGCACACAATGTCAATTTTGAAAACTCCTACACATTGGGATTTAAACAGTTCCTCAGAAAGTCAAGTAGAAATCATGTAAAATTTTCCACTAATTCCGTCTGCCGCCTTGTTCTTCAGGCAAAGGGTGCCGCCTGAGGCAATTGTCTCCCTCTGCCTAATGGTTAGAAGTAGCCCTGCTACCTGGCTTGTAACAATGAGGGATAGGCATTCAAGCATAAAGACTCAAAATAAAGGGCAGTGTGGAGGAATACTACACATGGAAGTTTGGTACTCCTCAGAGAAACTCTACATACATAGACAAAAGGGGGCTCTGTAGGGGACCACCCTGTCTCCCGACCGCCTTCCTAGCGCGCACAATTACTGGAGTGCTTCTGATTGACCAAAACATTAGAACAAACAGTTTTTAAAGAGATGACAATGCACATTCCTGGGCCCCCTATAAATCATTAATATCTGTGCTAGTGCAAAACAGAAAAACACAAGGTTTTAGTACAATTTATGCAAAAAAGTAAAAAGCCTTTCCAACCACATACATCATAATTTTAGTTGTGAAGTATATTTTCTCCATTCATTGATATTCCATTAATATAAAGTAAGGTTACGTAGACCTCATCTTAGAGCCTTCCAAAATTTCTGCCTGTTACTTACATTATCAGTGGCGCTGTAAAGCTGATCCCGAATCCATTTGTAGAAACGTTCTGTGCCCTTTGTTGATGTCATTGTTATCGTCTTCATCAGGAAAGGGGAAAAACAATACCAGGGGTCTTTTTACTCATTATAGTGGCATTAAGTGGAGAGTGAGTGGTAATTTCCCTGCTAGAACACATCAAAGCTTAGTTAACAAACAGCAGATTGTGCTTTTAGGGCATTTTTGTTTTAATGGGAGCACAAATAGAAAATAACTTTGTAACCAAACCCTTTGTTCTCCAAAGACGTAAAAAGCCATTGGCTGGGGTGTGAATAATGATCATGCTGATACACGGGTATAAGAAGAGAAAAATAGGATGGCAACGGAGAAAATCAGCTGGAAATAAGCAGTTCCGTCACACAAAACACTATTTGTATTAAGCAAGGTGAGATGTAATGTTAATAAGAATTGGTAATGGGGGGGGTTATCCGTTGCATTAGAATTAAAATAAAGATGTGGGTTGTTAATAGGATGGAAGCAATTAAATAATAGTCGTACAATTTCTCCACATGACCCGTAGCATAGTAAAGGATTCGACAAATATGGCTGCACCACAGGTTAATATCATTCAAAACTTAATTCATTAACCATGGTCGACAGAAATAACATTGTTATGTCCCGAAACCCGGTTCTGGAAGAGATTTCCCGGTCCACCAAAACGCGGATTTTCTGAACCCGCGGAAGTATTTTCGGAAAATGTTTAAAATTCAAATGTTTGATTTTGTTTAAATTCAAATTACTAGAAATTTGGGGACATTTTTTGAAATTACCGTGGAAGGACGAAACAGGAAGCAAATGAAGTTCAGTTACTGGGGACTTTTTTTATAGATCGATAGGTGTTCCCCAGACCAGTTCCCAGGTTCCTGAGCCATAAACAGTAAGGTACCATTGCTATTATTACCTTAAAGGGCATGGTCCCCCCCCCCAAAACTAAAATTTAACCAACGATGGGCCCCACTGTGAGTGTATAAAAAGCCTTACCTTTAAATCCCAGCTTCCAAATGGTTCTCCTGTAATGTCCCCTCCAAAAGTCCAGAATATGCCAACAGGAAGGCCTGGCCATTTCAGGCAAATTTTTTAGCCTCTGAGATGTCCTCTCAGAGGTTTTTGGCTTGGCTCAGAGCAGCCTTCACATCTAAGACTCCCTCTCCTTCCTCTCCTCCCCCTAGACTTCAACCCATTTGCTACAGGATAGGCTCTTCGCCCAACCCAAAGCCCAACCACATTTTGATTTTCCAGGAGACTCCCCCGGATAGTACTTTACCTATCTCTTTCCCCCGCCGTTCTGAACTGGCCAGGGGCAGCGTGTCTGTGAGTGGTTGCCTCTCAGCCAGTCAGAGGACGTGGCTGACGGTCCTGGCCCCCTCTTGCCGTCCATGCAGCAGGGGATGGGACCTGTGCAGCGGGGAAGAGTGAATGGTAAGTAAACTATCGGGGGACTTTCTGCAAAATCTTAATCATGCGGTGGGGCTGGGGAAGGTGCCCTACCAGTTAAAAAAAAATTTTTAAAGGCGTGGACATGGCCTTTACTTTTAGACAGAACTTTCGGATTTTGACTTCATGGGTCTGCTTGCGGATTGTTTGGATTTCTTTCGAAATTCTGTGAATCTGAAAGCAGAACAGATTTAGTGGAGTTCGCCCATTCCTAGTCAGTGCAGTGTTGGGGAACCACCAAGTCCCGCGTGAGTTTGGTTTTGAAACCTATTAAAGGGGGTTCCAGTGCAAATACACATGCTTTTCAGAAAAAGACAGTATTTTTTCATCCCATGACCTTAATTTGCCAATTCAGCACTGTGTAGCTGTGTATAAATAAACGTTAATACGAATACTGACTGTCTGTTGACAGGACCCTAGTAGAGACCCATTATGGTCTTGCCCGTGACCCAGTGCCTGGGTGATTAGTTGACTCAGAGAGATCTGAGCTGTTTGGACCCATCCAACAGCCAATCCAGGAGAAATTATGTTAGGAACATCCAGGAAGTCGGTGCATTCTGGGAAGAGAGAGGACTGTTAGAAACCGTGAAATGTCACCTAACTAATGCCAACGCAGGGCAACAGCAAAGGGTATGAAATCAACTGATTTTTCAAAATGGAAGAGAGATGTAGAATAACTAAGAAGGCATTACACAAACTCCAATTAAAGGGCAACATAGTGAAAAAAAAAAACTTTGTCTGTAACAATGTATAGATAACTTAGTATAAGGCCTTACTTTCATGTTTCTGTGTGGCTCGTTTCTTCACACTGGCAAAAAGTTGTACCAAGATGGTAGTCCCCTCCCCTCTCGGTTCTATCTCCCCTCAAGCAGTGAAGGGCTGTATTACAGAGTCCGAGCATTGTCAGTGAAAGGACTTTAAATGAAAGTGAGACATCTGTGAACCCCTCCTTCCGAAGAAGCAATGCAAAGCAATCAAAGTGTGGAATAAAGTAGCAATATGTAAGGGAGGGCAGAGGGGAGATGAGGGAGGACAAGTGGTGTGAGAGTGATTTCTTTACAAGTAAGTAATAACTCTGCCTGTCTCAACTTTGTAATTGTTATTTAGTTTTACCTAAAGTCAATTCTCTCCCTCCGCTTAGCTGAGCATAATAATCATGAAGAGAGAGTCAGTGTTAAAGCGCTTTTAGTTATGAGCCTTTCACAACACAGTGACACTGCTTGTTGTCCGTTACATTTCATTTGCTTTAGTCCTATATATTCATAGATTGCACTGTGTGTCTTGTTTGGTATATAGGTCTGTATTTACTTATTAGTGTTCCATTTGGTCATGGTTTTGATGTATATAAGATTTTTTGGGGGGAGAGGGCTTGTTTTATAGGGTGTTATGCTCATATGTGGTGGTAAGGTTTATTGATTGTGTTTAGCACTACAGCATTGACTATATGTTGCACATGGTACATATAGTGTGGGTGAGAGAGTGGTGGACAGGACTACTGGGAGCTTTGGTATGTGTGGTGTGTGTGCTATGTGAGTGAAAGATGAGGTTGTAGCAGTTCCTACAAATCACAGCATATTCAAAGGCTTATATTCTCGGGGAATATGTAGATTAAAGAACTAAAGGTACCTGGTGGATGGGAGACTTCATAGGATACATAGAAGAAATAAAAAAAAACTATTTTCTCACTATCATTGCCCCTTTAACAAATATTGATCATTTCACTGAACTGTACTGTTAAGAACCGGTAATCCCACCTGGTAAGAATGTCACCAGGAATTAGCAGGGGTGAAGATTCATTGCTATGCACCTGAAAACTTATTCTATTAAGTGAGTGCAACTACTGAACATTTAAAATGTAATTCTGGGGACTCTGTCCACAATTTTAGTTGTAATGAATGGTTTAGAATTGGATCCAATGGGAGATAATTTAAATATGGGATTTATCTTTGTAAATTGATGTTTAGATGCATATTCAACACATGGTCCATAGGATGTAAAATTATAATTAAAATGAAATTATTGTCATTCTTTGGGTCTGTACGACACTTGTAATTAGGAGGATGGAAATGATCTGCCAACTTTAGGTTACATACAGATTGGAAATGCTCACTCTTCTGTAATAGTTTACTAGTTCCACAATTCCGTACTGCACTTATCATTCCCCCATTCTATCCAGCAGTAACCTTCACACAGCTATGAAAACTTAATTAATCTCCTTTGTCCTGCTAAACCTATGGAGGGGGTGGGGGGTTTATGAAGAATATTCCTTTAAGTGCTCAAAGTTAAATGTGTTCTTCGTACCCTTAAAATCAGTTGTTTTTTCTATCTTGTTCTAAACTGTATTCCAATAAACTAACGTGTATCTAAGATAATTTTATTTCACCTTCTACCGAACAAAGCAAATCCTATCAGTCTAAATAACGTAAGCGCGTTTTGTGTTTTGTTCCTTTACATGAGGTCCTGTGCTGTGTAAAGCGTGAAGTTCATTACAGTAAGTACAGAATGAGAGGGTACAGCTGGTGTCTATAATAGTGGAAATCGCGTCCTTGTCTAAAATCGGGAACAGCTGGTTCCTGGACAGAAAAGTAAAGAAAAAAAATGAAAAGACACATAAAAGATTGTTAACATGACCTGCTAAACCAGCCAGTGATTAGCGACAACACGGTACATACTGTATCTCAGCACACATGTGCATTGTGTGGGTCAGCAACAAAATGACAAGTTAGTATTTAATATACTACTCCATATTACGATATGCTATGACAGATATAGTAAACATGTGCATGACTGCTATAAAACTAGCAAGCGTGTTGTAATGCGGACAAAAACGGGACTATCTAGTTACACACGTGCATGACTTTGATAAACCAGCCGTTTGTGTAATGACGAACAACATGTACGATCTAGTACAGCACATGTATGACTTGCTATAACCAGCCAAGGTGTGTAATGCAAACAAACAGTAACATATCTAGTACACACATGCAGACTTGCTATTATCAGCCAGTTGTGTAATGCGACAACAACAGTACATACCTAGTTACACACGTTGCTGACTTGCTATAACATTCCAGTGTATAATGTGACAACACGGGTCATAATCTATACAACATGGCATGAAACTGCTATAACAGCCAGAATGTAGATGCGACAACACCGGGTTACATATCTAGCACACACGTTCATGATGCTAGTAACCAGGGGCAGTGTGTAATGTTGACAACACGGAAAATCTTTAGTAACACACGTGGAACATGACTGTTATACCCGCCGAGTGTGTAATGCGACAAATGCTACATAACTAGTACACACATGCATACTTGTTGTAAACCAGCAGTGTGTAATGCGACAACACGGTACATATCTAGTACAACACTGCATGGAACCTTGACTATAACCAAGCAGTTGTGTAATGCGACAGCCACGGACATATCTAGTACAACATGAATGACTTGCTTAAACCAGCCAGTGGTGTAATGCGAAAGACGGTACATATCTATACAACACGTGCATGACTTGCTTAACCAGCCAGTGTGTAATGCGACAGCACGGTCATATCAGTCCACACCATGTGCAGGACTTGACTATAACCAGCCAGTGTTTCATTGAGCTCATGTGAGCCCAAAATGCGTAAGATACATTATACTATTGTTCATTGTTGAACTCACTGTGTATTATCGATTGTACACAATAAAGGAGGCTTTAATAAAGAATTATTGGAAATTGTCCGTTCTCTGGGTGGTGCGGCAGGCAAACTTATCATGGAATATGTGCAGTAAGAGACGATCACTCTGAGTCCTCCAGGCACACAGACATGACCGAGTTTGTAAACCTGTTTCTATGCATATCTAGTACACACGTGCTTACCTGCTGCATGTAATCTAAAAAACAGGGACAAGCTCTATAACACATGCACACAATCAATGCCCAATAACCCTGTTAAAAAAATAGCTTACATATTTTGATCACTCCCTTACTAATAATATTGGTGATTACAGAACACAGACCCTAATTTTGAAGGATACAATAAAAAATACCCACCTGATTTTAACTACAACTCTCAACCCACAGGACGATACAGAGATGTCTGAGTTAACCAGAACAACGCCGAGGCAGGAGGAAATTAACAGACAATACAACAAAAAACAAGTGTAAATAGTATAATGGGCTCTCCTTGAAAGGACAGAATTCATACTTAGTTTTATTAGAACATTTGGAGAATCAGCTTAAAGGACAACTTATACTCCCCGTCCCTCGCTCCTTTCTTTGGTAAGTACCTTTACCCAGGGTGGGGACTGAACGCTTCCTCACCCCTGGGTTGTGTACTTTGAAGCACAGCCTCCTGAAACGCTGCTCTTGTAGGTCCGCCCCCTCCTCCCCCATCGGCAACTGCAGCCAACATTGGGGCCCTTTGCAAACATTTAGCAGAAAGCATCACAAAAAAACCCTGGCCCCGGGTGGTCTAGGGGGAAGTTGAACTTGAAATCGGGCACTGTCATTCCTGCTATAGTAAACTGGTGTTTTAGTAACTAAACGCGCTTACTATATAGTATTTATGAATGGAAGAAAGAGATACAATGTACAAAAAAGAGCAGGCAGCGCCCTGTGGTAAAGTGGAGGTACTGTACTGTGATCAGCTGTACCTCGCTACATTTGTTGTAAGATGTCACATGGACAAGCGTACTATACTATTTGTGCAATGGATACAAGAGATCTATTCAAACCAAATAGAGATTTTCCTGAAAGTCTTTTTAGTTGTAAGGACTTGAGACCCGTCTTAATCCCTAAGTATTGACCTTGCCAAGTAAAAGAAACACAAAAACCCAGCACCTGGGGGAGAAGGAGAGGGAGGGAGGCGGGGGGCGGTACAAAGTTCAAGTTAGCTGGCCTAGGGGAAGAAAAAGTATAATACCGGCCCTACGTATGCATCACGTGCACACGCTGATGTCACGTGGCACATTTGCACACAATTCATGGCTTTTGGACGGGCTAAGAAAGAAAAGTCTCCAGTGGGGAGGGAGCCTCAACAGCTCACCTTCACATTCAAGATGCAGCAACATAGGAAGGTTTAGGAGGGACCTAGGGGGGAAAAAAAGGGGTAATAAAATATGGTTAATAAAGACAAAGAAAAACGGTGCAGGGGATTTACAAAAAACAACACAAAAACGGGACAAATAGATACACACATATAAAAGGATGAGTATGGTGAAATATTAATGATGGACAAAAATCAAAAGTCCAAATTATCGGGATTTAAGTCCATTGATGGATGAATTGATTAAGTACTTGGTCACATAAAGTGTACGCTCATGCAGGAGAAGGAGGAGGGACATACATGTGATGTCATTTTCATCCCACGTGGACTGGTCATCGGCAGGACAAACTCGTATCTTCCAAAATAAAATAGACATATGAAACAGTTTTTAAATGACGACTAAACTCCCTAATTATGCAGATCCTGTCAATGTAAAAGTGCAAAGTACAGAAAAAAAACTTGCCTAGTTTGAATAAAACAAAATTAGTATTCAACTTTTGTACCATTGCAACAAGGTCAATAAAGTCATGTAACCAAGCGGCACACGGATGATGAGTATGATTGTATACCTCAGTGATGCTATGACAGAATGTCTGTTGCACTTCTCATCTGATTAGGTTAACACACTGACCTATTTAAAAAACCATGGAAAAATTTATGGTTATATACAAAAGGTTGAGATTTTTTTTACGCTCCCTGAATGGTCTGGAGGAACAAAAAAAACTGGCATTTTGCTATCCTCTCATTTAATAATAATCACTTGGCTTATTAAACCAAATCAATAAAAGTTCTTACAGTTAAAAATGGTGCTAATTTGCCCAGCGAATCAGATGTTAGCTCAAATGAAGCTAACATTATCTGATTGGTTTGGCAAACCTAGCACCATTTTAACAATAAGAACTTTATTACATACCCATTATATTGTTTTTTTTTTTGTTGGATTCTAATCGACCAATAGACCACCATCTTGTTCTGGGTTACAAATAAAGGACATGAATTATGGGCAATTTTGTTTGAGTGGGAGACTATCGCCAAAGACTGAGGTCAGTGCATTTTCATGGCTAGATGGCGGTTTTGGCGGTCTCAGTGGGGTTACAACTTACAGAATTTATTTACTATTACATAATCCTGTGTGCCTGATGAGATTATTTAGACGGCCCATGTTCTTAATTATGGCTGAAGGAGGGTGACTGACTAGATCATTTTAGTCACCCTGCCTTGTTGTTATGATGTGTTGGTGAAGATGGAAGACAAAACAGGAGGTTTTATATGACCTTAGGTCTATTATTAATAGTGAACGGTTGATCTTGCATTGTTAGATTATATTAGATATTACAACTTTATTAAGCAATCGAACCACAAGGCTGCAGGCCAGGGTCATGTTCATACAGGAACTCCAAGGTGATGGATTATATTAGGGGGGCACACCATTGCCTATAATACAAAGGTTTCAGCAAGTAATCGTGACAGTTTTAAGGATATAATTTCTGCATTTTACTGTATAATTAATATAAACTAGAAAACAGGAGTGCCTGGGCTGCATGCTGCCCTTTAAGACAGTAGGGGCACAATGGGGGGCAGCATTCAAGGCCCCCATAGGGCCCCTCGCATCCCCATCGGTTTAATCAAAAGTCTGATGTGGGTATCGGGAAATAGCACCACCAAAAACCGCTTAGACAGGTGCTGTCCCACAAAAGGAGGTTTGCCAGCATAAGGAAAGAACCCGGTGAACTCACAGGAACTTCTTCCTTTATTCTCTTAGTCTCCCCCGTGCTGACACTGGTGTTCTAGTGACCAATCTGGTGGTCCAATCTCCATTCAGATTCGTTAGTGAAGTACTAATATAAAGCAATCTGTAAAGTTGTGTGCAGCTTGCTATAGTATTTGTGAATAGATCTCATTTTCCATTCACAAATAGGATGTTTTGCAAATTTTTACTACTGATAAAAAAAATGGGGAGAGATCAATATTGGTCTCAGTTCTGATTAACCTATATTAATTCGTTGCAAATGAATGAAAAACACTTCCTGGAAAATGTTTTCCAGGAAGTGATTTTTCGATCGGCTGGATGAGCGTTGTAGCATGGTGCTATATATTGTTACTCTGTTATTGATGGACATCAGGGAGGCGATGAGAGTGAGTGGGAGGAAGAAAAAGAAAAAACTCTCCTTAGCCACGTTTGTTTAGCGAGCCTTGTAGCTCATATTATGATGGGAGAATTGTTTGAATAGGGAATCTGCAGGAGCCTTTGGACTAACCTTGTTTAGTGGTGACAGTCGGCACTTGTGTGGGAGGGTTTGTTTGTGGTTACGGTCTACTGCCAACTATCTTAGGAACCCTCTTTCATGGGATATTCTTACCTTCTCACATTCCACGATGTTTGGAAAAAACCACCCATGTTGGATCAAGGTTGACTGACCATAATGTTGGTCCAGTGATTGGCCAGAATTAGTGGCTTGTATTAACCTATAACTACCATTATGGTAAATACAAATCTATAATTCTGCTGGAAAACTAGGAGTATTCTAATCCTAGGTCTTACCTCTAAAATTAGCCAAGAAACTGCAAACTTATTCTCAGCCTCCAGCTGCAGTTTCCAACCTGTCTGCAGCTAACTGGTATGTTAGTTGGTAAAACTTAGAGGGAATTTTCTTCACGACCTTGCCACTAGAGATTGGTGTCAAAATTGGGAACGAATCCATACGATCGCAATTCCTCGGGTCAGGACTCCGCATGTGTACCTGCTCTTATACGGAGAAAGGACATAACTTTGAAGAATTGTAATGTTAACATATTGGCAAAAGAGACGTGACGGGTTCAAGAGAGGAACCAAGGGACAGTGATTGTGTGCTGGCTGAACAAGCTACAGTAAATTGCCATTTATGGAGACATGATTTTCTGGATAATAGTTGGTAATGCTTCTTAATGGCTCTGGTTTTATATGTATACAACCCATTATAGGACATAGAGAAATCTGCAGCATTTATGTTACAGAAAGATTATATAAAAGGGTCAACAGAAAAACACTGAATTGTATAATTTCCATGTTTCTATATAATGATTTAATGCCTCTTTTAGCCAATATATGATATATATATATATATATATATAATATATATATATATGAAGCAAATACAGACTTATTGAAAGAGAGTGAGGTCTGATACTACCTACGCGTTTAGGCCATTTTGCAAACTGGCCAAAAAGTGGGTACCCTGATGACGGCCATGTTTGCACAACTGGCCCGAAAGCGTAGGTAGACAGACCTCCACTCTCTTACACATAAGTCTGTATGCCAAGACCAGGAGTGCTCAGGAGTTATGCCGTTCTTCCTATTAGTACATACAGTCTGTATCTAAAACATAACATTTATTCAAGCATTTAAAAGGTATTGACGGGTTCTCGAGCTCAAGCCGAGCCACCTCAGGAGATATATAGTATCATATATAGAAATAAACCCAGAGCGGAGCATCCTGGGAAATTTTATCTAGACACACGTGTCATGACTTCCATGATCCCCAATATTATATAGTAAGGGAATAATAATATCTTCTGATATAAACATGAACACAAAAAATAAACATTCCTACGTCTATTTGGAAGCGAACACTGCTCAACGCGTTGTAACCTACTAAGTTATATTAATCCACCCCGTTGTATGCCATTTCTAGCACCATCTCGGGGGGCCAATTAAATCACAGTGAGTGTATCGGAGTTGAGATTGGTCATTTCCCATCAGGTGAAGGATGCCAGATCGACCCTGGGAAAACGTTTCTTTACAATTACGTTTAAAACTCCTCTGAGGTTTGCCTAGACGCTGTGGCTGCTTGTACATATACTGGTATATGATACCTACGTCTTAACCACGTTTATTTCTTGCCATGTACATGGGGATGTACTATATATATATATATTTGTAATCCCCACAGGGTGCTTCAATTGTTAATGTGTTTTAAATAGAGCTGGTAGACAGCATGAGCTGTTAATGGCGGTTTTGTAAGAGCTGTATATATTGATTTTGTTTCTTAATGAAAAATCTATATTTTACATTGCATTTTGTAAATAGCGGGTTTGATTAGAAATGGACGACGATTTCACTGAAATCCGTCCGCTTGCAGATTCTGCGGAAAGGAAATTAAAAAATCCGCTAGCGAACCATTATATCAATCCTAGGAGTTACAAAAATCCGAAGGTTCTGCCTAAAATGAAGGTATAATAAGCGATGGGTAACTTTACTGTAAGGGCTGCGGACTGGGAATGATTTCATAGGAACACTATCAATGCCAAAACCGTTAAGAAATACATGTCCAGTACCGGAAAACTTCATGCGCTTCTCGGTTTAGCATTCAGAGAAGTATTTTGTAGATTTCTAGAAAATTTTAACAAGGTCAATTTTTTTCAATTAAAAAAAATTCTCGATTGCTTTCGATAATTTTCAGAAACCGTTCCGTGGTTCGGAGAAAATCCGAAAACAGTCAGAAATCCGGCAAAATCCAAGTTCCGGAGGATCCGTGAAAATCCGCTTTGGAACCTGGATTCGGGTTATTCTCAAGGGGGATTGGGGATGTCTTGGGTAATTTTATTATCTACCTTTTAAAAGTAACTAATGTTATCATTGTGTACAGAGAGCTAAACTTGTTAAAGGATCAATTTATGTATATGTTCAATCAATCAAAGATGTCTATTAAAAAGGTCCTGTTAACATTATGTCCATTTGTAAAAGATGGGCGATGGCCCGTCGCAAAAAACTAAAAACAGCATTTCATTCTTTTAAGCTGAAAAGATTTCATTGCAAAGCATTAGATAAAAGCATTTAAAGGGCATGTGTCCCACCCATTAAAAAAAAAATTCGTAGGGACTCTTCCCTACCCCCAACATATAGATTATTTGCAGAAAAACTCCCCACAATCTTACTCACTGCCTCTCTTCCTCCGACGTTCAGTCCCCTGGGCCCTCTGCATTGCAATGCAGCAGGGGGCTGGACCGCAGCCGGCGTCCGTGATTGTTGAGAGGCAGCAAACCATGGACATGGCTTTGGCAGTACGAACGTCGTAGGATGAAACAAGGCAATGATGTGTAGGCTCAGGAGAGTTTTTCTGCAATAAACTAGCGGTTGGGGGAGGGGCCCATAACTACAGCAAGGAATGGAAATTAGGGGGGAGGGAGGAGAAAACGGGTGGGAGAGGGAGGGGGAGGAGGGTGCACTGAGCATGTCAATTCCCACGAGGAGAGACAGGAGGCATAGGACCATTGGGGGACTCGCGTAGGATCTCTGCTTGTTCATTTTTTGGAAAGTTTGAAACAGCATTGCAGAGAGCAGCCATTAGGGCTGGATGTAGTAAGGTAAGATTTATTACACTACACAGGTGGGCCAGCAGTGGGTTAAATTGTAGTTTGGGGTGGAACATGCCCTTTAGGCGAAAGAAAAAAAATAAGTAAAAGAACATAATATGTACCTACCATTCGTCAGTAAAACTGCGTAGGGTAGAGGAGGAGAAGAACTCTTACCCGGATCGCTCCAGTGTCCACTGAAGGGATGTCCAACTCTCAAGATGTTGAACTACCAACCTATTGTTTTTTCTGCAATGAGGAATGCAGGAAGTTGTAGTTTCAAACATCTAGAAGGGCGCAGGTTGGGACACCCTGCAGTGTGCAAAGGAGGTGAATGCGTCGGAGGACTGTCAGAGAAGCCGGGTAGATACAGCGCGTAGATCTTTTACTCTCCCTGCCCAGTTGTTTGAAGAAACAGGGGTAAGATATAGGCATGTACTCTCCTTTCTTCAGTTAAACAGATAAAAAGGAAAGTAAACAAAAATAAGGGACTACCCTTAAGTTGTTACACTGGCATTATGTGAAACGTAAAGCTCCTTTCATATGGTGGGTAAATTGCACGACTACTGAACCGGGATGCCGGAAGTCTCGTAAGTGATTTCTACCATCGAGATCTACAGTAGATGGAGATTTTCTTCTTTACAAGTATAATGAACATTCTTAAGAAGTAATCAAAGATCTCATTATTCTCTCTTCAGAGACCAAGATCTTACAGGGTACTTCCTCCGTCGATATGCTGCAATTTGCCAAACGTAAGCGTCCTGTACGCCTGGTGTCTGCGAACTGCACGCTTGACCATAAAAGCATTAATAAAGGTTTCCCTAGTCCCTTTTCTACCATAGCAGCTGAACATTGCGCAACTCTGGCAGTCTCTCCAATAGAGTTAACTTTGACACATGCCAATAGTGGTTGAGGTATTGCCAGGATTTAATCCAGTTAAAATGTGGTTGCTATGAGCTCTGGCTATTCAATTTTAAAAGGTTATTAGCAAAACGGAAAACAATTACATATTAGTTGGTATTCTTGGCTTAGTTTATTGAGGGTATTGTTCCTTGATAGGGGGGGATGAGCACTAAGGATAAAATGCTATTGGAATTCTTATGCTCTGTGACTTCCTGTTTGGATTGCGTCTGTCTCCTTCTTTTAAACCTAACTCCTCTCTTAATTGTACTTACACGTTTGGGGTGAATTAATTCCAAATCTTAAACGATAAGTTGTTGGTGGCAATTTTACTGTTAAATGCTGGTACGTTGAGATATAACTTGCCTAGCAACTCATCTGCTGACAATGTAAATCTATCATAACCAGTCGGGAACCAGAAGCAAATCTATTAAGTTCGAGACAGATAACATTAGCATCTCCTCTTTGGGACACGATGCTAAGTGGTTAATTTAAATGAGCTATTGTGCAAGTACAAAAACAGGGATGGAATAAGTTTATCAACCATGAGAGGAAGGGAGGAAAATCAAAAAGCAAAGTTGGAGTGTTTGTGATAATTAAGGAAAGTGGTGAAATCATTGTCCGTTTTTAGTTAAGATTCTGTTCATTTTAGGGATCTGGGGGGAAAAAACCTAGTGGAAAAACAAGGTCTGTGCAGATTCCAAGCCGTTGTTAATTTCAACCAACAAAGTTGAGATATCCTTCCCGTAATAAGAATGCAAGCAAAAATTTATACTGCGAATAAAATGTACGCATGCACCGAAGCCAGGTTGCATTCACAAATTGTTTCATTCAGTGCCATAGTGTATGTAAACAACATGGTTAATTGAATAGCTCTGGTGGACCAGAACTCAGCCATTGGATCAGCTTTATTTATTATTTGTTATTTTTCTACCAGCATCAACAGCTACTCAACAAGTTAAGGGGGACAGTCAGTGGAAATGATCAATATTGTTAAATTGTTAGTTGGGTTAATGCTTATCTATGTATTTATATTTATTATTATAGTATTATATATTATTAGTACTTTATACATATTCTCTTACATTTTGAAATATCAGTTGATTTCATTACCCAATTGCGTCTCCTGCTGTTGGACATTAGTGATGGTTGACATGTTCAGGTTCAACGGTCCTTCTTCTTCCCCAGATGCACCCACATCTTGGAATGTTCATTAACAGTAATTTACTACTGATTGGCTGTTGGCTGGGTCAACGACTGCTCAAGATCTCCTGTGGCGGGGATTTTTAAAATACCTTACGTGCGCCCAGCCGCCCGACTGTGTTAAATTGGCTTGGGACGTTGATGAGGTCTCTTCGGTACCTCGCACACCTGTCAGCAAACGAGGCTTATTAAAGTTGCGCTAAACCCAATCGTAAATCAGGCTTGAGCAGAAAGGGTGGCCGCAGCGCCCCCTAGTAAATGCCCATTGGTAGTACTAAAATAGCAAAGATGGTGCACCAGGAAAGGAAACCCCCTTTTTCAGGTTATTGAGACGCTATGGGTTATGCCCCCCCCACAGATAAAGAAAAAAAAATCCCAATAGTACCCAGCAATGCATCACGATGGGGTTTGTCCTAGATGCCCCCACACCATTTTTTCAAAGTCCTTAGTGCCGCACCACTTAGGCAATGCGAGACAATGTTTTAAAGTCGAGACCTTCTTCCAATTGGCACTGGGTGGAAACAGCCTGCGAACTGATCTATTAAAGGACATGGTGTAGGTCACTAGGGGAAAACCAAGGGTGGACAGGTCCTATCCGTGGTTATGTTAGCAGTGTTGTTTGGGGCCGTACAGTTTCCTTAGTTAATACAGCGAGAAAATGATGTGATTATGTGAATGAAGGGAGGATTGGTTTTACGTGTGCATTACTGGCCTTAAAGCGCTGGGAGTCTGTATTTCCTTTGTTTTCTTACATTATTCTGATTTCAGTATCTAGTGGATATTTCAAGCCCCAAATAACAGTGGTGAAGCTCATTTAATCACAGTTCAGAATCCAGGCCCCAGAGAGTATTTTGCTATTCCTGCAGTGTTATATATTTTTACCCTCCTTTCCGTTGCTGTATACGGTTCAGAATCTAACACCCGCTCAATGAAGATTCTGGTGTTGTGAATCGTATGACGCGAGGAGCCCCACTAGAGAACGAGAAGAGCACTGTCATGTTTTGTCAGTACCTTCAATGTTATGCCATATGCTGCAGACAGAACGGTGTACGAGAACATTAACAAAAAGAAATCTGGGATATAAGAATGTTGTGAACAGGCATGCATATGATAATTGCAACCTCATGAAATTGGGGCAAACGGAGAAGAACCTTAAGATCAAAAGCAATATTTATAGAATAAAACGATAAACCGCAGTAGAGCACACACACTTAGGAAAGTATCAACAATTAACTGCATTGGGCAGCCTCCAGTATGGATACTAGCTATAGGATCTAATGCAATCCTAGAATAGTGTCTAATAATTGTTCATAATGGTAGGCCAACAAGTCTCTGTCAATGAACCAGGACTTGATATTGACCAAAGGTTCATTGTCACACTAGATATCAACCACGTGAGTCCTCAAAAAGGACCAAGCAGGATTAGATATTTCTGAGCCTAGATCATCTACCCTAATAGCTGCCGCAGGTTTATCCCCACAGCATGACCTAAATATTAGCCATAGGATTCACATACCCAACAGATACTAAAAAGCAGACCACAACAGTCTTATTCAAATAAAAAAGCGACCTAGTTATTAACTCCCCCCAAAAACCATCATTGTATCTAGCAAGCAACAAAGAGTCATCAGCAAGAACCACCAAGCCAGGAATAGATATCACTAAGTAGCATAGGCTCATCATTACCAAACAAGACTATATAGCGTCCACAAGGTCTTTATCACCACAACATAAATAGGGTCATACCACCCACCCAACACCAAACCTAAAATCAGATGCTTATGGGTTATCGTTTGCCCACACCAGCAACCAAAGTTCATTTATCCAAACGGACATAGGAATTTAGAAACAGAACCATCCATTACTCAAAACATCACTTAGCAGCCATAAGGTCATGTGATCCAAAAGAAGAACTAAATATCAGTCATAGGGGTCTAAAAACCCCAATGTCGGCCTGCAGATATTTAGCCAGTTTCCATTTAACATACAGTGGAATATTTCCCAATCACGGTAAATACTTCAACTAATGACAAATATTGCAGTCCAGACTCAGATCATATTTCTTACAAAAAGAAAGAATAAGTCTGGCAGTGAAATGCTGAAAGATGGGAATAAGGATATTTAAATTATCAATTAAACAATTCACCTACCAAAAGTTACCTTAACTTTTATTAATAGACATAAAATAAATACCACGCTTTATTGTTGGAGAGCCAAACAATCCTGTCCTTTAGGGGTCTATCCCTACGTAAATAAATGGGCGGATGTCATTTGTAGAGTATGTTGAGGGCAAGGACATAATTTTGGTTAGAAGAGAGAGTACAATGCGCCAGGGTTCTAAATTGCAAAGCTACATTTACTTAGGCAGCTCTTTATTAAAGGCAAATATGTTCTTCCAAACCAACAGAGTTAGAGTTAATAAAAGCCTCATTTAAAATGAGCACTGAGTAAACATCTCTGATTGCAGCCGTGAGAAATTATATTGTAATGATGTTAAAATTTCCTGCTTCCAGTGTGGTTGGGTGGGGACACACATGACACTGCTAACTCCCCTCTCCCGGCGGGGGAGAAGCATTGCTCAGTTAAGAAAAAGGACAAGTCTATACTCACCTTCACCTCCACCTCCTTCTGCTTTGGTCAGTACTTTTACCCAGGGTGGAGGACTGAACCGCTAGCTCCTTCACCCCTGGGTTCGCCGTAACCCTTGCTTCCGCTCCCTCTACCCCGGGGGAGAAGCAGCTCAGGTAAGACTTAAAGGACATTAACTCCCTTCCCTCTGACTCCTTTCTTTGGTCAGTACCTTTTACCCACGGGTGAGGACCTGAACCGCTCGGGTCCTCACCCTGGGTTCGCGTAACTTGAAAGCACAGCCCTACTGAAAACACTGCTCTGGTAGGCTCTGCCCTCTCCTCCGGGCGGCGACGAGGCCAATAGAAGGCAGGCTCTGCAAACAAGGTGCCTTCACGATTGCCTGTCGCTGCATGGGGAGGAGAGGCGGAGCCTACCAGACAGTGGTTGCACTAAATGTGCTTCAAGTTACGCGAACCAGTGTGAGACCTAGCGGTTCAGGTCCTCACCCTGGGTAAAAAGGTACTGACCAAGAAGAGGAGGGAGGGAAGGTGAGTATAATTGTTCCTTTATGCGGGGAAAACAGGAAGGCACCCGAACAATATAAAAAAAATTGACAGTGAGAAGGGGGACCTATAAAGAGGTAGAAGCTTGTCTCCATGAACAACCTGGTGTACTGCGTATAATCTATGGTACTCCATGCTGAAAACAGGAAGGAATGTTCAGAGCAAGGAAGTAAACTGAACCTTCCAGAAACTAACTTAAATTGTTTTGAAAAATTGGAGACCAACAAGAGCACATTTTATTTAAAAAAATTAAATAATTAACAACGTTCTTAATTGTAAAAGTTTGATCACATAAAAATTGTTTTTTAAAAAGGCCCTACTCAATGTTTACCAAACACCATCAGGGAGATTCAATAAAAGTACATTATTGTTAAAAATGGTTGCTAATTTTGCCCCAACCAATCAATTTTATTTAACATTTGAAAAACAACATCTGATTGGTTGGACCAAAATTAGCACCAATTTTAACGCCGCTAAGAATTTTTATTGAATAACCCTGATTATGTTTTGGAAAATACTCAAGAAATTAAAGGATTTTTAAGATCATTTGAGAAAATGGAATTTGTTTTTTTCCAGAGCTGATTTTAACGGATCTATATTCCGAACATGTACAGAGCATTGGAATCATATCCAAATGTACCGATCAGCTGTAACAAGTGCCAATGAATTTACAGGGCGTGAGGACTTTCTCAATAGACAGAGACATGGACAGAAACGTTCTCCATCTTATAAAGCCGCTCACAGTAGGGATAGTCTTGTTTCCATCTCTGAACGTTGTTTTCACCATAAGATGAGCGTTAAACTCTAAATGTGATTAGAGAGGTAAAAAAAGTATTTACCACTCTTACTAGCTCTTTGTAATATAAATGAGGAAAAGACCAAAACTCCTGCCACCTGGTCCGGCCATTATGTTTAGGTCTTCTTCTTTTATCCAGTATAGACATCACCGGCCAGAACTGAATTCTTGTCCCACACCTTTCTAGACAATCAACTGCCCAAAGAATAAAACCATAGTTGGTTTGGGGTTGGGGGGTTACCGGCAGATAACGAACAAATCACCATTCGTAATTGTTCTAGTAGGCAGGGATATGGGTTGGCTAATAACTTACAGGCTATTTAATAAGAGGAGTGATGTTAATTTGCACAATAGATGATACCTTTTTACTTGTCTCTACATTTGCTAACACTCTGATGGTTACTCAGCAGATTAAGAGCACAGACAAAAAATGTTTCAATCCTTTAGCATAGGTTTGCTCAGTGTGATTTATCCATAGTGGTAATTATGTGCTGTGGACTGGCCTCAGGTTAATTGCTAATTGTTTAGCATAAGTTTCCTTTGACTTTTATGGACCAGTACTGGCGACTAGTTGTTAAATGATTGTATTATTTCTGGCTTGTAATGTTAAAAGATGTTGGTCTAGAAAAAATTCTATGAAAAGCACGGTTGGTTGACTGGAAATGAAATGAAAGTGTGTGTATTCCCTAGTGGTGTGTTTTTCTAAATTTCTACCAAACACCCTAAACCCGAAATAATTTCTCTTGTGACGTGCATGATTTACCATTATACTCATATATATACTAGCTCAAACACCACCACAATGAATGTATACAATGAACGTTCACAAGGAAACACATCAAACGCCCTTCCACCAAAATGGAGGTTAACAGTCTACCTTACTCCCCCTACATCCTCTTCTTCCCCTGTCTAGTAGTACCAGGGTGGGGACCAAAAAAAGTTCCTAGCTAACTTTCTGTAAAACTTCCTTAAAGTCTCCTTCGGGGCTCCAATTTGTCACCTCTCTCTTCCATGTTTAGTGACAAGTCCACGTTGCAGCCAACTGGGAAGACACGCTTCCTGCGAGCTTTCAGCGGATGATTTCTACATAAGGTGGTTCCCTCGCGTTTTCTGTTCACAGTCCGTGATGTGCCAGTGAAAGATGACGCTCGCAAAATCTCACCCATTGGCTATATCACGGGATCTCATGACGGTGGCAGAGGGGAGGAAATGGAGACAAATTTGCAGAGGTAAACTTGTGAGGACTTAGCGATTAGGTATGTACCCGGGTACTATGCAAAATATGGAAACGGAAATACACGAGTATAATGGTCAGTGTAAAGAAAGCTTGGATACACACACCTAAGGTTTGAGAAGAGACTTTTTGGACATCAGGTACACCAACAGGGGTGTGTACAGTCTCCCTGTACTGTATATATTAACCGTATATAGGGAGAATGCTCGGGAATGCACATTTCCTTCTGCCGCGTTCTTATACTTTAGGGCGATCCGTGACATGAGGTTAATTTTAGGCACTTCATGTGATTGCAATGAACATTCGTCGTCCTGACTATGCAGTGCAGTTACACACTAAACAATTAAAGCGGACAATCTTGGATCCAAAGGAATCAATCCAGCTTAGAAGCTCAGATTTGTATAATATTTGGAATATACGGATACACTGCCCCACTGTCGATAGACCCATTCTTTTTTAGCTTTCATTGTATTTTAAAAAAGGCTCTCGCTGCACCCAGTTTTTCTCAACCAGGGGGTCGAGGAGGTTGCGTACGGGTCCTCAGAGATTGTGAACAAAACTGTAGTGGATCCACCATGTGAGGAATTACAGATATATTTTCCTATATATTATCCATGTCATTATTTATATTGAATTATGGTTTATTGGTGTATTGATGTCGAGGTAAAAGCAACAATAAGTAATAACGTTTTTAGTAAGGGTCCTGAGACGTTTTTTTTAAAGGGTTTTTATAAGAATATAAAAGGTTGAGAAACAATACGTTGCACCTTGGCTGTGAATGTCATTCTGACTAACAAGCAGGAGTCCCACTGGTCGGTGATTAAACAGTCTGGGTGAAATGTGAAATATAACTCTCCGAACTGCGACGATGGTTGGGAGTAGCTTTCTGCACAGTCCTATTGATTTAGACATGAAAAAGAATTTAACTTGCAAAGCTGTGTTCTAATTATCCTTTTAAGCCTTCTAAAGCCAAAACGTTCTGTCTTCATCAGAAATAAAGGGAAAGTAATACCGGGTTTGGTTTTCCTAAAACGTTGTTGTTAAAATTTTACCTGTTATACTACTTAGCGGTTTTAAAATAATAAAATGATAAAAAACTTTAGAAATCCATACGATTAGATCTTTCATTTCAGTTGTTTTATTTCTGGGCTTAACACAAACACTGTGACTCAGGAAAAGGTCACATTCAATATCAGACAACAACTGACTCCGTTATTCCGTTTATTAAAGGGAAAACTGTGGCTTCATACAAGGATATTTATTAAAAAGAAGCACATCATGCTCTTTAAAATTATCCATGATCTAGTTCTAGAGACAGTCTTCCAAAGCTACAAGACAGTATAAAAGGGTGGTGCTAGGACTTTTTGTGAAGCTGTGACATCATCAGACCACTGCTGGGACAGAGCATCTCCGCGCATTATAAAGCCCAACTTCTTAAATATTTTTTAAGCTAGCATTAAGCTAAATAAAAAACCGTTCTTATCGGTAAAACCGGTCGTTCTGGAATAACGGTCGTTATCCGGTTAAAAAAACGGTCGTTATTTTAGGGATAACGATCGGTATTTTACGATAACGATACCGATCTTTATAAATAGGGGCCCTAAGACCAGAAGAATGGTTGCAGGACTGAGCTCTAAGCAAAAGCTTTGTTTGGAAGGGCGGTGGGGCTATACACAGCACATCATGTTGATGACACAAAACTCAGACAGTCGACAGACAAGGACTATAATTTTACAGGCCTATAACTAAGATCTAGAGAAGCTAGAGGCATGATATCTAGGATGTTGAAAGCTATAGAGAATGAGATCATTTGATGGAAACCACGTTACCTTTAATGAATAGACTATCATTATATCTGTTTGTTTTATTTCTTATGGCATGAAAATTTATGAAAAATACAAAATTGGGATCCATTTGGGAATTCTCAAAGTGTTTTAACAGCACATCACATCTTAAAAACAAAAAACTGGTGCTTAGTCATGTTATCTGCCCGCAAACCCCACAACTTGCTATTGTTACCAGTTTTAATACATGTATTTGTAAACATGATATTTAAATGTAAAAGAATGAAGGTCGTGTAACGGCCGACCCCCGCCCCACACAGCCAGTATTTTCAGCGGATCGACTCTGAAAGTCCGTGATGCATCGGTTCGATTGGCCGAAAATATATGGCCTGGTTGTGTACCCAGCCTTATATACAGAAGCTGAACGGTCACCAGGTACAACCAGTAATAAGGACGGGAAGTGACCAGTATAACAAACATTTTAAAAAAAAATAATTCGGTAGAGCTTGACACAGCAACTCTGGACTAAGTTGCTCCCCTGCTCCCTCACTTACCCTGCTCCTTCCCTGCCTGCGTGCTGGGGCCCGCTGCATCCTTCCCACTTCTGCTCCCCTTCCCTTCCCTGCTCCCTTCTCTGCTCTCTCGTTTCCCGTCCCTGCTTCCTTCCACTTCCTTGCTCCTTAGCCCTTCCCTGCTCCCTTTCCCTTCCCCTCCCTTCTCTTCCTGCTCCCGTCTCTTCGTGCGTTCTCCTCCATGCTCAGCCCTTGGCAAAATTCATGTATAAAACTGAGTAAAAACAAAAATTTGAAGTTTTAAGGGTGGACATGCCCTTTAAGGTCAGAGCAGCAAAACCTTAGAAAGTTGCAGAGCCAAACCCTTTAACCCCTTTCACTGCCAGAAGATTTTTATTTTTTTTTTGCGTAACGCAGAAGATTTTCAGGATTTGCCTCATGGTTTTAGAATAATTTTACAGTTAGGAAACCTGCAGTAAATCAGGACAATTATCTACATTGTTTTTCAGCACAAAAGTCTACTTTAACATGGTAACAGAATTTGTAACTTTTCTGAGACAATTTTTACTGGAATATGGGTAAAATTGTAAAAAAAAATGAAAAAATTGCAAATTTTCATGGATTTTTCCCATTTTACGTATAGTATCTTAAGGTTACACACAAAAATCTCACTGTGTTCTAAAAGTCTGCTACTCCCGAGCTACCAGATATCTTAGGTACCCCCACTTTTCCTGTACAGGAGGCCCCCTCAAAACTAACACAAATGCACTTCAGAATATAACACCAAATTAAAATGTGTAACCACTACTGAAGTTTAAATAGAATTTTTTCCCAAATATCTAAAATATCCCCAAAGTGAGATATTTTTAGAACTACACACTCGCAGGGACTTTTATGAGTGAGGTTAGTTTCGATCAAAATGAGATACCCGGGACGCAGCTCTTGTCACAAATTGAAGTTACTGTCTCAACATTTTCCTTTTTTTCCATCAACTGTAAATCAGAGACAAAATCAAATGGAATTTCAGCTAAAAACTTGGAGGAAAGTTCAAACACTCTCAACTAATGAAAGCCTAACCCCTCCGAATATAAAACGGCTATGCCACATTCATGGGTGTACCCAGAGACTTGGCTACCAACTAACAGAGCCTGCCCAGGCCAAAGTCAGTAGCAGCACAAAAAAAAATTAGCCAGTTTGTATTTGAACATGTTCGCAGTTTTTTTTTACAAAACACCCCCCCCAAACTCAGAAATACCCCCCACCAAAACTATATATTCCTGAAATCTTAACAATTCAGCTTATGTTAACCTTGTAGTTCGCATTTCATACATTCAATGTGTGTGGCGCAGTTGTCTTCGTAGAGTTTTGACTTTTACCAGATTTTCAAAAAAAATTAACATCAAACAACATTCAAAAAGGTGAGAGAAAAATCATTGCAAAACCTCAGGAATGTAAAAAACAAGTTACCTAAATATCAATCTCCAATGTCCTGAATAAACGGTATGCAATCATATGTGTGGTTAAACGCGGCGTGGAAAGCGAAAAGCCACAAGTGAGACAATGCACGATGGTCCAGAAAAGCGAAAATATTAGCCAATTCGAAATTCGGACAGTCTGCAGTTTTTCCACAAACAAACCCCCGTAACTTAGAAATAAAAAACCCCCACAAACTATAACTTCCGAAATCTACACAACTCAGCTATGTAACCACGGTAATTTTTCATGTCATACCATCAATGGGTTGTCGGACGCAGTTCTTATAGAAAGTTCGCATTGTCTGAAAAAAATAAATGAACAAAAAAACAACTTCAAAAGTTCGAAGAAATAATGCAAAAAACCTTGGAATTGTAAAATAAAAGTTATAAATGATCAATTCCAAATGTCCTTGAATCAAACGCGTATGCCATATGTGTGGTTACACAGCGGACAGGGAAGCGAAAAGCACAAAGTGAGACAATGCACGATGGACTCAGAAACACAGCGAAAATTATTTAGCCAACTCCGAATTGGGACAGTCAACAGTTTTTTCACAAAAAACAACCTCCCGTAACTAGAAATACCCCCACAAAACTTATCATATTCCTGAAATTTGCACACCTTCGAGTAGTAACGCTGTAGTTGTTCATTCATTACATCAATGGGTGGGCGCAAGTCTTCGTCAGAAGTTCGCATTCTGTCTGAAACAAAAATGAACAAAAAAACACTTCAAAAGGTGAAATCATGCCAAAACATCATGGAATGTAAAAAAAAGTTACTAAAATCCAATTCCCACGGTCCTGAATCAAACGGATGCCAGTATGTGTGGTTACAACAGTGGACGTGGAAGCCAAAGCAACAAAGTGAAACACAATGCCACAAAGGAGTCAGGAAACAGCAAAAAAGATTAGCCAAATCTGAAGTGGAAACAGGCTGCAATGTTTTCCCACAAAACAACCCCCCACAAACCATATTTTCTCAAATTCCACACCGTATCTACGAAATCTGTAGTTAGGTTGTTCATTCGTACCATCAATGGTGCGGGCGCAGTTCTTCGTAAACGAAGTTCAAGTTTTAGCAGATTTCTAAAACAAAAAAAATGAAAAAAAAAAAAAATAAAAAAACTCTCAAAGGGTAGAGACATCATGCAAAATCCAAGCTAATGTAAAAAAATTACCAAAATATCAATCTCCTAAATGTCCGGAATCAAACGGTATGCCTATGTATGGTTACACAACGCAAGTGGAATCAACTAGCCACAAATGAGCCAAATGAACAATGGCCCAATTACGCAAACTTTTCAGAGTGTGTCCAGAATAAACACCCCCTCTATATTAGAAAATAACCCCTCTCAAACTAAATTTCGGAATCTACACATCTTCAGCTACACCAATGGTGTGTGTGATTTCTTTTATGCATACTCACCAATCGGTATGAGCGCAGGGTTCAGTTTCATGTAAAGTTTCGCTTTTTACCAGATTTTCAGGAAAATTTATAAAAATACAATTCAAAGTTAAAAATCATGGCAAATTTCCAAATTGTCATGTAAAAAAAAACTTGTTCAATTATCAATCTCCTCAAATGCTGAATTCAAACGGTATGCCCTATGTGTGGAGATGAACACAGGAGAGTGGCCCCCAACTAGCTCAAATGGATGATGGCATCAAATGAGCATTACAAGAAAACAATCAAAGTGCTCCAGACGCGAACATGTCGACCCAACAGCCTACCCTTGTTCTAGAAGGAAACAGTCCAGAGACCACCATGGAATTACCCCCACCCCCCAAGCCTATATATTTTGGTTCTATACACCTTCAGCTACGTTACGATGCCCCCAGCGCTTTCATACCTACATCAAGAATTCCAGACCCAGTGATCCAAAGGAACTCTTGTGTTTTTAGAGAGGTTTGTGAAAAATAAAATAAGATTGATTCAAGGATTGAAATCACTACCTAAAACCAACTTGAAAGCAAAAAACCCATAAATGTCAATATGGCTCCACATATCCTAATTTCAAACGGTGCATTGTGTGGTGCACACAGAGACAGGCACCAACTAGACTCAAATGGGACACATGCACAGTGTGTATTACAAGAAAAAATTCAAAGTTGTCTGTAATTTCAAACAGCCCCAAAACTGGAAGGAAATGCCCCCCACAAATAAAAACCCCCACCCACTAATATCAATCCCCACATGTCGAATCAAACGTTGATCCATATTGCGGGATGCACACAGAGACGTGGCAACCAACTAGCGCAATGGGACGCATGCACAAATGCAATTACAAGAAAGAATCAAAGTGTCTGTAATTTGGAACAGCCTACACTTTTTCTAAGGAAACAGTCCCCGAAACATGGAAATTCTCCCACAAACATATATATTTTTGGAATATCTTTACACACCTTCAGCACGTTACGATGCATGTTTCATACTACTGAAGAATCCAGACCCACTGATCCAAAGAAGTCCCTGTTTTTTACGAGGGTTTGTGAAAAATAAAATAAGATGATTCAAGGGTTGAAATCCAACTAAACCCTTTTTGACAAGCAAAAAAAAAACCCACTCTAAATGTAATTCCCCATAATCTGCACAATAGGTATGCATATGTGTGGGTAGCCACAGAGGACGTGGCCACCAAGCTAGCTCAAATTGGACGCATGCACAGTCCAAGTACAGAAAAAAAATCAAAGTGTTCTGTAATTTGAAAAGCCTAATTACAGCTTGTTTGGAAATACCCCCGACACAATATATTTTTGGGAAGCTACACACCTTCAGCTACGTGATGGTTGATATGCTTTGTATTATACATGAAGAAGATTCCAGGCGCTGTTATCCATAAGAACTCCGTTGCTTTGGAGATTTGTGTGAAAAAAATTAAAATAAGAGGGGACTCAATGGTTTTGAATGACATCTACCTAAAACCCACTCGGCAAGTAAAAAACCTCAACACTTCCACCCCATAAACGGGCAATTGCCCACATGTCACTGAATCAAATGGTATGCAGTAAGGGTGGGTTTGCAAACAGAAAACGGTAGGCCACCAACTAGCCTCCAAATTGGGACGCATGCACAAGTCAATACAGAAACAAATCAAAGTGTTCTGTATTGACAGCCTACTCAACTTGGAAAATACCCCCCACAAACTATTATTTTTTGGAAGCCTACAACACTTCACTACGTGGGGTAGTACTCTGCTTTCGTATATACATGAAGAATTGCCAGGCGCTTTAGTTATCCATAAGAACTACCGTGCTTTTGGATGGAAAGATTTTGTGAAAAAATAAAATAAGAGGGACGTCAATGGTTGAAAATACCCTACAAACCCACTGGCAAGTAAAAAACCCAATAAACGGGCAATCTCCCACCCCCCCAAAAATTTGTTCCATGAATCAAAATGGTATGCATAAGGTGGGTGCAAACAGAAACGGGGCCAAAACTAGCTCAATTGGACGCATGCACAAAGTCCAATTACAAGAAAAACACATCAAAGTGTCTGAATTTTAACACGCCTAATCAATTGGAAATGTACCCCCACAAACTATACTATTTTGGAACAAGCTTTACACACCTTCAGCTACGTGTGGTGGTATACGATTTTCGTATATCCATGAAGAAATTCCAGGCCTGTTATCCATAGAACTCCGGTTTTAGGGATTCTTGGTGGAAAAATAAAAAACAAGAGGATGCAATGGTTGAAATCCTACCCTAACCACCCGGCAAGTAAAACAACCCACTAAACGGCACTTCTCCCCACTGTCCTGAATCAACATGGTATGCCATAAGGGTGGGTGCAAACAGAGGCGGGGCCACCACTAGCTCAAATGCGGATCCATGCGCAATTTGCAATTACAAGAAAAAAATTAAAAAAACGCAACAACCACTCCCCCCCTATCCCCATCCCCTTTTAGTGGGAAACCAGTAGTCGGTGAGTCACACCATAGTTTTGCAACACTTTACTGATCCTAAAAAATCAATACGTCTTTTTGTACCTCTGCAACAATTTCCTACTAAAATAGCTTAGTTTCCCTTGCCAAATCCAACAAATAAATGATCCGCGTTGTACTTTACCGATATCACGAGGGAACTTGGAAAGCTTGGAGAAGAAAAAGTTTTTGCTAAATTTATAGTTTAGGGTAAAAAAAAAAAGGTTGTGTGATCACATTTAAGATTTTTTTTGTGTGATTTCCCCTTTTTTGGGGGTCATTCCCAAAGATGATCACAATCATTTAGGGAATGATACGAACTTGGAATACGAGGCTTAAAATGCCCGTTTTCCAATTCGAAATCCGATCGGAAAATCACTTCCGGAAATCATTTCCAGGAAGTGATTTTTTCATTCATTGCAAAGATATATTTGGTGATCAAGAAGTGGATCACCACAGATTTTGATCCTTGTCCCCATTTTTTTTCTAAGTCTGCGCCAAGTAGAAAGAATTAGAAAAAATCTATTTGTGAATGGAACTTTGAGTTCAATTCACAAAATGTATAGTAAAGATGTCAGCTTGACAGCTTGTGTATACAGGTACTGCAGCATGACTCAAAAGAGATCGTGCTGCTGCAGTACCCTCCACTAGAACCACCAGGGGCAGCATCTAACTATCTCTTAGGAGACCCCGGTGACATCACTACAGCTTCCTGCTTCACCGGGGGTATCCCTTTCCGGAAACGAAGACGGCTCTCTCGTGCTTCTTCCACGTGGGGGACCGGCTTGATGCTCTAAAGGTAGGGATATCTCCCGATCCAACCGAGGGGGATTCGCGGGGGCTTGGGGGGGCAGTGAATGATGCCCCCGATCGCCCCTAGAGGGGGGGAAACAAAAATTTTGGGGAGGGGGGAGCCACAGATCGTATATTCCGATTGTGGCAGTTTGAGTATTCACTGCCAAGATCGTGAGGTGAGTATCGATTTCTGTGTCAGGGGGAAAGGGTTAAAGGTTAAACTGTGGTCAAAAATGACTTTAGGGAAATTGATAGGAATGCTCTCCTGAGAATTTTTGCATATATTTCATTTTATGTGCATTTAGTTTTGACAGATAGATATTATATATTTTTGTGTGTGATTTATGGCAGCAGACATCACCAAGTCCCCGCACTTCCTTGCACATCAGAAACTGTCAGTCAATCTTGCCCGTGTGTCTTCCTCACCTTTGCAGCCCCCCGGTCCTTCCCACTATGGACCCATGGTTCCCTATGAGTGCAGGCCACCCTCTTGGCCCATTCCCTTACAGCCCCATGGGCCCCGCCCCTCGCAGGGTGCCATGGCCCTGGCCCACTGGGGTGCTGTGGCACCACCCACGCACAGGTGCTGTAGGCAAACTCTGGACACCCCCCCCCCCAAACTGGATGCTGAAAACGCCTTTCAGGCAGAGTGCGAAAACAGTGAGAACAAGAGCGAGGAGAACTTGAAAGTGGAAACTCATATTATACTAGACGAGAGTTTCTTTTCCTGGCACATCCCTTCAGCCAGGCACTGAATGGTTAACTTCCCCTTGGATCAGCTGGGACAGAAGAAAAAGAACTACCAATGTTATAAATGGTTCCACCCCACTGCCTAGTGTAGTCCTGGTTTCAAAGCAATAAATTATAATATTGTAGCAAAAGGGTGGGAGGGGGATTGCTGAAGGGAGGCCAGGGAAAGTGGAAACCTCTATATCATATTACCGTAGAGTTTCTTTTCCTGCCATCCTCAGTCAGCAGGAAATGGGTTTAGTACCCAAGCAATATAAAAGGGGGGAAAATAAAACTATAAAAAGACATATTATGCTGAAATAAAGTATTAATTTAATCCGAAGCCTGGCCACCGTCATTAACCACCTTATGACCAAAGCTGCTTGAGAGCCCCATCCTCAAAAATCCAACACTGTAATGTTGTATCAAGGTGGGAGGACGTTGACCAATTTGCTGCTCTACACAGTCATCTGTATTAGCCTCCTTCTGCCGCCCCCAGATGCCGGACAGACTTAGTTGAGTTGTGCCATAATTCTCTGTGGGGGTATTTCTCTGAGAGAGATGTAGGCTTTCTGTATGGCTTTAACAACCCATTTTTTAAGGTAACCACTGTGCTGGTTCCCCTTTCTCTTGCGCCTGACGGAATCACAAATACCTCTGCGTTTTTCGAAAGAGGACTGTTCTTATGGTAGGTATTGCCTTAAATTTCGTCCAACATCAAGATAAAGTCTTTTGAGCCTGACCTGCAAACTTTCCTCCGTTATAGTTGGGTAGGATTATGGCTGGTTCAGGTGAAATTTTGAGAGGAACCTTAGGTAGAAGAAATTTGAATACCGGATGCAAAGACTAGCTTAGCTGAACGTTCAGATATGGGATCCATCAATTGAGAGTGCTTGTAATTCAGGAACTCTCCTCACTATGTAAAGCAAAAAGAAGGTAATTTCAATGAAGATCCTATAGTAATTGATCTATATCAGTTTTGAGGGAGCCTGAAGAAACGCCGTAAAACTAAAGGGGAAGCCCACATGAGGGTAATATGATTTCCGTGGGTCTACAACTTTGACTCCTTGGAGAAATCTTTTAATTAACGGATCTTGGAAATTAAGGGTTTCGAAAGTACGCAGAGATTACTGAATTGTATTTATTTGTAGTTAATTGTGTTTAGCAAAAGTCCTGTCTTGTAGACCTCCTGCAGGGAAATTAGAAATTGAGGTATTAGCGATTCCACCGGGTCGACCTCATGCCACTCTTGCCCAAATTGAAAACAAAATGGTATCCCATATATTCGACCTATCTCAAAGAAGTGATGGTAGCTTGAATTAAGCAGAGGCCAATTACCTTCTGAACAGCCTTGTGAACTACAACCTTGACCTATCAAGCTCCCAGCTGTCAGGATCCATGCAAGCTGGGTCGGATGGATTACACTCCTCTGAAATTAGGTAGTATTGTCACCGGAAGGTGGAACTGGTCCTGCAGGCTAGTCTCCATGAGTAAGGATACCAGGCCTCCTCGGCCAGTTGGAAGATAAGCTATCACTTCATTCTGGAGCTCGAGTTCTTCTCAAAACCCTTGTAAATTACGAGATGGGAGGAAAACACATAACGATGTCAATCCGGTCCCAATTCTGGGTCCAACGGCATCCCTGCAGTGGCTGGGGATCAGAAATCTGGAAAAGAATGTTTCCACATTTCCGATTCTTGTATTGCCATCAAATCTATTTTCGGCATCCCCAATGCGCCTGTTACCATCCTGCCACCGTCATCTTGGAGGCTCCACGCGCACTACGGGTCTCCACGTAGATGTCCCTGCCTGGAATGTGACAGGGTGTTATTGCCACTAGGTGTCTGAGAGCATAACCATAATCGGCTGTTAACTGCCTCATCATGCTGTGAACTCTTGGTTCTCCCTGTCTCGAGTTATATATTATTTTGCTGCTGCCGATGTCGGTTCTGAATGCATACAGCTGTCCCAGAGTAGTCCATGAAATAATGTATACAATGCTTGTGCTGATGCCTGCTGAGCCGAGAACTTCACCTGATGGTAGGTTTAGACTTGGATAGATCTTTGCCCAGGTCCCGGCTATAGCGTCCTCATAGGGGCGTCCCATCCTGACATGAGGCATCTGTGAAAAATTTGAAAATACTTCCGATCCTGCAGGGGTACCAGCTTAGATTGGAGGGAAATGTCCACCACATTAGATGGTTGTTGACGGGACGTGTACAGATGGAAAAGACTGCTTGGGAACAGATTCTGAGTGTAATTGGTTCCCCACCTGACAGAAGAAAGAAGTCGGATTGGCCCTCACAATCTTCAATGTTCCATTTTGAATGCTGTATTTTCAAAATTTGTTCAGCCCCTGAGATGATTAAATTGGGCGGAAAGTCCCCGTCGCTTTTCTTTACTAGGAACAATGGGGAATAAAACCCCTGCCCCTGCTCACGAGGGGAACCTGAACCACCCGCTTTTTGGCTAAAGTTTGTACGTATTCCAGAGAGGATTCCTTGCCTGTCTTCTCTAAACGTTTGGCACAGTAGTTTCTGACAAAATGACTTTTGGTTGGGTATGTTGTTTGAATTCTAGATGTCGCCTCTGGTTACTATAGACTACCTACCCATTGAATCGAGAATTCTTTGGCCCAATCTCCCGAAATAACAGAAAGTCTTGCACCAACCTGGGAGATATGGGCCGGCCTCGTCATAAGGGACTTGTTTTGCATCAGGAAACCCTGAAACCACCGGGTCCCTTTCCGCGAAAAGATTGGCCTGGCCGATTCCGTGTCTAGACCTATATTAAATTCTGTTGCTGCACGTTAAAATATTGAATCCTCTATCCTTGTGCGGAGAAGTACTGGCGTTTGACCTTTTGGGTATTTTCCTAAAACTTCCTGTTCCCTGGGGAGAGAAGGGTGCTTTTCCCACCAGTCGTCTTTGATATATATCTCATCCAAAGTTTGTCCAAATAATTTTTTGCTTCAAAAGGGAGGTGGATAAAGCGTTTTGACGGGTTGTATCTGCAGACCTCCTCTTAAACCATAGAGCGCGTTCTGGCGAGACTGAAGAGCAATCTCCCGTTGCCTGAATATTTACTAAGGATAATGCATTGCTGCTCGAGCCTTACAATCCATTGCTAATACGGCATTGGATACTGACTGAAGTATAGTTCTTCTATCTACTCAAATTGATAATCTTCTTCCAACTCTCCAGCCAGATCCCGGCATGAGAGGGGTGCTAAGACCGTCACAATGGCGCATAGACTTCGGACGGAGAGAGGTTACGCGGTCGGAAGGCACAGAGTTCTTCCACATTTGGGGGGGGGTCAGGATTGCAACATTCCACAGAGTGACAAGAAAGAAAACAGACTATGCCAGTGGGGGTGGAGAGCATTATAACATTGGAGAGTGTCTGCTTTTCTCTGTCCCAGTGACAGGGAGTTAACCCATCATGCTGTGACTGAGGGCGTAGGACAGGAAAAGGCTGTTTTCACAACAGTGAAGAAAGAAGAGAAGGGCTGTAGATTCCCTTACCTTCCTGTCAGGACTTATGCAGCAGAGAGGAGGGACTTCCTGTCTCCATCACAACTGAGGGAGTTGAGGCTGTGCTCGCCGTTGGCACTGTGGCAGGAGAAACGACTCAGGAGCACATGTCCGCCTCCCACCCATAATTATCTGTCAGTCATTTATGTACTACTTGGGCTGTGGAGCAGTAGAGAGGTTGGTTTGATTAGCTGTTTTAAAGGTAAGGAAATGGCGTTTCATTTAAATCAACTTGTTAGAGACCACAGTCCCTTTAAATAAAGGTTTTTCGTTTTTGTTGCAGTATAGTATTTAAAAAATATTTTATCATTCATATTGTTGGGTCTTTTGGGAGTGAAATATTCTGTTTCAATCTCCTTTTTTCTTGTTGCAATAGGCAGGAGGAAAGAGAAAATGAAAGGGGGTTGTGTGCGTGCTTGCGGAAATGTGGGGTTTACTCAAAATCCTCAAAATTTAGTTACTGTTTGAAGCTTTGTCTTTAAATGCCAGACCTGCCACAGTTTATCGCATTCTGGGGACTTGCCAATGCAAGTTAATGTAACAAGTCCTTTTGTACCAAGTAAAATACAGTGCACTATTACCTTCCAAACATTTTCACCTCTATTTTTGACACCAATTTGATATTAGAATCCTGGACAAGATTTCACAAAGAATATATTTCCTAAATGATTATTTTAAATGAAAAAAGTTTTCTTTTCATAATAATTAAGTTTGTTTCTGTGAGGACATCTTTCTTGCATTCATTAAGTTTCGGTTCTGTGGTGACATCATGTCCTGCTTTCTATTTACATTGTACGTGACATTAAGTTCTGTTTCTGTGATGAATATTTCCTGTTTTGCGATTTACCATTCTATGTGTGATTAAGTTCTGTTTCTGTGATGAATTACATTCCTGCTTGTAGCTTTCCATTGTACGTGATCATTAAGTTCTGTTCTGTGATGACATCATTTCCTGCTTTCTATTTACCATGTACATGGTTATTAAGTTTTGGTTTATGTGGGGACATATTTCTGCTTTCTATTTCCAGTGACGTATCTTAAGTGCTGTTATTGATGACATCATTTCCTGCTTTCTATTAGCCATTTACGGTGATCATTAAGTTCTGTTTCTGTGGGATAATCATTTCCTGCTTCTATTACCATGTACGTGATCATTAAGTTCGTTGTCTTGGTGACATCATTTCCTTGCTTTCTATTTACATGTACGTGGATTCATTAAGTTCTGTTTCTGTGATGTACATATTCCTGCTTTCTATTTACATGTACATGTTATTAAGTTGGTTTCTGTGGGTACATCATTCCTGCTGTATTTACCATTGTACGTGATCATTAAGTTCTGGATTCTGTGATGTGACATTCATTCCCTGCCTTTCTACTATTACATTGTACTGTTACGTACGTTCTGTTTCTGTGTGACATTCATTTCTGTTTCTATCTTGACCATTGTAAGTGGCGTTAAGGTTTGTTTGTTGAACATCATTGCCTGGCTTTTATGTTACCATTGGTACATCGGTCATTAAGTTCTGTTTATGTGATGACATACATTTCCTGTTTTCTAGTTTACCATTGTACATGGCATAAGTTTGTTCTGTGGTGACCATCATTTCCTGTTTATTTACCATGGTACGTGATCATTAAGTTACGGTTTTGTGATGACATATTCCTTGCTTTCTATTTACCATTGTACTGGTCATTAAGTTCTGATTCTGTGATGACATAATTTCTGTTTTCTATTTAATAGTGATGGTCGTTAAGTTTGGTTTCTGTGATGACAGTCATTCCTTGTTGTCTATTACCATTGTACATGGTGTTAAAGTTTCATGGTTTCTGTGATGACATCATTTCCTGTTTTCTATTTACCATTGTACATGGTCGTTAAGTTCTGTTTCTGTGATGACATCATTTCCTGTTTTCTATTTACCATTGTACCTGCTGTTACCTGATCTTACCTTTTCGCTTCTTCCAGAATTTTACCATCTAGGCCATGTAACACTCTAGGGTTGCAACAGTGGTGACATCAAGGGGATAAAATGAGAAAAGATAAGTTCTTTCTCTTCCCAGAATTCCAGTGTCGGGGGGGGGGACTTGGGGCAATATTCAGGTTTCCTCTGATCACTCTTACCTTTGTCATGGGCAGCCTAACAGTGAATCGCTAAAAGGGTACAGCTCATTTAATGGGTGACCAAGCAGGCAGGGTTGATTAATGTTAACAGTTAATGTTAATTAGTTAAATATGGTCACAAGGGAATGTCACATAAGACCAAGAGAGCAGCAAGGAATCACAGACAATGGAAGGAGTTTTACACTTATTTTCCGGCACCACACTATTTCCAAATTTCCGATACAATTGCCTATTTGTTAAAGGGCAATTCCACCCATGAATCGAAATTTCACATAGAGCTGCAGGAACCCCCCACAACCTTCCCCAAAGATGCAGCTAAACATGCCAACTAGCCCTGTAATCTCGCTGTCTGGGTACCACCCCCTGCTGCTCTTGCAAGCTCATTTCAAGCAAGAAGAAGCAGAGCAGTAAGATAGATCCGATAAGATAAATAGACTATATAGACAGATAGATGATATTGATAGATAGTAGAAGATAGATAGAAATAGATAGATAGATAGCATGTGACGACAGGCAGAACAGGACAGACAGTAGATGAGATAGATAGCTAGATAGAAGATAGCAGTAGATGATTAGAGCAGAAGAATGAATAGATAGAAAGATAGATTAGATCGATGATCGATAGATAGATAGATAGATAGATAGATAAGAAGCTTAGATGACAGCAGACAGGCAGACAGACGACAGATAGATGAGATAGATAGATTAGATAGATAGATAGAAGATAGAGAGTAGATAGATAAGATAGGGCATAGATGATAGAAGTAGATAGAAGATAGATAGAAGACAGACGAGTACAAGAGGCCAGAGAGACAGACAGACAGAGTGGATAAAGAGAAGATAGAGAAGATAGTATAGCACGATAGATAGATAGATAGATAGATAGATAGATAGATAGATAATAGAGAGATTAGATGATAGAAGATGATGTAGCTAGATAGATAGAAGATAGATAGATAGATAATAGGATGATAGATAGATAGAAGATAGATAGATAGATAGATAGATAGATAGATAGATCGATAGATAGATGAGATAGATAGGAACAGGACAGACAGGCCAAGACGACAGACAGACAGATAGATAGATCGATAGATGATAGAAGATAGATAGATAGATAGATAGATAGATAGATAGACAGAGGACAGATAGACCGATAGACAGATCGACAGATAGACAGATTCGAGATAGATCGATAGATGAGAAGATAGACAGACAGATTAGATATATAGATAGATAGTAGATAGATAGATAGATAAAGATAGATAGATAGATAGATGAGATAGAATAGATAGATGATAGATAGCTAGATAGATAATAGGGGATGGATAATCCAATCTTGAAACAAATTTGCAGAGCACCACGGACTTGTGCAGATTCCACTTTATTATATGTGCAACAAAAAAACAGATGCGACGTTTCGGTCTGTATCTTAGACCTTTCTCAAGCTATCAATAGCTTGAGAAAGGCTTGAGAAAGGTCTAAGATACAGACCGAAACGTCGCTATCTGTTTTGTTGCACATATAATAAAGTGGAACTTCTGCACAAGTCCTGTGAGTGCTCTGCAAATTTGTTTCAAGATTGGATATTTATGAACCACAGCAGCACCCAGGCCTATTAAGCATCTGAAGGTAGAGTGCACACTACCCCCAATGTTAATTAGATAATAGGATAGATAGATAGATAGACAAACAGAAAGATAGATACTGTAGATAGATAGATAGACAGACAGACATTAGGAGACAGATAGATAGATAGATAGATAGGAGATAGACAGACAGATAGATAGACAGATAGATAGATAGATAGATAGATAGATAGATAGGAGATAGACAGACAGATAGATAGATAGATAGATAGATAGATAGATGATAGATAGATAGGAGATAGATAGATAGATAGATAGACAGACAAACAGTAGGATACAGATAGATAGATAGATAGATAGATAGATAGATAGATAGATAGATAGATAGATAATAGATAGATAGATAGATAATAGATTGATAGATAGATAGATATGAGATAGAAAGATAGATAGATAGATGATAGATAGATAATAGATAGATAGATAATAGATAATAGATAGATAGATGGATAGATAATAGATAGATAGATAGATAATAGATAGATATATAGGAGATAGATAGATAGACAGATTAGATAGATTGATAGATTGGCAGATTAGATAGATAGATAGATAGATAGATAGATAGATAGATAGATAGGTAAATAGATAGGAGATAGATAGATAGAAGATAGATAGATAGATAGATAGATAGATAGATAGATAGATAGGATATGGAGATAGATCGATAGATAGATATACAGATTAGATAGATAGATAGATAATAGATAGATATATAGGAAATAGATAGATAGGAAATAGATAGATAGATAGATAGATAAATAGATAAATAGATAGATAGATAGATAGATAGATAATAGATAGATATATAGGAAATAGATAGATAGGAAATAGATAGATAGATAAATAGATAGATAGATAGATAGATAGATAGATAGATAGATAGATAGATAGATAGATAGATAGATAGATAGGTAAATAGATAGGAGATAGATAGGAGATGGAGATAGATCGATAGATAGATATACAGATTAGATAGATAGATAGATAGATAGATAGATAGATAGATAGATAGATAGATAGGAAATAGATAGATACTGAACTGGACTGAGTATTCTATTATAGCTGCAAAACACTATCAGGGAGATAACATTTTGCCCCAGCCAATCAGATGTTATTGACCATTTAAAAGAGAACATCTGATTGGTTAGGGTAAAATTAGCACCATTTTGAACTATAAGAAATGTTATTACATCTCCATGCAAATGTTTAAATTCTTCTTATATGGGTAGGGAACTTTGGATTCATGTGAGTGTGTTGGGGTATGTGAATATGTACAGTGTTTATTAATATCATTGTGTGTGTACCTTGTACTGATGGTTGGAACCCTAGAGCCAGTAGAACTTCTGTTTCTATTACTGAACTGTTATAGTTGCACAACACTAAACATTTTTGTTGTTCTTGCACTGTGTCCTTCCTGGTCGCACTTCCAACACACCCCATTTAACAACGCAGATGCATGGGAGCCAGATAGGACACAGTTGTGGTTCTGTTGCTGATATCTTGTAAGATAAGTAAGTGTTCCTACCTGCTAGTGAATTATAGAAATATTTAAACAATAATAAAGAATAAAACATTTAAGGAAGTTAATTGTTCCTTTAAAGCCTATAACACCAGAAATGTACATATAGGGTGAGAAGTTGCGATTAGTGTGCATTGGGGGTATGTGGATATGTTGATAGTATCTGTTATATTCAGTTAGATTCAATCCAAACTCACTGTCTAAACCTAAAGTACAAACTCACAGTCTAAACTCACAGTACAAACTCACAGTCTAAACTCACAGTCCAAACTCACAGTCTAAACTCACAGTACAAACTCACAGTCCAAACTCACAGTACAAACTCACAGTCTAAACTCACAGTACAAACTCACAAGGTCCTAACTCACCAGTACAAACCATCACAGTCAAACTCACAGCAGTTACAAACTCACAGTCTAAACTCACAGGACATCACAACACGTCACAAGTCAAACTCAAAGTTACAAAACTCACAGTCTAAACTCACAGTACAAACTCACAGTCTAAAACTCCAGTACAAACTCACAGTCTAACCACTAAAGTAACAAAACTCACAGTCTAAATCACAGTACAATTCACAGTCAACTCAAAGATTACAAACTCACGTCTTAGACTCATAGTACAACTCACAGCCTAAACTCACAGTCCAAACTCACAGTCTAAACTCACAGTACAAATCACAGTCTAAACTCACAGTACAAACTCACAGTCTAAACTCAAAGTACCAAACTCACAGTCTAAACTCATAGTACAAACTCACAGTCTAAACTCACAGTACAAACTCACAGTCTAAACTCAAATTACAAACTCACAGTCTAAACTCAAAGTACAAACTCACAGTCTAAACTCACAGTACAAATTTACAGTACAAAGTCACAGTCTAAACTCACAGTACAAACTCACAGGTTAAACTCACAGTCCAAACTCACAGTCTAAAACTCACAGTACAAAAACACAGTCTAAAACTACAGTAAAACTAAAGTCTAAACTCACAGTACAAACTCACTGTTAAAACTCACAGTACCAAACTCACAGTCTAAACTCACTGCTAAATCCCAGTACAAACTCACAGTCGGAACTACTGTCTAAAATCACAGTCCAAACCCAAAGTACAAACTCATGTACAAACACAGTTAAACTCACAGCCAAAAGTCCAGTCCAAATCAGTCTAAACACAAGTCCAACTCACAATCCAAACTCAAGTACAAATTCACAAGTCTAAACTCATAGTCAACTCACAGTCTAACTCACAGTCCAACACAGTCAAACTACAGTCTAAACTCAAGTCAAATCACAGTCAAAATCACCAGTCAACTCACAGTCTAAACTTACAGTCTAAACACAGTCAACTACTCACAAGTACAAACTCACAGTACACAAACTCAGCAAATACAAACTCACATTAGCCCACAAATCACAGTTACAAACTCAGACTAAAACTCACTGTCTTAGCTACAGTACAAACCCAAAGTACAAGTCACAGTCAAACTCACAGTTAAACTCACAGTCCAAACTCACAGTCCAAACTCACAGCAAATCACAGTCAAATCCACAGTTCCAAACTCACAATCCAAACTCAAGTAAACTACAGTCTAAAATCACCGTCTAAACTCACAGTCTAAACTCACAGTCAAATCACAGTCCAACTCACAATACAAACTCACAGTCTAAACTCACAGTCCAACTCCAAATCAACCTCACAGTCAAACTCACAATCCAAACTCAAAGTACAAATCTCACAGTCTAAACTCACGTAACTCACAGTCTAAACTCACAGTCCAAACCACAGTCTAACTCTCCAGTACTAAAACTCATCAGTCTAAGTCACAGTACAAAACCTCACAGTCCAAACTCACCGTCACAAACTCACAGTTAAACTCAAAAGTACAAAATCACAGTAAACTCACACGTAAAACTCACAGTCAACTCACAGTACAACCACAGTTAACTACTAGTCTATAGTATCAGTCTCAAACCCACATCTAAGAACAAGCCCGACAGACATCCAGACAGTATTTTATTCACCACACCTCTATCAGTCAACCACAGTCTAAACTGAGTCACACCTCACACCACCCGTACAAACTCACAGTCTAAACTCACAGTACAAGCAACACTACCACAGTCTAAACTCACAGTACTAAAACTCACAGTCTAAACTACCATGTTACCAAACAGCACAAATGTCAAACAGTCTAACTCACGTCAAATCCTCAGTACAAACTCACAGTACACAAACTCACTCACGTGTAAACTCACAGTACTCAAACTCAAAACGTCTAAACTCAAAGTACAAACTCACAGTCTAAACTCATAGTACAAACTCACAGCCTAAACTCACAGTCCAAACTCACAGTCTAAACTCACAGTACAAACTCACAGTCTAAACTCACAGTACAAAACAGTCAACAAGAACTAATCAAAAGTACTAAAATCACAGTCTAAACTCATAGCAAACCTTCACAGTCTTAAACTCACAGTTACAAACTCACAGTCTAAACTCAAATTACAAACTCACAGTCTAACATCAAAAAGTACATACAAACTCACAGTCTAAACTCACAGTACAAATTTACAGTACAAAGTCCACAGTCTAAACTCACGTACAAACTCACAGTCTAAACTCACACTACAGAAATAGAAAACTCACAGTCTAAACTCACCAGTACAAAAAACTCAGTCTAAAACTCTACAGTACAAACTCACTCTAAACTCACGTACAAATCACGTCTAAACTCACGTCTAAACTCACAGTCTCAAACTCACAGTCGAAACTCACGTTAAACTCCGGATAAGTCCAAACCCAAAGTACAAACTCCTCGTACAAACTCAGTCAAACTCACAGTCCAAACTCACAGTCCCAAACTCAGTCTAAAACACCAGTCCAAACTCACAACAAATCACACAAATCAAAGTACAAATTCCAGTACCAAACTATGTCTAAAGTCACAGTCTAAACTCACAGTCCAAACTCACAGTCTAAACTTACAGTCTAAACTCATAGTCTAAAGTCACAGTCTAAACTCACAGTCCAAACTCACAGTCTAAACTTACAGTCTAAACTAACAGTCCAAACTCACAATACAAATCACAGTCCAAACTCACAATACAAACTCACAGTCCCAACTCACAGTACAAACTCACAGACTAACTCACTGTCTTAGCTCACAGACAAACCCAAGTACAAGCTCACAGTACAAACTCACAGTCCAAACTCCACAGTCCAAACTCACAGTCCAAACTCACAGTCCAAACTCACAGTCCAAACTCACAATCCAAATCAAAGTACAAACTCACAGTCTAAACTCACAGTCTAAACTCACAGTCTAAACTCACAGTACAAACTCACAGTCCAAACTCACAATACAAACTCACAGTCTTAAACTCACAGTCCAAACTCACAATACAACTCACAGTCCAAACTCACAATCCAAACTCAAAGTACAAACTCACAGTCTAAACTCCAGTACAAACTCAAGTCTAAACTCACAGTCCAAACCCACAGTCTAACTCACAGTACAAACTCACAGTCTAAACTAAAAGTACAAACTCACAGTCTAAACTCACAGTACAAACTCACAGTCATAAACTCAAAGTACAAACTCAAAGTCTAAACCTCAACAGTACAAACTCCACAGTCTACACTCACAGTACAAACTCACAGTCTAAACTCACAGTACAAACTCACAGTCTAACCACAGTACAAAACTCACAGTCTAAACTCACACAGTACAAAATCACAGTCTAAACTCCACAGTTACAAACTCACAGTCAAACTCACAGTACAAAAACCACAGTCTAAACTCAAAGTACAAACTCACAGTCTAAACTCACAGTACAATCTCACAGTCTAAACTCAAAGTACAAACTCACAGTCTAAACTCATAGTACAAACTCACAGCCTAAACTCACAGTCCAAACTCACAGTCTAAACTCACAGTACAAACTCACAGTCTAAACTCACAGTACAAACTCACAGTCTAAACTCAAAGTACAAACTCACAGTCTAAACTCATAGTACAAACTCACAGGTCTAAACTCACAGTACAACTCACAGTCTAAAACTCAAATTACAAACTCACAGTCTAAACTCAAAGTACAAACTCACAGTCTAAACTCACAGTACAATTTACAGTACAAAGTCACAGTCAAAACTCACAGTACAAACTCACAGTCTAAACTCACACTACAAACTCACAGTCTAAAAACTCAACAGTACAAACTCAGTCTAAACTTACAGTACAAACTCACAGTCTAAACTCACAGTAAAACTCACTGTCTAAACTCACAGTACAAACTACAGTCTAAACTCACTGTCTAAACTCACAGTACAAACTACGTCGAAACTCACTGTCTAAACTCACAGTCCAAACCCAAAGTACAAACTCATAGTACAAAACTCACATCTAAACTCACAGTCCAAACTCACAGTCCAAATCAGTCTAAACACACAGTCCAAACCACAATCCAACTCAAAGTACCAAATTCACAGTCTTAAACTCATAGTCTAAAGTCACAGTCTAAATCACAGTCCAAATCACAGGCTAAACTTACAGTCATAAACTCATAGTCTAAAGTCACAGTCTAAACTCACAGTCCAAACTCACAGTCTAAACTTACAGTCTAAACTAACAGTCCAAACTCACAATACAAATTCACAGTCCAAACTCACAATACAAACTCACAGTCCCAACTCACAGTACAAACTCACAGACTAAATCACTGCCTTAGCTCACAGTACAAAACCCAAAGTACAAGCTCACAGTACAAAACCAACTAACACAGTCCCTCAGTTCAAACTCACAGTCAATCACAGCCAAATCACAGTCCAAATCAAGTCCAAACTCCAGCCAATCACCAAACTCAAAGTACAAAACTCACAGTCTTAAATCTCACAGTCTAAATCACAGTCTAAACTCACAGTCCAAACTCACAATACAAACTCACAGTCCAAACTCACAATACAAACTCACAGTCTAAACTCACTGTCTAAACTCACAGTCCAAACTCACAGTACAAACTCACTGACTAAACTCACAGTCCAAACTCAAAGTACAAACACACAGTCTAAACTCACAATACAAACTCACTGTCCAAACTCACAATCCAAACTCAAAGTACAAACTCACAGTCTAAACTAACAGTCCAAACTCACAATACAAACTCACAGTCCAAACTCACAATACAAACTCACAGTCTAAACTCACTGTCTAAACTCACAGTCCAAACTCACAGTACAAACTCACTGTCTAAACTCACAGTCCAAACTCAAAGTACAAATGCACAGTCTAAACTCAAAATACAAACTCACAGTCTAAACTCACAATACAAACTCACAGTCCAAACTCGTGAGTACGAACCTTTACAACTAGGGCAGCTTATTCCGGTATAGATCTTTTCTAAGATAAATAGTCAATAACCAGGAGTCTACTAAAACACATACCTTAAGCTTAATTAGATAAGTAAACTAAGGCCGGTCTATAATCCCCACAGGAAAATCCATTGCTTAAAGGCTGTTAAGTACTTTGAGGAAAAAAATGAAATCCCTAATTAAACAATTATTCAGGCAATTCCTTCTCTGTTTTGTTCTGTGCTCCAAATTCTTAAAGGAAATAAAAATATAGATATTTATGTGGCCCCAAATCAATTCTATAATTCCTAGTTAGCAAAATGGCTTGTTACCATTCTTCTTCCTGATTCAGACATCACAACCAATGACTGAATGTTATTCCTCGAACTGCCTCCTCTAAGCACGTGCAAGCTCATAACAAGCTCAGAAAGCTTGTACAATTTAACAGTTAGAGAAAAGAAGAAGAATATTGTATAGTATAATATAATATAGTATTTGAGGTTGAATATAGACAAACGTCCATCCAGTCCAACCCATCTAGCAATATCCTCATTTCCTGCCTAACTGTTGATCCAGAGGAAGGCAAAAAAAACCCACCAAATTTATGAAGGGGGAAAAAATTCCTTCGGAAATCAGAAATTTCCCTGGATCAACTCTACTTTATGTATCAATACCAGTAACTTGCAACATTCCTTGTTTGCAGAAACTCATCCAGCTTTTTATTAAACTGACCAATGGACCTGCCATTACAACGTCCACTGGAAGACAGTTCCATAGCTTTACCGTTCTCACAGTGACAAAACCTTTCCCAACTCTACTTTATGTATCAATACCAGTAACTTGTAACATTCCTTGTTTGCAGAAACTCATCCAGCTTTTTATTAAACTGACCAATGAACCTGCCATTACAACGTCCACTGGGAGACAGTTCCATAGCTTTACGTTCTCACAGTGACAAACCCTTTCCCAACTTACTTTAGTATCAATACCAGTAACTTGTAACATTCCTTGTTTGAAAACTCATCCAGCTTTTATTAAACTGACCAATGAACCTGCCATAACAACTCCCTGGAAGACAGTTCCATAGCTTTACCGTTCTCACAGTGACAAACCCTTTCCCAACTCTACTTTATGTATCAATACCAGTAACTTGTAACATTCCTTGTTTGCAGAAACTCATCCAGCTTTTTATAAACTGACCAATGAACCTGCCATAACACATCCACTGGAAGACAGTTCCATAGTTTACCGCTCTCACAGTGAAACCCTTTCCCAACTCTACTTTATGTTCAATACCAGTAACTTGTAACATTCCTGTTTGCAGAAACTCATCCAGCTTTTATTAAACTGACCAATGAACCTGCCTAACAACATCCACTGGAAGACAGTTCCATGCTTTACGCTCTCACAGTGACAAACCCTTTCCCAACTCTACTTTATGTATCAATACCAGAACTTGTAACATTCCTTGTTTGCAGAAACTCATCCAGCTTTTATTAAACGACCAATGAACCTGCCATAACAACATCCACTGGAAGACAGTTCCATAAGCTTGACCGATCTCACAGTGAAAAACCCTTTCCCAACTCTACTTTATGTATCAATACCAGTAACTTGTAACATTCCTTGTTTGCAGAAACTCATCCAGCTTTTTATTAAACTGACCAATGAACCTGCCATAACAACGTCCACTGGAAGACAGTTCCATAGCTTTACCGTTCTCACAGTGACAAACCCTTTCCCAACTCTACTTTATGTATCAATACCAGTAACTTGTAACATTCCTTGTTTGCAGAAACTCATCCAGCTTTTTATTAAACTGACCAATGAACCTGCCATAACAACATCCACTGGAAGACCAGCGGATGTTCCATAGCTTTACCGTTCTCACAGTGACAAACCCTTTCCCAACTTGAAGCCTAAACCTTTTTTCTTCAAGTCTTAAGGGATGTCCACGTGTCCTCTGACATGTTCTATTGGTGAACAATGCCCAGATAGTTTATTGTATGTCCCGTTAATGTAGTTTTGGGAATTTGGGGGGTTATTCCCCTATATATAATTTTTCATTGAAGGGTCGCTATTCATTTTTTTTATAGTCACAATTATGTTTTAGATAAATTCCTAAGAAGTTTCATATCCAATCCCCTGTGCTCTCTATACTGCAAACACAGAATAATAATACGAACCCCGAGGAAGCCATGGAAGTCAGAGAGTATCGAGGGAATAGTTCGAATTGACTTTGATAATGATGTATTAATTAACTTAGCTCCTTTCCTACTGCAGTTATGACTCTCGATCCAGCCCTTGATGTGATCTCTTGTAGGTAATTGAGTTGCTCTGTTCATTATCTACTTGTAAGTACAGTTCAGACATTGTGATAGTGTAGAGCGTACATATATAGTACATAGAGTATATAGTGAATAAGGTCACTAGTAACAAGGTTCCATTAACATCCATGGTGGATGAGACTGCTGGTATACATGATAATTGTAACAAAGGCTCCTGCATGTAGCTTTACTGTAAACATTGCAGGTAGAACAAATGTAACACATAGGGGATCACTATAGCCGTGAGTGACATTAACTCATTAAAGGCTCAATTACACCACACAGCGCAATTGCGTGTTTACATTTGTCTATTTACATATTTAAAGGGACACTAAAACGATATTATGAATTATAGAAAATCTGTATCTGTTATTCTGAGATCGCTTTTTCCCACCTCCCTGTGAATAATTGAACACACAGGTAACAGACATAAACTTATGTACCGGCGCTGCACTTGCAGATTCTCCCCAGCAGATGGCGCTGTGTGCTGAGATGTGCACCTATGTTAAAGAGAGGAGCTCTATCTGGACAGCGCGCCTGTCAGCTGGCGAGCAGCCGTGAGCAGAGCGCCGGTAGGTAAGTTTATCTCTGTTACCGTGCGTTCTATTATTCACAGGGAGGAGGGAATAAGCGATCTTACCTCCCTGGGAATAATAGATACAGATATACTGTACTTAATAAGAAGGTTAGTGTCCCTTTAAAAAGAAAATGCATTCATTAATGGGAAAAGTGCGTCCACCACTTTATCGAAAGAAAAACGAATTGCGATGAACTGCAACATATAACGGGGAAAAATGTGTTGGAAAAAGTGCAGAGAATGGTGTTAAGCAGCCCTGACAAAGCTGTGTTCCCTTCCAGTACTACGACTGTAAAGGTGCCCATACACTGTAAACTCACCTTCCGTCATACACACAACATCCCCCCATGTTCACGTAATGTAAGAGGAACTGCCTGGCTGGGATGATGGACCATTAACTCTATTTAATGTCTTAATAGTTTATGGTCAGCATAACTGCTTCATCATGGGCGGCACGGTGGCTTAGTGGTTAGCACTGGTACCTTGCAGCGCTGAAGTCCTGAGTTTGATTCCACCCTTGGACACATCTGCAAGGAGTTTGTATGTTCTCCCCTTGCTTGCGTGTTTCCTCCGGGCACTCGGTTCCCCCCACAATCATAAAGACATACTGATAGGTTGTATGTGTCAAATAAATGTGCTTAGATTGTAAGCTCTTCAGGGCAGGGTCTGATTAATGTATACATGTAATTGTAAAGCGCTACGAAAGATGTTAGTGCTATATAAATCCACAATAATAATAATTTAAAAAACCTAAGGCTGGCTAATTAGATAGAGCTCCTATACTCTATCTGCACAGGGGACACCTTAACATGGATGTGTGGACAGGGACTCACCCTGTCTCTTGCTGGCCAGGCTCCAGAACCCCTAAACCAGAATTTCACAGAGCCATCTGCCAATCGTACATCTGTCTGGGTGTCTGCTTGGGGACATTCTAACTGAGAATTCTATTTACAGGTTCCTAGGTAGGATCCCACATTTCCTGCAGAGGAAAATAAAGTCTTAAAATGTAAATGTGCGGAAAATACTTTTTTTTGCATCATTTTAGAATTATCTTCATAGTTCCTGCCATTTCAGGAAGCCCAAGGTTGAATTAGGTTTTCCAGACAGAAACCTCTTGCATAATGAGCTCATGCTGCTCATTTTCCTGTCATGACTTTAAGGGACAACCCCTTAATCAGGAATCTATGGTATTATGGTCTTAGATTGTCGGTGCCTACAATAAGGATTTGGAGGCATTTAGATCTCCAGCAATATTAGTTCATAAACTACAGTCAATATAAATAGTTTATAAACTTTTATACTGTGGTTACTAGCTACAGTTCTAGTTAATCCTCTACATTGTATATTGTCTGCAAGGATTAGGTATGAACTGCATGTTAAATAAGATCTAGTGCAAATCATCCCTGAGGTTCTTCTCTGAATGTAAACACAGACAATGAAATGATCTTATTGTCGCTCCCCACGTAGCTGTCTGAACTGCAGATATTAACGGCTTCCTATGTATATATATATTTGCATTCATTGAAAGGTATTTGCATTGTGAATTAAACTAGCCCAGCTTCTAAGGATCCGTGTCTAAGAGATAAACCTCCAGTCACTCTGGTACATGAGGCTGCAACCTTCATGTTTCTCTGTAAATAAGTCGTGCCAAGTGTATCATGGAAATAAGAAGAGTCAATACGGTCTTAGTTTATTTAATCTGTTAAACATTTGGTGACAACATTATTACTATAAATGACTGGTCATTTACTGCTTGCAGGATAGAAAGATTGGGGGTTACCCCTGAGAATAGAATGCCAGTAATTGGAATTCCATTAGCTATTTGCCAACACTTTTTATTTATCTTTTAGAAAGAACGGCCTCTATAAAATATGTTGATATATTTCACTTTGTCCTCTGAATTCATTACTGTATGCCTGCCATGCTTCTGGATGCCTCATGGAAACTGAGCAATTTAGAAACCTGTACTAAGCCTGTACTGAGCCTGGGCATGCTCAGAAGAGGCAGACAGGAGATTAACATTTAGTCATTGGCTGTGAGGTCAACTGTCAAATCCATAACTGACAGTTACTAACTGGAAGAACCAGGAAGCAGAAACAGGGGCAACAGGACATTGTGCAGTTTAGGGTTTTGGTGGGTGGTTTACCTGTATATAAGTTTTCATTTGAGGGTTGGACTCTCCCTTTAAGATTTAAGAACATGTCCTCAACAAAGCAATGCACTGTATTAACACACTTTTCTCACTTCTCAAGCTCAGTTAATTTCCACATAGTTCTGTAGCCATTGTTACATTTCATGGAATCCCCTACCAGCAGTGGCCAATTGGTATCTCCAGATCTTAACTAGGAATCACCGTTGGACCATATGGACCATTGGAAGAGCTGATGTAGATTAGGTAGATAACTCCTAAATACACTAATTGTTTCAAACTCCTATATGCCCATCCTAAAGCTGCAATAACAATAAACGGTACATTCTCTAAAACATTTGAACTACATAGAGGAACGAGACAGGGCTGTCCACTCTCCCCATATTTATTTGCATTAGCCATAGAACCCCTAGCTATACAACTAAGATCAAACCATACCATTAATGGCTTCACACTAGGTGCCAGAACATCACTTCTCAGTCTATATGCTGATGACTTGATACTCTACTTAGCGAATCCTCATTAATCCCTCACGACAGCCTATAATAAAATCTCGAATTTCGGCCCTATATCTGGACTATATAAATTGGAACAAGTCCATACTATTTCCCCTAGACTCCAATATAAATCTACCTCCAAGAATAAAGAGCCTTGTGCCAGTAGTTGAGAAGTTCAAGTATTTAGGCATCATAATCACTAAAACACCAGAAGAATTCTTGAAGCATAATATACTCCTGTTGCTAGATTGGACAAAAGACAAAATTAAAGTGTGGAAACAGCTCCCTTTAAACCTCCTCGGACGTATAAACTTAATTAAAATAATCATACTCCCCAAAATCCTTTACTCGCTTCAACATTCAGCAATAATAGTCCCCAAAACCTTTTTTACATCCTTACAAAGTATATTACTATCATTGGTATGGGGCTCAGGTTGAGCAAGAACCAAACTCGCAAATCTTCAAATGCCCAAGACCTCGGCTGGACTGGCGTTGCCAAACTTCTATCTGTATTACCTAGCGGAACAACTAAAATACTTTACAGAATGGGTGATTCCACCACCACCAGACCCTCAAGACACACCGCCGCCCACACTATATGACATGGAGAGCGTGCTCCATGCATACTTACCATCTCTACCAATCGTTTTCCTGGAAAATAAAAAAACACCCTACCCAACAAAGGTACAGCCTTACATGCACAAATGCACAAAATTTGTCAAGAAACAACGAAATGGCTGGATATACGGGGAGTACGAGGTAACCACCCTTTGTGGCATAATAATAAATACCAGAGCCTGGCCTTATTTAAGGCAGCAGACTTTTGGGGGGAAAAAGGAATAAACCACTTCCATCAAATTATTAATAACAGTACACTACTTTCTTTCACAGACCTACAACAATACCTCTCGCTACCAAACTTAGCATTGTTTAGATATATACATCTACGCTACTGCTCAATTTCTGAATTTCAGACATTAAACATCCCATTGACATCTCACCCCATTATAGAGATTCTTAAAAACCGAGTAGGGAGGCATCTGACCTTGTGAATATACATCTGTCTACAGACAAAAAGTTGAGACGAAATCCAGACCACCTTAATCCAAAAATGGAATAGATATATTCCAACGATTAATGAAACAAACTGGGAGGATATTGCTCAGTCACATATCCAAATAATCTAGTTTAGTATTTAATACTGGGTGTCTCTATCGCACAGCCAATCACTATTTACTGCTGTGTAACGCCACTGACCTTGGCGGTGCTCTCAGTATATTAATCCTATCGAAATCCCACAAAGGAGGCCCTAGGGTCCCCCGAATAAAGTAACTTTAATGGAGCACAACACTGTAAAGCAGTTCGGATTGAATTTTATTAGCCATAAAACCAAACCTCACAAACCATTAAAAGTAAATCCCTAACCCTCCCCCACACTCCTCTATAAACGGGACGTCCCCCGTAAGTGACTATATTCCCCCACAAAGCACAACAAATGACCACGGTCTAGGTAAAAGCAGCCAGATGTAATCAATACAATGTACTGGCAAATAGAGTACGGAACCATAAATATAGGATACAATGTTCCACTACAGATCTACCCAATATGGGCAGCTCTATCCAAGTGAACAAAGTGAACAAAATGATAACATAAATGCTCTATTGTCCCCCACACTATTTCAGTTCTTCCACACTATGATGCCCGCTAACAATAACGTTCCTATAAGCAAAATTATCTCCGGGCCTGCCAAATGATGAAAAAGGGAATGAAAGGAGATAATAAAGTTACCACTCCGTATGATGCTTCCCCCGGGTTTATACCGTCCTCCGGCAGGACTACGACTTCCAGGCCAGCTCCCGAAATACGGACATCACCAGCTCTCCCCACTTGTCAGGCGCCCTTCTCCCGGCATCTAGATCAGCGCGACTTCACCCGCCAGAGTAGGTGGTCCCGTACAGGGGCGCTTGGAGTGCTGTTAAATCAAAAGGATGGAACTGGTGCAAACCAGATATGGAATCTTGGGCATATATAATTTCCTGCGGTAGTGTTAATTCAAACCAGGATTGAGAGGGTCACCTCTCAAAATCCAAGTAACCCCATCAGCTAACCACAAGGTTATGCAATTCTACGTACTACACCAAGTGTATCTCTCCCCATATAGACTAGCACGCATGTCACCCACTAACTCATCAGAATGCCCAAAATGTCATAAACTTCAAGCAGACTTTTGGCACCTAATGTGGAAAAGCTGAAAGGTGGCGAGCTTCTGGCACAAAATAACTAAAATATTATCTCAAATGATACAGATTCCAGTAAAGACAGAACCAGAACTATGTGTATTAGGAGTTGTAGGAGAGGATGAATGGTCACATGCACATCTGAAGCTACTCCCAAACACACTTTTTTACGCTAGACGCACCATCGTCCTTTTATGGATGTCCCCCCAAACCCTGAGTTGTAGGATTTAAATATGATGAAATCTGACCTCCCTACACTCAGACTCATACATCTAGATAGAGGGATACTTAATAAATGTACCAAAATCTGGACACCCTGGTACGAATTTATGGGCATAGATATGAATCAGATCCCAAACCAAGACATATAAAAGATATGTGATATCATTATAATGAAACACTTCAACTGAAACGACAATAAAGCTGGGTACACACGATTAGATATTTCGGTCCGATCGACCGATAGTTCAGTGTATCGGTCGATCGGACCGAAATTATCGAATCCGAATGTGCCCATGTCCGATCGACCGTTCGTCCGAATCGGACGAAAGGACGATCGGACAGGGTGGAAAACCTCGTCCGATCGTGCGGTCCTCTATGGACCGCACGATCGGTCGCGGTGACTATCGGACGCGGCTGCTTTTGCCGCGACCGACAGTCCTTCCTCCTGGCCGACCGTTCGAAAGTATCGAACGGTCGGTCAGGAGGAAAAATCGCTAGGTGTGTACCTAGCTTAAGAGTTGAACCTAGCACAACATAGGTGCCAATAAGAAACCTCCCCCCTCCTACCCTTCCCTCCTTTCGCAGATTATCATCCCCAGTTTGTTTTTTCTTTATTTATATATATTTATATTTAAATCAAACGCAGGAACGCAAATATAGACTCAAGAAAATATCTGTTTCTTTCCTTGTATCAGTGTAATGACAATCATAATAAATGTATGTTATATACCTGCTTTATAAATAAAACATGTTTAAACACAAAAAGATTAGGTAGATAACTAGGATGTGTTACTGAAGCTTTGGGGCGTATCTGTAACAAGAGTGTAACATCCTATATACTAAAACAGACCTATCGATATGCACGGACGCTGGACACATCTGCTCGAGCCGTGACATCATCATACAGCCGCCCACAACCATTTACACTATAGGACCAAGGAAATCATCTAGCCGCCGCCCACTGGGAGGGGGTTTGTGGTGTGCGTGCGTGGGGGGTGAGCGTGCTGCGGGGTTTGCTAGTGATCTAGTGAATCTCCCATAGCCCAGAGATTGGTAAGGGAACGCTCTGCTAAACATAGTCATCTCTGTTTAAAGGGACAGTTCGGTGGAAATGATCAATATTTGTTAAATTGTTAGTTTGTGTAATGCCTTCTTAGTTATTCTACATATTCTCTCCCATTTTGAAAAATCAGTTGATTTCATACCCTTTGCTGTTCCCTGTTGTTGACATTAGTGAGCTGACATTTTAGGTTCTAATGGTCCTTCTTCTTCCCAGAATGCACCACTTCCTTGGAATGCTCCTAACAGTAATTTCTACTGATTGGCTGTTGGATGGGTCACACATGCTCAGATCTCTACTGAGCAACTGAATCAACCCAGGCGCTGGGTCAAGGGCAAGACCATAACGGTCTCTACTAGGGGTCCTGCAAACAGGAAGTCAGTATTTCGGTTGCATTTATTTATACACAGACACAATGCTGAATGGTCAGATTAAGGTCATTGGGATGAACAAATACGGTGCTTTTTTCTGAAAAGTATATGTATTTGCACTGAACTTCCCCTTTAAAAAATAATAATGTACTTTATTCCTAATAGAATATATAAAAATAAGTTCCTTATAACTAATAAAATCATATTAAATGGTTGAGGAGGCAAATGAAGATTTTTTATGAGGCAGTTTAACTAGCACCGGAATGACAATCAATCAGTCTCCATCTTGATTAGCAGAGTACAACAGGTATTAATAGCTCTTGGCTTATATTGTCTGGTTTGTAATACGTATCTAGCCCTGTAATATGTTCTCATTGTACATAATAGCGCATTCTGATGTGTATGAGTCACACATGACATTCCTCGACTGGCATCCTAACTGATCAGGAGTTATATTTATTCCTTGTAATGTAATATCAGTTGTGACATTAATTGTCTTGCAAATTCAAGATGAATCAGTATTTGTAAAGTGCCCATAGACCTTAACGTGACACCATCAGGCCAATCAAATCATTACTTTCAAGTTAAATGCCATTTTGATTAAAAAAAGGGTTACCTTTACTTTACAACATAGGGCCAAGCCATGAATATATGTATGTATGTAGAATTTTATTTATAAAGCGCCACTTGGGTACGCAATGCTGTACATTATAAAATACAGAGTATACAAACAGGGGGATAAGTGCAGGCCATTATACAGATAGATAAAAAATTAAATACAATTTCATACATCAGTTAAGAAAGCATATATATATATATATCTTTATTATGTATAAATTGATATAATTGCAACATGCAATTAAATATAATACCAAAAGCATTTTGACTACTGTTGACCAGAGATGAACGAAACTGGCGAGTTTTGTTCTGAGAGCACTTTGATCTAACTGAAATCAACAGATATACCATGACCTGGATGAATGAGAACCTTCACAGATATACC
>CM033470.1:333174729-333194792 GCA_019447015.1 Hymenochirus boettgeri
GAATAAGAACATTCACAGATATACCATGACATGGATGGATGAGAACCTTCACAGATATACCATGTCCTGGATGAATAAGAACATTCACAGATATACCATGACATGGATGAATGAGAACCTTAACAGATATACCATGACCTGGATGAATGAGAACCTTCACAGATATACCATGACTTGGATGAATGAGAACCTTCACAGATATACCATGACCTGGAAGAATGAAAACAAACAACAGACAGAAAACTAAAAAAACGAGACAACAAACAACAAAAACAAAAGCACAACAAAAACCATACGATCACAATACATAACACAAAACCCAAAAAACAGAAACAACATACAAAAACACACACAAAAAAAAACATTAGGAGACAGATAGATAGATAGATAGATGGAGTATAGACAGGACAGATAGATAGACAGATAGATAGATAGAGTAGATAGATCGATAGATAGGAGATAGACAGACAGATAGAAGATAGATAGATAGATAGATAGATGATAGATAGATAGGAGATAGATAGATAGATAGATAGACAGAAAAACAGTAGGATACAGATAGATAGATAGATAGTAGATAGCGCATAGATAGTAGATAGATAGATAATAGATAGATAGATAGATAAGCGATTGATAGATAGATACGATAGAGATAGAAAGATAGATAGATAGATGATAGATAGATAATAGGTACATAAGAAATAGATTAATAGATAGATAGTTGGATAGATATAGATAGATAGATTAGATAATAGATAGATATATAGGGATAGTCGATAGACAGGATTAGATAGATTGATAGGATTGGCAGATTAGAATAGATAGATAGATAGATAGATGATAGATAGATAGATAGGTAAATAGATAGGAGATAGATAGATAGAAAGATAGATATAGATAGATAGATAGATAGATAGATAGCATAGATAGGATATGGAGAAGATCGAGAGATAGATATACAGATTAGATAGATAGAGATAGATAAATAATAGATATATAGGAAATAGATAGATAGGAAAAATAGATGATAGATAGAGTAGATAAATAGCTAAATAGATGATAGTAGATAGATAGATAATGATAGATATATAGGAAATAGATAGATAGGGAAATAGATAGATAGATTAAATAGATAGATAGATAGATAGATAGAGGATAGATAGAGAGTAGATAGATAGATAGATAGCTAGTAGCATAGATAGATAGGTAAAAATTTTAACAAGATAGGCAGATAGATAGGAGATGGAGATAGATCGAATAGATAGATTGATATACAGATTAGATAATAGATAGATAGATCGATAGATAGATAGATAGAAGAGAGATGGAAATAGATAGATACTGAACTGGACTGAGTATTCGATTATAGCTGCAAAACACTATCAGGGAGATACATTTTGCCCCAGCCAATCAGATGTTATTGACCATTTAAAAGAGCACATCTGATGGTTAGGGTAAAATTAGCACCATTTGATATATAAGAAATGTTATCTACATCTCCATGCCAAATGATTAAATCTTCTTAATGTAGGGAACTGTTGGTTCAAGTGAAGGTGTTGGGGGGTATGTGAAGATGACAGGGTTTATTAATATATTGTGTGCTGTACCTCTGTAATGATGGTTGAACCCTAGAGCCAGTAGAAACTTCTGTTTATTACTGAACTGTTATAGTGCAAAACCACTAAACATTTTTGTTGTTCTGCACTGTGTCCTTCCTGGTCGCAACTTCCCAACACACCCCACTTAACCAACGCAGAAGATGCTGGGAGCCAGGTAGGACCACAGTTGGTTCTGGTGCTGCTTATCTTGTAAGTTGATAGTAAGTGTTCTACATGCTAGTGATTATAGAAATATCTTAAACAAAATAAAGAATAAAACATTTAAGAAGTTTACTTGTTCCTTTTAAAGGCCTTATAACACCAGAATGTACATATAGGGTGAGAAGTTGCGATTAGTGGTGCATGGGGGTATGTGGTATGTTGATAGTATCTGTTATATTTCAGTAGATCAATCCAAACTCACTGTCTCAAACCTAAAGTACAAACTCACAGTCTAAAACTCACAGTACAAACTCACAGTCTAAACTAACAGTCCAAACTCACAGTCTAAAACCACAGTACAAACTCACCAGTCTACACTAAAAGGTCAACTCACAGTCTAAACTCACAGTACAAAACTCAACAGTCTCTAAACTCAAGTACAAACTCACAGTCTAAACACTACACAGTACAAACTCCACGTCTACACGCACCGTACAAACTCACAGTCTAAAACTCACAGTACAAACTCACAGTCTAAAACTCACAGTACAAAAATCACAGTCGAAAAATTCAAGTAAAAAATACAGTCTAAAACTCACAGTACAAATCACCGTCTAAAACTCACAGACAAAATCACAGTCTAAATCAAAGTACAAACTCACCGGTTAAACTCACAGTACAATCTCACAGTCTAAAACTCAAGTACAAACTCACAGTGTCTAAACTCATAGTACAACTCACAGCTAAACCTCACAGTCCAAATCACAGTCTAAACTCACAGTACCAAACTCACAAGTCTAAACTCACAGTTACAAAACTCACAGTCAAACTCACATACAAACTCACAGTCTAAAATCATAGTACAAACTACACAGTCTAAACTCACAGTACAAAACTAACAGTCTTCTAAACTCAAATTACCACAACGCACAGTCTAAATCAAAGTACAAACTCACAGTTCTAAACTACAGTACAAATTGACAGTACCAAGTCACAGTCTAAACTCACAGTAAAACTCACAAGTTCTAAACTCACACTCCAAACTCACAGTTCTAAATCCAGTACAAACTCAGTAAACTTACAGTACAACTCACTCTAAACTCACAGTACAACTTCAATGTCTAAAACTCACAGTTACAAACTCCCAGTATAAACTCACTGTCTAAACTACAGTAACAAAACTTCACAGTCGAAACTCACTGTTCTAAACTTCACAGTCCAAACCCAAGTACAAACTATAGTACAAAACTCACAGTCTAAACTCCCCAGTCCAAACTAACTCCAAACTCAGTCCTAAACAACAGTCCAAACTCACAATCCAAACTCAAGTACAAAGTCCACAGTCTAAACTAAACTCATTGTTTAAGTCACAGTCTAAACCACAGTCCAAACTCACAGGTCTAACTTACAGTCTAAAACTTTTCATAGTTCTAAAGTCACAGTCTAAAAATCACAGTCCAAAAACTCACAGTCTCAAAACTTACAGGTTAAACTAAACAGTCCCAAACTCCACAATACAAATTCACAGTCCAAACTCACATCAAAACTCACAGTCCCAACTCACAGTACAAACTCACAGACTAAACTCACTGTCTTAGCTCACAGTTACAAACCCCAAAGTAACAAGCTCACGTACAAACATAACAGTTTTTAAAAAACTCAGCAGTCCAACTCACAGGTCCAAACTCCCACAGTCCAATCACAGCCAAAAATCACAGTCCAAACTCCACCAATCCAAACTCAAAGTTACAAATTCACAGTTCTAAACTCAAGTCTCAACTCACAGTCAAACTCACAGTACAAACTCACAGTCCAAATTCACAATACAAAAACTCACAGTCTAAACTCACAGTTCCAAAACTCACCAATCCAAACTCCCACAGTACAAAACTCAAAATCCAAAACTCAAAGTACAAAATCACAGTTTAAAATCACCCAGTACAAAACTCAAGTCTAAACTCACAGTCCAAACCCACAGTCTAAATCACAGTACAAAACTCACAGGCTAAACTAAAAGTACAAACCCAGTCTCTCAATCACAGTACAAACTCACAGTCTCAAACTCAAAGAGTACAAACTCACAGTCTAAACTCACAAGTACAAAACTCACAGGTGTACACTCACAGTACAAACTCAAAGTCTAAAATCAACAGTACAAAACTCACAGTCTAAACTCACAGTACAAAATCACAGTCTTAAACCTCACAAAGGAAAACTCAAAGTCTTAAACTCACAGACAAACTCACAGTCTAAACTCACAGTAAAAACTCACACAGTCTAAACTCACAGTACAAACTCACAGTCTAAAACTCCAACCAGTACAAAACTCACAGTCTAAACTCAAAGTAAAACTCACAGTCTAAAATACACTAGTACAATCTCACAGTCTAAACTCAAAGACAAACTCACAGTCTTAAACTCATAGTACAAACTCAGCCTAAACTCCACAGGTCCAACTCACAGTCTAAAATCAACAGTACAAACTCACAGGTCTTAAAACTCACAGTACAACCTCACAGTCTAAACTCAAAAGTACAAACTCCACAGTCTAAACTCATTAGAGTACAAAACTCACAGTCTAAACTCACAGTAAACAAAACTCACAGTCTAAACGCAAACGACAAACTCACAGCTAAACTCAAAGTACAAACTCACAGTCTAAAATACAGTACAAATTCCAGTACAAAGTCACAGTATAAACTACAGTACAAACTCACAGTCTAAACTCACCACTACACAACATCACAGGTATAAATCACAGTACAAACTCAGTCTAAACTTACGTACAAAATCACTGTCTAAACTCACAGTACAAACTAACAGTCAAACTCACTGCTAACAATCACAGTAACAACATCACAGTCGAAACTCACTGGTCTCACTCACAGTCCAAACCCAAAGTGACCAACAAAACCCATTGTAGTACAAACTAACAGTCTAACTCACAGTCCAAACTACACAGTCCCAAAACTCCAGTTAAAACAAACAGTCCAAACTCACAATCCAAACTCAAAGTCAAAATTCACAGTTCTAAACTCCTAGTCTAAAGTCACAGTCTAAACCTCAACAGTCCAAACTCACGGTCTAAACTTAAGTATTAAACTTCATAGTCTAAAAGGGCACAGTCTAAAACTCACAGTCAAACCCCAGTCTAAAATTACAGTTAAACTAAAACAGTCCAAAACTCCAAAATACCCAACGTCACCAGTCCAAAACTCACAATACCAAAAAGTCACAGTTCCCAAACTCACCAGTACCAACTCACAGACTAAACTCACTGTCTTTGAGATACAGTACAAAACCAAAGACAAAGCTCACAGTACAAACTCACACAGTCTAAAAAACTCACAGAGGCCAAAAACTCCACAGTCCAAACTCACAGTCCAACATCACAGTCCAAAACTCACAATCCAAACTTCAAAGTACAAACTCACAGTCTAAAACTCAAAGTCTAAACTCACAGTCTAAACTCCACAGTACAAACTCACAGTCCAAACTCAACCATACAAACTCACAGTCTAACCTCCACAGTCAAACTCACAATAAAACTCACAGTACAAACTCACAATCCAAACTCAAACGTTTACAAAACTCACAGGTCTAAACTCACAGTACAAACTCACAGTCTAAACTAACAGTCCAACCCACAGTCTAAAACTACCAGTACAAAACTCACAGTCTAAACTAAAAGTTACAAAATCACAGTCTAACTAACAGTACAAACTCACAGTCCTAAACTCAAAGACAAACTCAAGTCTAAAACTCACAGTACAAACTCTACTCCACAAGTCTACACTACAGTACAAACTCACAGTCTAAACTCACAGTACAAACTCACAGTCTAAACTCACAGTAACAAACTCACAGTCTAAACTACAGTACAAAACTCACAGTCTAAAACTCACAGTTACAAAACTCACAGTCTAACACTCACAGGATCAACAACCCCCCCACAGTCTAAAACTCAAGTACATAAACTCACAGTCTAAACTCACAGTACAATCTCCACAGTCTAAACTCAAAGTACAAAACGCACCGTCTAAACTCATAGTACAACTCCACGCCTCTAAACTCACAGTCAAACTCCACGTCTAAAATCACAGTACAAACTCACTAGTCTAAAACTCACAGTTACAAACTCACAGTTAAACTCAACGACAAACTCAAAGTCTTCAAACTCATAGTACAAATTCACAGTCTAAACTCACAGTACAAAATCACAGTCTAAAACTCAAATTTACAAAATCACAGTCTAAACTCAAAGTACAAACTCACAGCTCTAAAACTCACAGTACAATTTACAGTACAAAGTCACAGTCTAAACCTACAGTACAAAAATCCACAGTCTAAACTCACACTACAAACTCACAGTCTAAAACTCACAGACTAAACTCAGTATAAACTTACAGTCAAAACTCACAGTCTAAACTCACAGTTAAAACTCACTGTCTAAACTCACCAGTACAAAAACCACAGTCTAAACCATGTCTAAAACTCACAGTACAAACTCAAAGTCGAAACTCACTGTATAAACTCACAGTCCAAACCAAAGTAGCAACTCATATACAAAACTCACAGTTTCTAAACTCACAGTTCCAAACGCACAGTCCACACTCAGTCTAAACACCACAGTCCCCAAACTCACAATCAACTCAAAGTACACATTCACAGTCTAAACTCATAGTCTAAAGTCACAGTCTTAAAATCACAGTCCAAAAAAACGCACCGTCTAAACTTACAGTCTAAATCATAGTCTAAAGCAAACCGTCTAAAATCACATTCCAAACTCAAAGTCTAAACTGACAGCAAACTAACAGTCCAACTCAAATACAAATTCACAGTCCAAACTCACAATACAAACTAACAGTCCCAACTCACTAGTTTAACAAACTCACAGACTAAAATAATGCCTTAGTCACAGTACAAACCCAAAGTACAAGCTCACAGTCAAATCACAGTCTTTAACTCACAGTCCAAAAACTCACAGTCCAAACTCACAGTCACAAACTCACAGTCCAAACCTCACAGTCCAAAACTACAATCCAAACTCAAAGTACAAAACCTCCACAGTCTAAAACTCACAGGGCGAAAATCACAGTATCACTTACAGTACAAACTCCACAGTCCAACTCACAATACAAACTCAAGTCTACACTCACAGTCCAAAACTCACAATACAACTCAAAGTCCAAATCACAATCCAAACTCAAAGTACAAACTCACAGGTCTAACCTCACATTCCAACCTCACAATTACAAACTCACAGTCCAAACTCACCAATACAAAATCACAGTCTCCACTCACTGTCTAAAACTCACAGTCCAAACTCCACAGTACAAACTCACTGACTAAACTCACAGTCCAAACTCAAAGTACAACACAACAGTCTAAACTCACAATACAAACTCACGTCCAACTCCACAATCAAACTCCAAGTACACACTCACAGTCTAACTAACAGTCCAAACTCACATACAAATCACAGTCCAAACTCACAATACAAACTTCACAGTCTACATATCATGTCTAAACTCACCAGTCCAAAACTCACAAGTACAAAAATCACTGTCAAACTCACAGTCCAAACTCAAAGAAAAAATGCACAGTCTAAACTCAAAATACAAACTCCAGTCTAAACTCACAATACAACTCCACAGTCCAAACTCGTGGTACGAACTTACAATAGGGCAGCTTATTCGTATAGGACTTTTCTAAGATAAATAGTCAATAAACCCAGGAGTCTAACTAAAAAAACACAGTACCTTAAGCTTAATTAGATAAGTAAAACGAAGGCCGGTTCTATAATCCCCACAGGAAAATCCATGATCTAAGGCGTTAAGTACTTTGAGGAAAAAATGAAATCCCTAATTAAAAATATTCAGGCAATTCCTTTTAGTTTTGTTGTGCTCCAAATCTACTTAAAGGAAATAAAATATAGTATTATGTGCCCCCAAATCATTCTATAATTCTAGTTAGCCAAAATGGCTTGTTACATTCTTCTTCCTATTCCAGGACATCACAACCCACTGACTGAATGTATCCTCGAGATACTGCTCCTTCTAAGCAGTGGCAAGCTCATAACAAGCTCAGAAAGCTTGTACAATTTAAAAGTTAGAGAAAAGGAAGAAATTGTATAGTATATATAATTATTAGTATTGAGGTTGAATATAGACAAACGTCCATCCAGTCCAACCCATCTAGCAATACATCATTTCCTGCCTAACTGTTGATCCAGAGGAAGGCAAAAAAACCCACCAAATTTATGAAGGGGGAAAAAATCCTTCGGAAATCAGAAATTTCCTGGATCAACTCTACTTTATTGTATCAATCCAGTACTTGCAAACTTCCTTGTTGCAGAAACTCATCAGCTTTTTATTAAACTGACCATGGAACCTGCCATTACAACGTCCACTGGAAGACAGTTCCATAGCTTTACCGTTCTCACAGTGACAAAACCTTTCCCAAAACTTACTTTATGTATCAATACCAGTAACTTGTAACATTCCTTGTTTGCAGAAACTCATCCAGCTTTTTATTAAATGACCAATGAACCTGCCATTACAACGTCCACTGGGAGACAGTTCCATAGCTTTACCGTTCTCACAGTGAAAAAACCCTTTCCCAACTCTACTTTATGTATCAATACCGAAACTTGTACATTCCTTGGTTGCAGAAACTCATCCAGCTTTTATTAAATGACCAATGAACCTGCCATCACCACGTCCACTGGAAGACAGTTCCATAGCTTTTACCGTTCTCACAGTGACAAAACCCTTTCCCAACTCTACTTTATGTATCAATCAGTAACTTGTAACATTCCTTGTTGTAGGAAACTCATCCAGCTTTATTAAACTGACCAATGAAACCTGCCAAACAACGTCCATGGGACGACAGTTCCCTAATGCTTTACGTTCTCACAGTGACAAACCTTTCCCAACTCTACTTTTGTATCAAACCAGATAACTTGTACATTCCTTGTTTGCAGAAACTATCCCGTTTTATTAAAACTGACCAATGAACCTGCCATAACAACCATCCACTGGAAGACATTCCATAGCTTTAACGCTTCACAGTGAAATACCTTTCCCAACTCTACTTTTGTATCAATCCAGTAACTTGTAACATTCCTTGGTTTGCCGAAATCATCCGCCTTTTATTAAACCTGACCAATGAACCGCCAAACAACATCCACTGGAAGACAGTTCCATAGCTTTACCGCTCCACAGTGAACAACCCTTTCCCAACTCACTTATGTTCAATAACAGTAACTGTGTAACATTCCTTGTTTGAAAGAAATATCCAGCTTTTTATTAACTGACAATAAACCTGCCACCAAACATCACTGGAAGACAGTTCCATACTTACCGCTCTCACAGTGAAAAAACCCTTCCAACTACTTTAGTATCAATACCAGTACTTGACATTCCTTTTTGCAGAAAACTCATCCAGCTTTTTATAACGACCAATGAACCTGCCTACACGGCACTGGAAGACAGTTCCATGCTTTACCGTTCTCACAGTGACAAACCCTTTCCCAACTCTACTTTATGTATCAATACCAGTAACTTGTAACATTCCTTGTTTGCAGAAACTCATCCAGCTTTTTATTAAACTGACCAATGAACCTGCCATAACAACATCCACTGGAGACAGCGGATGTTCCATGCTTGTACCGTTCTCACAGTGAACAAACCCTTTCCCAACTTGAAGCCTAAACCTTTTTTTCTTCAAGTTTAAGGGATGTCCACGTGTCCTTGACATGTTCTATTGGTGAACAATGCCCAGATAGTGATTGTAGTCCCGTTAAGTAGTTTTGGGAATTTGGGGGGTTTTTTTCTTCCCCTATATATAATTTTTCATTGAAGGGTCGCTATTCATTTTTTATAGTCACAATTATGTTTAGATAAATTCCTAGAAGTTTCATATCAATCCCTGTGCTCTCTATACTGCAAACACAGAATAATAATACGAAACCCGAGGAAGCCATGGAAGTCAGAGAGTATCGAGGGGAATAGTTCGAATTGACTTTGATAATGATGTATTAATTAACTTAGCTCCTTCCTCCTGCAGTTATGACTCTCGATCCAGCCTTAGTGTGATCTCTTGTAGGTATGAGTTGCTCTGTTCTTATCTACTTGTAAGTACCGTTCAGACATTGTGATAGTGTAGAGCGTACAATATATAGTACATGAGTATATAGTGAATAAGGTCATAGTAACAAGGTTCCATTAACATCCATGGTGGATGAGAATGCTGGATAAATGATAATTGTAACAAAGGCTCCTGCATGTAGCTTTACTGTAAAATTGCAGGTTAGAACAAATGTAACACATAGGGGATCACTATAGCCGTGAGTGACATTAACTCATTAAAGGCTCAATTACACCACACAGCGCAATTGGTGTTTTACATTTGTCTATTTACATATTTAAAGGGACACTAAAACGATATTATGATATAGAAAATCTGTATCTGTTATTCTGAGATCGCTTTTTCCCACTCCTGTGAATAATTGAACACACAGGTAACAGAAAAAACTATTAGTACCGGCGCTGCACTTGCAGATTCTCCCCAGCAGATGGCGCTGGTGCTGAGATGTGCACCTATGTTAAAGAGAGGAGCTCTATCTGGACAGCGCGCCTGTCAGCTGGCGAGCAGCCGTGAGCAGAGCGCCGGTAGGTAAGTTTATCTCTGTACGTGCGTTCTATTATTCACAGGGAGGAGGGAATAAGCGATCTTACCTCCCTGGGAATAATAGATACAGATATGACTAATAAGAAGGTTAGTGTCCTTTAAAAAGAAAATGCATTCATTAATGGGAAAAGTGCGTCCACCAATTTATCGAAGAAAAAACGAATTGCGATGAACTGCAACATATAACGGGGAAAAATGTGTTGGAAAAAGTGCAGAGAATGGGTGTTAAGCAGCCCTGCAAAGCTGTGTTCCCTCCAGTACTACACTGTAAAGGTGCCCATACACTGTAAACCACCTTCCGTCATACACACAACATCCCCCCATGTTCACGTAATGTAAGAGGAACTGCCTGGCTGGGAGATGGACCATTAACTCTATTAATGTTTAATAGTTTATGGGCAGATAACTGCTTCATCATGGGCGGCACGGTGGCTTAGTGGTTAGCACTGGTACCTTGCAGCGCTGAAGTCCTGAGTTTGATTCCACCCTTGGACACATCTGCAAGGAGTTTGTATGTTTCCCCTTGCTTGCGTGTTTCCTCCGGGCACTCGGTTCCCACAATCATAAAGACATACTGATAGGTTGTATGTGTCAAATAAATGTGCTTAGATTGTAAGCTCTTCAGGGCGGGTGATTAATGTATACATGTAATTGTAAAGCGCTACGAGTGTTAGTGCTATATAAATCCACAATAATAATAATTTAAAAAAACTAAGGCTGGCTAATTAGATAGAGCTCATATACTCTATCTGCACAGGGGACACCTTAAATGGATGTGTGGGACAGGGACTCACCCTGTCTCTTGCTGGCCAGGCTCCAGAACCCCTAAACCAGAATTTCACAGAGCATCTGCCAATCGTACATCTGTTGGGTGTCTGCTGGGGACATTCTAACTGAGGAATTCTATTACAGGTTCCTAGTAGGATCCCACATTTCCTGCAGAGGAAATAAAGTCTTAAAATGTAATGTGGGAAAAACTTTTTTTGCATCATTTTAGAATATATTCATAGTTCCTCGCCATTTCAGGAAGCCCAAGGTTGAATAGGTTTTCCAGACAGAAACCTCTTGCATAATGGCTCATGCTGCTCATTTCCTGTCATGACTTTAAGGGACAACCCCTTAATCAGGAATCTATGGTATTATGGTCTTAGATTGTCGGTGCTACAAATAAGGATTTGGAGGCATTTAGATCTCCAGCAATATTAGTTCATAAACTACAGTCAATATAAATAGTTTATAAACTTTTATACTGTGGTTACTAGCTACAGTTCTAGGTAATCCTCTACATTGTATATTGTCTGCAAGGATAGGTATGAACTGCAGTTAAATAAGATCTAGTGCAAATCATCCCTGAGGTTCTTCTCTGAATGTAAACACAGACAATGAAATGATCTTATTGTCGCTCCCACGTAGCTGTCTGAACTGCAGATATTAACGGCTTCCTATGTATATATATATTTGCATTCATTGAAAGGTATTTGCATTGTGAATAAAACTAGCCCAGCTTCTAAGGATCCGTGTCTAAGAGATAAAACTCCAGTCACTCTGGTACATGAGGCTGCAACCTTCATGTTCTCTGTAAATAGTCGTGCCAAGTGTATCATGGAAATAAGAAGAGTCAATACGGTCTTAGTTTATTTAATCTGTTAAACATTTGGTGACAACATATACTATAAATGACTGGTCATTTACTGCTTGCAGGATAGAAAGATTGGGGTTACCCCTGAGAATAGAATGCCATAATTGGAATTATTAGCTATTGCCAACACTTTTTATTTATCTTTTAGAAAGAACGCCTATAAAATATGTGATATATTTCATTTGTCCTCTGAATTCATTACTGTATGCTGCCATGCTTCTGGATGCTCATGGAAAATGAGCAATTTAGAAAACTGTACTAAGCCTGTACTGAGCCTGGGCATGCTCAGAAGAGGCAGACAGGAGATTAACATTTAGTCATTGGCTGTGAGGTCAACTGTCAAATCCATAACTGACAGTTACTAACTGGAAGAACCAGGAAGCAGAAACAGGGGCAACAGGACATTGTGCAGTTTAGGGTTTTGGTGGGTGGTTTACCTGTATATAAGTTTTCATTTGAGGGTTGGACTCTCCCTTAAGATTTAAGAACATGTCCTCAACAAAGCAATGCACTGTATTAACACACTTTTCTCACTTCTCAAGCTCAGTAATTTCCACATAGTTCTGTAGCCATTGTTACATTCATGGAATCCCCTACCAGCAGTGGCCAATTGGTATCTCCAGATCTTAACTAGGAATCACCGTTGGACCATATGGACCATTGGAAGAGCTGATGTAGATTAGGTAGATAACTCCTAAATACACTAATTGTTTCAAACTCCTATTGCCCATCCTAAAGCTGCAATAACAATAAACGGTACATTCTCTAAAACATTTGAACACATAGAGGAACGAGACAGGGCTGTCCACTCTCCCCATATTTATTTGCATTAGCCATAGAACCCTAGCTATACAACTAAGATCAAAACCATACCATTAATGGCTTCACACTAGGTGCCAGAACATCACTTCTCAGTCTATATGCTGATGACTGATACTCTACTTAGCGAATCCTCATAATCCCTCACGACAGCCATAATAAAATCTCGAATTTCGGCCCTATATCTGGACTATATAAATTGGAACAAGTCCATACTATTTCCCCTAGACTCCAATATAATCTACCTCCAAGAAAAAAGAGCCTTGTGCCAGTAGTTGAGAAGTTCAAGTATTTAGGCATCATAATCACTAAAACACCAGAAGAATCTTGAAGCATAATATACTCCTGTTGCTAGATTGGACAAAAGACAAAATTAAAGTGTGGAAACAGTCCCTTAAACCTCCTCGGACGTATAAACTTAATTAAAATAATCATACTCCCCAAAATCCTTTACTCGCTTCAAATTCAGCAATAATAGTCCCCAAAACCTTTTACATCCTTACAAAGTATATTACTATCATTGGTATGGGCTCAGGTTGAGCAAGAACCAAACTCGCAAATCTTCCATGCCCAAGACCTCGGCTGGACTGGCGTTGCCAAACTTCTATCTGTATTACCTAGCGGAACAACTAAAATACTTTACAGAATGGGTGATTCCACCACCACCAGACCCTCAAGACACACCGCCGCCCACACTATATGACATGGAGAGCGTGCTCCATGCATACTTACCATCTCTACCAATCGTTTTCCTGGAAAATAAAAAAACACCCTACCCAACAAAGGTACAGCCTTACATGCACAAATGCACAAATTTGTCAAGAAACAACGAAATGGCTGGATATAAGGGGAGTACGAGGTAACCACCCTTTGTGGCATAATAATAATACCAGAGCCTGGCCTTATTTAAGGCAGCAGACTTTTGGGGGGAAAAAGGAATAAACCACTTCCATCAAATTATTAATAACAGTACACTACTTTCTTTCACCGACCTACAACAATACTCTTCGCTACCAAACTTAGCATTGTTTAGATATATACATCTACGCTACTGCTCATTCTGAATTTCAGACATTAAACATCCCATTGACATCTCACCCATATAGAGATTCTTAAAAACCGAGTAGGGAGGCATCTGACCTTGTGAATATACATCTGTCTACAGACAAAAAGTTGAGACGAAATCCAGACCACCTTAATCCAAAAATGGAATAGATATATTCCAACGATTAATGAAACAAACTGGGAGGATATTGCTCAGTCACATATCCAAATAATCTAGTTTAGTATTTATACTGGGTGTCTCTATCGCACAGCCAATCACTATTACTGCTGTGTAACGCCACTGACCTTGGCGGTGCTCTCAGTATATTAATCCTATCGAAATCCCACAAAGGAGGCCCTAGGGTCCCCCGAATAAAGTAACTTAATGGAGCACAACACTGTAAAGCAGTTCGGATGAATTTTATTAGCCATAAAACCAAACCTCACAAACCATTAAAAGTAAATCCCTAACCCCTCCCCACACTCCTCTATAACGGGACGTCCCCCGTAAGTGACTATATTCCCCCACAAAGCACAACAAATGACCACGGTCTAGGTAAAGCAGCCAGATGTAATCAATACAATGTACTGGCAAATAGAGTACGGAACCATAAATATAGGATACAATGTTCCACTACAGATCTACCCAATATGGGCAGCTCTATCCAAGTGAACAAAGTGAACAAAATGATAACATAAATGCTCTATTGTCCCCCACACTATTTCAGTTCTTCCACTATGATGCCGCTAACAATAACGTTCCTATAAGCAAAATTATCTCCGGGCCTGCCAAATGATGAAAAAGGGAATGAAAGGAGATAATAAAGTTACCATCCGTATGATGCTTCCCCCGGGTTTATACGTCCTCCGGCAGGACTACGACTTCCAGGCAGCTCCCGAAATACGGACATCACCAGCTCTCCCCACTTGTCAGGCGCCCTTCTCCCGGCATCTAGATCAGCGCGACTTCACCCGCCAGAGTAGGTGGTCCCGTACAGGGCGCTTGGAGTGCTGTTAAATCAAAAGGATGGAACTGGTGCAAACCAGATATGGAATCTTGGGCATATATAATTTCCTGCGGGTAGTGTTAATTCAAACCAGGATTGAGAGGGTCACCTCTCAAAATCCAAGTAACCCCATCAGCTAACCACAAGGTTATGCAATTCTACGTACTACACCAAGTGTGATCTCTCCCCATATAGACTAGCACGCATGTCACCCACTAACTCATCAGAATGCCCAAATGTCTAAACTTCAAGCAGACTTTTGGCACCTAATGTGGAAAAGCTGAAAGGTGGCGAGCTTCTGGCACAAAATAACTAAATATTATCTCAAATGATACAGATTCCAGTAAAGACAGAACCAGAACTATGTGTATTAGGAGTTGTAGGAGAGGATGAATGGTCACATGCACATCTGAAGCTACTCCCAACACCACTTTTTTACGCTAGACGCACATCGTCCTTTATGGATGTCCCCCCAAACCCTGAGTTGTAGGATTTAAATATGATGAAATCTGACCTCCCTACACTCAGACCATACTCTAGATAGAGGGATACTTAATAAATGTACCAAAATCGGACACCCTGGTACGAATTTATGGGCATAGATATGAATCAGATCCCAAACCAAGACATATAAAGATATGTGATATATATAATGAAACACTTCAACTGAAACGACAATAAAGCTGGGTACACACGATTAGATATTTCGGTCCGATCGACCGATAGTTCAGTGTATCGGTCGATCGGACCGAAATTATCGAATCCGAATGTGCCCATGTCCGCGACACCGTTCGTCCGAATCGGACGAAAGGACGATCGGACAGGGTGGAAAACCTCGTCCGATCGTGCGGTCCTCTATGGACCGCACGATCGGTCGCGGTGACTATCGGACGCGGCTGCTTTTGCCGCGACCGACAGCCTTCCTCCTGGCCGACCGTTCGAAAGATCGAACGGTCGGTCAGGAGGAAAAATCGCTAGGTGTGTACCTAGCTTAGAGAGTGAACCTAGCACAACATAGGTGCCAATAAGAAACTCCCCCCTCCTACCCTTCCTCCTTTCGCAGAATCATCCCCAGTTTGTTTTTTTTTATTATTATATTTATTTTAAATAAACGCAGGAACGCAAATATAGACTCAAGAAAATATCTGTTTCTTTCCTTGTATCATGTGTAATGACAATCATATAAATGTATGTTATATACCTGCTTTATAAATAAAACTGTTTAAACACAAAAAGATTAGGTAGATAACTAGGATGTGTTACTGAAGCTGGGGGTATCTGTAACAAGGTGTACATCCTATATACTAAAACAACCTATCGATATGCACGGACGCTGGACACATCTGCTCGAGCCGTGACATCATCATACAGCCGCCCCACAACCATTTACACTATAGGACCAAGGAAATCATCTAGCCGCCGCCCACTGGGAGGGGGTTTGTGGGTGCGTGCGTGGGGGTGAGCGTGCTGCGGGGTTTGCTAGTGATCTAGGGATCTCCATAGCCAGGATTGGTAAGGGAACGCTCTGCTAAACATAGTCATCTCTGTTTAAAGGGACAGTTCGGTGGAAATGATCAATATTTGTTAAATTGTTAGTTTGTGTAATGCCTTCTTAGTTATTCTACATATTCTCTCCATTTTGAAAAATCAGTTGTTCATACCCTTTGCTGTTCCCTGTTGTTGACATTAGTGAGCTGACATTTTAGGTTCTAATGGTCCTTCTTCTTCCCAGAATGCACCACTTCCTTGGATGCTCCTAACAGTAATTTCTACTGATTGGCTGTTGGATGGGTCACACATGCTCAGATCTCTACTGAGCAACTGAATCAACCAGGCGCTGGGTCAAGGGCAAGACCATAACGGTCTCTACTAGGGGTCCTGCAAACAGGAAGTCAGTATTTCGGTTGCATTTATTTATACACAGACACAATGCTGAATGGTCAGAATTAAGGTCATTGGGATGAACAAATACGTGCTTTTTTTCGAAAAGTTATGTATTTGCACTGAACTTCCCCTTTAAAAAATAATAATGTACTTTATTCCTAATAGAAATATAAAAAATAAGTTCCTTATAACTAATAAAATCATATTAAATGGTTGAGGAGGCAAATGAAGTTTTTTATGAGGCAGTTTAACTAGCACCGGAATGACAATCAATCAGTCTCCATCTTGATTAGCAGAGTACAACAGTATTAATAGCTCTTGGCTTATATTGTTGGTTTGTAATACGTATCTAGCCCTGTAATATGTTCTCATTGTACATAATAGCGCATTCTGATGTGTATGAGTCACACATGACATTCCTCGACTGGCATCCTAACTGATCAGGGTTATATTTATTTCCTCTGTAATGTAATATCAGTTGTGACATTATTGTCTTGCAAATTCAAGAGAATCAGTATTTGTAAAGTGCCCATAGACCTTAACGTGACACCATCAGGCCAATCAAATCATTACTTTCAAGTTAAATGCCATTTTGATTAAAAAAGGGTTACCTTTACTTTACAACATAGGGCCAAGCCAATGAATATATGTATGTATGTAGAATTTTATTTATAAAGCGCCACTTGGGTACGCAATGCTGTACATTATAAATACAGAGTATACAAACAGGGGGATAAGTCAGGCATTATACAGATAGATAAAAATTAAATACAATTTCATACATCAGTTAGAAAGCATATATATATATATATCTTTATTATGATAAATTGATATAATTGCAACATGCAATTAAATATAATACCAAAAGCATTTTGACTACTGTTGACCAGAGATGAACGAAACTGGCGAGTTTTGTTCTGAGAGCACTTTGATCTAACTGAAATCAACAGATATACCATGACCTGGATGAATGAGAACCTTCACAGATATACCATGACCTGGATGAATGAGGACCTTCACAGATATACCATGACCTGGATGAATGAGAACCTTCACAGATATACCATGACCTGGATGAATGAGAACCATCACAGATATACCATGACCTGGATGAATGAGAACCTTCACTGATATACCATGACCTGGATGAATGAGAACCTTCACAGATATACCATGACCTGGATGAATGAGAACCTTCACAGATATACCACGACCTGGATGAATGAGAACCATCATAGATATACCATGACCTGGATGAATAAGAACATTCACAAATATACCATGACCTGGATGAATAAGAACATTCACAGATATACCATGACCTGGGTGAATGAGAACCTTCACGATAACCATGACCTGGGTGAATGAGAACCATCACAGATATACCATGACCTGAATGAATGAGAACCTTCACAGATATACCATGAGCTGGATGAACAAAAACATTCACAGATATACCATGACGGTGAATGAGAACCTTCAGATATACATGACCGAGAATGAGAACTTCACAGAATACCATGACCTGGATGAATGAGAACCTTAAACAGATATACCATGACCTGGATGAATGAGAACCATCACAGATATACCATGACCTGTATGAATAAGAACATTCACGATATACCATGACCTGGATGAGAAACCATCACAGATATACCATGACCTGGATGAATGAGAACCTTCACAGATATACCATGACCTGGATGAATAAGAAAATTCACAGATATATCATGACCTGGGTGAATGAGAACCTTCACAGATATACCATGACCTGGAAGAATGAGAACCTTCACAGATATACCATGCACGGACGAATAGAGAACCTTCACAGATTAACCATGACCTGGACAAATGAGAACCATCACAGATATACCATGTCCTGGATGAATGAGAACCTTCACAGATATACCATGACCTGGATGAATGAGAACCTTCACAGATATACCATGACTCGATGAATGAGAACCTTCACAGATATACCATGACCTTGATAAATGAGAACTTCACAGATATACCAGACCGGTGAATGAGAACCATCATAGATATACCATGACCTGGATGAAATAAGAACTTCACAAATATACCATGACCTGGATGAATAAGAACATTCACAGATATACCATGACCTGGGTGAATGAGAACCTTCACAGATATACCATGACTGGGTGAATGAGAACCATCACAGATATACCATGACCTGAATGAATGAGAACCTTCACAGATATACCATGAGCTGGTGAACAAAAACATTCACAGATACCATGACCTGGGTGATGAGAACCTTCACAGATATACCAGACTGGATGAATGAGAACCTTCACAGATATACCATGACCTGGAGAATGAGAACCTTAACAGATATACCATGACCTGGATGAATGAGAACCATCACAGATATACCATGACTGTATGAATAAGAACATTCACAGATATACCATGACCTGGATGAATGAGAACCTCACAGATATACCATGACCTGGATGAATGAGAACCTTCACAGATATACCATGACCTGGATGAATAAGAAAATCACAGATATACCATGACCTGGGTGAATGAGAACTTCAAGATTACCATGACCTGGAAGAATGAGAACCTTCACAGAATATACCATGAGGACGAATGAGAACCTTCACAGATAGACATGACCTGGACAAATGAGAACCCACAGATATACCATGTCCTGGATGAATGAGAACCTCAAGATATACCATGACCTGGATGAATGAAGAACCTTCACAGATATACCATGACCTCGATGAATGAGAACTTCACAGATATACCATGACCTTGATAAATGAGACCTTCACAGATTGCCATGACCTAGATGAATGAGAACATTCACAGATATACATGACTGGATGAATGGAGACCCATCACAGATATACCATGACCTGATGAAAAGAACATTCAAGATATACCATGACCTGGATGAATGAGAACCTTCAAAGATATACCATGACTGGATGAATGAGAACTTCACAGATATACCATGACCGGATGAATAAGAACTTTCACAGATATACATGACCTGATGAATAAGAACTTCACAGATATACCATGACATGGATGGATGAGAACCTTCACAGATAACCATGTCTGGATGAATAAGAACATTCACAGATATACCATGACATGGATGAATGAGAACCTTAACAGATATATACCATGACCTGGATGAATGAGAACACCTTCACAGATATACCATTGACT